>OU015633.1:3607500-4065000 GCA_907165235.1 Zeuzera pyrina
AAAAATGTAAAAAATAGAAAGTCTAAATAAAATGACATTTCCCATTCCCGCCAAGAAGTCCGCGATGTGATGTTGTAATGGTTCAAAGTTTTAAATAATCTAGCCAGTTAAAATAGTGTTGTCGAATGACCTATAACGATTCAACTAAATTGTTCGACTAGACTATCATTTAATTTATTTCATATGATACTGACATGGCTCTGTAGCGTCGCCATTCCGTAAATGTCATTCGACTTAATGTAATTAAATAATCCTAATAATTATACATAATATTTTAATTTTCTTTTTCTATTACTTTATCCGTTTTTATTATAGCCTGCTACGCTGTTACGCTGCTACGCTAGCTTTGACGCTATCGCTGTCTCATGAATGAAGCGATCTAAGAAAGAGATTTCACGTTATTTACTCCGCGAAGCAACCTCTAGAAAGTAACAATAATTAAGTCGACATAATTTTTTCATTTATTTGTATATATTTATTGCACACACAAACATTACAAAAAAAAAGATACATACAGACAGGATGAGGAAAAGGTACAGCTTATTTCTAAAAGAAATTTCTTCCAGCAGACCTGCGAGAGTGACAAATTCAAAATAGAAAATATAGACACTGTGTGTACTTGCTATAATGATAATAAAATACACTAATATAAATTACATATATATACTATACACAAATATAATACATATCACATTTTAAATATATAAATATATACATAGGGACAGATAAATATACTTAAAGCTGTAAATAAATAAATAAAAGTTTACCGTACATTTTTCATGTAGTGCTCCTTGACAGCATGCTTGAAACAAGCAATGGACTGGCCATCCCGAATGTGTGAAGGAAGAGCATTCCACAGTCTTACCGCTTGAATAGCAAAGGATTTTGATAAGAACTCAGAGGAGTGAGGAGGAATTTGAAGGAAAGTACTAATGTCAGATCGACAGAGTTTATTAGGAGGGCGAAAGTTTTGAAAACGCTCTTTTAAGTAAGAAGGAGATGAGGAGGAGATGAGGACATAAGGGAGACATCACTGGTTAAAAAATTGCAAGTACCGGTTACCCAGAAAACGTCAAATCACTCTATCAGATTAAAAGTAAGACCACAGTATATTTTTAATTCTCGTTTTACTAAAGTCTTTTACAGGCAAATTCGAGGATTCGATTTATTCGAAATATTCACTTAATGATTGATGGGTTTACAAATGCCTGCAGCTTGATCTATGTATCGCTTTCGTTTATATATATATATACTAGCTGTATTCCGCGTGAATTACGATGAAAATATTGTTGTAGTAAATCTTATTGTAGGGATTATATACACTACATTACATAATCACGTTGTTGTCGAGGATACAGAATGCAGAGCTGAAAGGAACATGTCATGATCGGACATAATATCGTGCTTGAATTACTGTGAAAGAAACACTGTCTTTGCTAGTGCAACTTCTGTGGTTTGGTGTTATGGGAATAAGGGTGTCGATCGAAAAATATTCAAATTCTTTGTGACTTCGTCAAAAACTTATTCATATTACATGTACAAATATCTACAACTTTTTCCACCTATCTACCTATGTATGTTATTTCTAAGATCAAAATAGTTATTATTAAAAAAGCTATTTATCGACGTCGCTATGGTGACATATAAGAAAAATGTAATTTTGCTTTTCCGTTTAGTTTCCTTTCCATGACGTACCTGTCTAAAAATTCTTTACACGTTTTCAATACGTATCTGCAACTAACACAGAATCTAAAACCGATCGTCTAACTGACAATCTCTGTTAGAATACATGATGTTCATAAAATACACAACAGCTGGAATGCTTGACTCATTTGTTGAAACAAAAACGTCTTGAACTGTTAGTAAAGTGTTCTTTATGTATCCGCATCCGCCTTTAAATGTATATAACTGATATTTTTTCTCGTCTATGTACATATTATATCGTAAATAGATCATTATCATATCATATTATTATCATAGACATTTTGCTCGCACAGAAGCTCAAACAAACAAACAAAAATTTTAAAATATTTATAACTTTATCGAAAAAATGCTCCCAAGGCTTAGTCTGTCAAACCTTTTTAAAAAATTTCCTATATACACTTATTTGGTACAGTTTTTTAAAACGCAGACTTGTGTAATGAACAAAATATACTGTATTGTAACACCTTCGCGCATTTTTCTTAGGCAATCGACGGTAATGGCGATCACAACTTGATAATTAATAATATTCATTTGTCAATATTCTGTTAATCAATTCTTTTATTTTCGAATTTCATGATACTGCCCACTTTTATGAAGGGATAACATAAGGATGATTCATAGGCACAATCCTTTCTCAATTTGTACACTGTTCTGTTTTTCGCTACAATTTTCTTATATACAATATCCTAATTAATAGAGATTATGTATGACACAAATAGCGCAACGATATAGATATTATTAAGTAATTGAGAGTGTCTTTCAAATGGTCAAGTTTGCATATGAACTTCTAGCAGTTCCTTAATATCCAAAAAGCAAACAAACAAATTTCGTTGGTGTTTTAAATTATCATGGATAGATGTCTCTGCTGTGTCTGTTTCTCTTAATATATGTAGATCAATGGATAAACCTATAAGACACTATAAGTCAGCTTTTGGGGCATTTTGAAATAGACAAATAAACATTTTAAAAATGTTTGTTTGTTTATTTGAGCTTTTGTTCGAGCATAATGTCCATGCATGATGATCTATTTGCGATTTGCATACCTAAACGAAGACTATTATCAGATAAAGGCATTTATGGCTATATCACACTTGTATAAAGAACGGTTTACTAATAGTTAACGAGATTTTTGATTCGACAAATGAGACAAGCACTCCAGATTTTGTATATTTTAAGAACACTATGTATTCTAACCAAGTTTGTCAGTTAGGCAATCGGTTTTAGATTGTATGTTAGTTGCAGATACGGATTAAATAGATAGATACGTAACGGAAAGGTACTATACGTAAACTAAGGTCACCATATCGAAATAATATTAATTTGATCTTAGAAATACAAAGACATGTTCATTGAAAAAAATTGTAAATATTTGTACAAATAAATTAGAATGAGTTTTCAACAAAGTCACAAAGAATTTTGGAAATTTTTCGATTGACATCCCTATTCCTTTAACAACAAACCACAGAAGTTTCACCAGCAAATACAGAGTGAGTTTTTCACAATCATTCAAGCACGATGTTATGTCCGATGATGACTGGTCGCTCTCAGCTGTACGTCCGCGTCCTTGACAACAACGTGACTATGTAATGTAGCGAATATATAATACTTACAATAAGATACACAACATTTTTATTTAAATTCACGCTGACGAAGTCGCAGGTTACAGCTACTGCGTTATAAATGCAACCAGATCACCCATCTTTAGCACAACTTTGCTTAACATTTGTGAACGAATGAAACATTGAAATATTACGCTTCGAACGTTTCTACTGTTTTTACAGGAAATTTTTTTAACCCAAATAAATATGAAATATTGCATTCCTATTGTATCTATGTGGCCAAAACGTTAACTGGTCGTCCATCGTACAAATAAACAAATTAATCTACGCCAACCAGTAACATACAGACGGTTTCATACCCCATACTGACGTCACTAATCCCCAATACTAAAGAAGATAAATGATCCCAATAAAATAACAAACGACACTTTTATTGCGTTTTCAATACAAAGGCTAGTCGTTAAGACTTGTCTGATAGCCAGTAAATTCTTTAACTGTTTTGAAATAGGTGTATCAGCTGTTTAAGTCAGGTATAAACATTTCCTAAAGGCTTTGTTGTCGTCTTTGATTCAAAAGTTAGAAATGAAAATGAGACTTCAGCGGTTCTTTTCAAACTCTTTTAGTGTAATAAAATCGCCTATTCATGATATTTTGTAAAGTTATATTTTGTTTACCATTAATTGCATTGAAAAAGAAAATAAGCACAAACTTAGGCAAGCATCAGTTTTTCAGCATTATTTTGGCACTTTTTCAATGAGCATCATTAATCGTTTTGTTTTTGCTTTTTAATCGCTTTACTTTAAGGAATAATAATTTTAATTTAAAAAATTTATCCATGGTATCTTAACTTCACAATATTTCTAGTCAGTCTGTTTTAGTTAGTAAGACAAAATGTAATTAATTATTTTTTTTTGTCAGTGGATCTTTTAGTTTATTTAATACAGGAATATTGAGTACTCTATTGGAGTGTACTGAGTTAATTAAAGACCATTACGCAGCCAAAATTTTTGGTGTCTTCATTCGTATAATAACAGTATGTATGTAATATGTTAAAAACCTAGCATATAGAATTGACTGAAGATGTGATACTTTTTGCATTGGTGTAAAAACGATCAGGTTTTCACTGACATATAGATGACCGATTTCCTTGTTGCTTAGCATTAATAAAAAGATAAAAGATAAGCAAACACAACGAACTCTACAGTAATTATCCTCCTACTCAAACACACCGTCACCAAAAACACTAGTAACAAAATCAACCAATAAAAGCATTATATTCTTCCGGTCACGGCGGAAAGCGCTGTAAAATGTTTGATCAACTTGTTAATGAAAGTTTATAAAAAGAAAAACGTCGTCCGACAATTATTAACTTATTTTGAAATTAAAAATATAGTGAACGTTTAAAATAAAATTCTGGCAAAATTAATTATATCGTGATGTATCTAACAGTGTATTATCATTCTATTTATCTTATTACAACTATATATTATATGAATATATTATTATCTTACACATTTTAAACATTGTGAAATCATTATATAAATTTTGTTAGGAATATGAGGAGCCAATACTGTGGTTATGTAGAACATCGACGTGATTTCCAATTTTAATTAAATTGTTATCGATATTTCCAAATCCAAATTGGTATTAGGAAACCACTAGATTTAAGTCGAATTCAAACGTCTTCAAATAAACGCTTCTCAGATCGATAATACCTTTTAATTACGTCTCAAGATTGGTTTCATACTTGAGTGTAACTCAGTATACGTACTAAAGAAAGTTTCTAATTAAATTAACATGAAAAGCTGTATAATAAATAATAATATGCACTCTTAATGGGAAGAAACTGCTCTTATTTCAAGAACCTACTTACGTGAAACATGATTATGGCAAGGGAGTGAGTCCTTAGTGTAAGCGACTGTAATATTATTATTTTAGTAAATGTTGTTAAAAAATCAAGAAGAATCTATACTTGAATGGAAATAGAAAAATCAGCCAGCAGCGTGTCGAAAACCCATTAACTTAAGGATCAATTGAAGAGAATAAAAAAAATTGGGACCAATAAATATACTGTAGTTTTTCATTTCTCATTACAAAGAAGAACCCCTGGCTGAGAAACATAACGGACGGAACCATAACAAGTTTTTTTCTTCTGAGAAATAAAGATAAGCTATGTCTTATGATGCAAAGAACACCATAGGATTAAAAAAAAACATAACAGGTTGCCGCTCTTACCACCGTGTGTCAAACGAATTTTCCTGCATCTTTCTATCTTATTGAGCGTTGAATATTACAGTTTAAGTATAGCAACCTCGCACTGTCAGTGTAATTCGTGTCAGCTAATGAGTAGGTCATGAAATAATGATTATTTGCAAAATATTCGTAAATCTTTCGGCTAATAGTATTCACATAAATAAAAATATGTCATGTTCAGCTGTGTACTTGTACTATGGCCTTCCCTAGTCACGCACATTAGTAAAAATATAGAAAGTCGGTCAACAAAAAAAGGACACTATAAGGACACGCTTATAGAGCAAAATAATGCGCCATCCATTGTTACTTAGTCCAAACAGAGAACGAAATAAATCAGCTGTCGGCTGTGACATTGACAAAACTATAAGGTTTCCTTTTTGGATATTTTGACTTTGCAACTCTATAAAATTCTAAAATCATTCAAATACAAAGTTAACATAGATACAGGAAGAAAAGATTTCAAGTCATTCCCAAAGACGTGACAAAATCGCATATAGTCACTTTTTGCAATAAGTATTGGGATTGACAGTAGCCGTAGCAGAACCAAATACTATCAGGTTGCTTGCTTACCATTTATACCAGCTCCTTTTAACAAAAATTAATATTTTTTTCTTTTTTCACGGCATCGGCATGGCGCACAGATTAGCGCATTTGCCAATATCACGTATTGTGTTAGTAGAATCGTTATCACAAAACTCTTCCAGTAAAGTGATAGTAGACTTTACTGAAATTTTATGGAACTTCTTGGAAGAGCGCGAGAACTTCTGCTCCACATGTTTATTTAAACTTTTGTACTTTAAAACTCCCGAAAATGTAAAAAATATAAAATTAAAATAAAATAACAACCTCACTTCTCCTATTCCCGCCAAAAAGTCCCAGAATTAGTTTTAGTCGTTGACAGTCTTTTACTACCTGTAGACAGCTATGTGTTTCTACTTATTTCTATGTATTTTATATAAATATATGTAAGTGCAACATTTTATTTATTTTTTTCGTAAAGTATCATATTGAAATCAATAGTCTTTTTCAGTGCAAGCATGGAGTTGATCGGAAAGTTCTTGCCGCTTTCAGGATTAAAATCAAAAGACTCGTTTCACATTTAATAAAAAACAATTAATAAAATAATCTCTTACGTAATAAATCAGTCAATTAGTGCATTAAATGCAACGGGTCACTGTCTTTATACCTATAAACTACCTACTATCAACTTCTTACAAACCTTCTGATCGTTCTTTCTAGAAATATATAAACAATGGTAAGAACTTTCCTATCAACGTAATATGTCAAAGAAATAATCACATTTGAAGAGAAAAAAAAATTATGAAAAAAAAATTAAACCGCCTTCAAAAAAAAAACACTGTAATTTTCAGTGTTTTTTTTTGATGGCGGTTTAATTTTTTTTAATAAAAACAGTTTATTTCTCCCTTTTGAGCGATCTTGACCTAAATAAATATCTAGGGCTGGTCTGCAACTAACTTCTTTCTAATTCCGGAGCGCAACGATATACAAGAGAATCATCAGTATAAATAAAGGTTATAACCAGGTCGGGTTATTTGGTGTATCTTCAAAGTCCAAGCTCCAATACCGGTGAAATTTAAATGGTACTTACCTCTGAAGTATTATCTACCAAACAAAAAAGAAATTCAAAATTGATTCATAATTGACGAAGTTATAAAGTAACAACAAAAAAAAACAGAACATACAGTCGAAATGAGAACCTCCTCCTTTTTTGAAGTCGGTTAAGAAGTATAAATGTGTAATATTAGGTTTAAATCTCGTAAATTAAAATTACATTAATTTTAATACACATTTCTTTTAGGATAAGATATCATTTAAAGAGTTTAAAACAAATAGTTACACCTCATAGATGATTAATTTTGAAGTTTAAAAGAACCTCGGCATTAGCCCAACGGAATCCAATCAAATTGAGTAAATCCCTTCTTTGTTCGAAATCAGTTTTTTCGCTCCACTTAACGCTGTCAAAGGCGCCTCATGCAGTAATAATATAGACAAAATTGCGAGAAAAGTTGAAATGGAGCAAAATTGAGACAGATTCTAAGAATTGAAATCATTTAAGGCTGTCGTCGACGGCAGCGGAAATCCTTCATACAGAGTGAAGCTTACAAAAATATAATTAGATTTCTTTCCACCGAGGTTGCGACGTTTTTCGTTCAAGATGAATAGTGAATTATTTACTTTTTCTAACGTTTCCTTTTCTCTATTACGTTTTTTGACAATGCGAGATGGATTTTTAGGATAAAAGGTGTGTTTTTATATATTTCTTTGACTCGAGTTACAGGATTTTATACAAGTAAACAATAACTGTAGATGACTTTGTATATACCTTTTTGAGTATACAATTCTATTACCTACACAACCTGAGATGATTATTTTACGAAGCTTTTATTGGTTCAAAGATGACACATATTGTTATTTGAAACTAATTCAAAATATGGATTTTTACTCTGCGCTACTGATGAACAGTTTTTCATAATTTTCTTTCAGATTTTAATAATGTACCTAACGCCTGGTATCGATTTTTTATCTTTTTTAAATTAAGTTAATTTAGTTTTTGTAATTATAATGTTGTCTAGGCAGAATTATTAATTAGAGTTAATATAAGTCGATCTTGACCTTTCTCCATGCAATCAGAGATTTGAAGATATTATAACTATATTTTGGTAGAGGAGCTTCAGACAAAAATCTTAATCGTGGAACCGTTGAAATCGTTACCTTGGAATCGGTAATAACTACTTCGATTTGGATGACTTTTTTAAATGAGCAATAAAAAATACTTAAATTATTGGATTAATAATTTCTAAACTACAGGAAAGCCTTTTTGAAATAAAATTCCATTCTTAACATTCTCGTCTAAAATAAAAGTAGTATAAAATATATTTTAAAAAAGGTACATATTAACCAAATTTATAAAATTAAGATAATGAGTTAAACGCCGAAAAAAATTCAGTAACTGAAAAACCGAGTTATTATTTTATTACGTAACTTAAAAACCAACTTTTCAAGAAGACCACAACCTACAGGGCAAACGAATATTATTAATTCTTTATACCTGACTAGGGTCTAGGGTTACTACCCTATAGTGTATTGGCTCGTTCTATACTCCAATCGTTTTTGGATTCATTTTACTTCACAGTAATCAATTTATAAGGTATTGTATATCCTATTTAAATCTCATGTTGCTATAAATAACGATATTTTAACAATAACATTAATAATTTAAAAAAATATAATAAACAAACACAGAGCTTCAATTTTTAAACGATATATTTTTAACTATCTTTAAACCTATAAAGGTTTGAAATATAGTTAATTACCGACATTTAAATAAGCCATCAAAATTGGAGTCGTTTTGACCGGTTCTGAGATAAAAGTCCTCATAAATGTATAAAGACAAAAGAGCCAAATAGAAAAATAACTTACGAAAGGCCAAAACTAAATCTCAACAATTCTTTTTCCCTAATTTCATAATCCGACTCCTATTTCTTCTACGAGGGTACTTTAACAAAAATGTAGCAGGAAAAAATAAAGATATAAGGAGAAAATGGTAGGTAATAAATAAAGGCAAACGCCATACTTCGCGCCTCGCGTATGATATTTAGTAGCCGAAAGGGTTGTGGCACACCGGGATCTAATGTGTTGAATTTAGGAACATTAGGAAATATGAATGGGTTAATTATAATTTAGATAAGTAAACAGTGAGGCGTATACGAAGCGATTACACAATTATTGTACATGGATAGATTTTAAATGCCCTCGGATTACAGAGATTATCATCATACATACATATTATGAATACTCAAGTTCAAACTACAGTTAGTAAATTTAAGTTTTCTATGTTGTTTTTCTAATTTCTTTCTTCAAGCTTTATAGTTTATTTCGTTTGTTTGTTTTTGTATTCTTTTTACTGTCTGATTATATACTAATAGCAGTAATCTCTACAACACAGAGTATCCTAGTGTAGGGATTACAGTTTTGTTTCTTATTGTTAGCAGAAAATAAAAATAAAAATTAAAAAATTAAACCGACTTCAAAATAAAAATACTGAAAATTACGTAATAACCGTCCTTTACTAATCAAAAGTATGAAATAACTATATAAATACAATACCTATATAATTAAACTTGACAGTTACTGAAGTCGATGCCAAGACTATCAGACTAATAGACTTTCTGTTGTTGCGCATTAATTTGGCACCAAACAAAAACATACAACCGAATTGAGAACCTCATCCTTTTATTAAATCCGTTAAAAATACAATATTTATCTTGCTATATTTGGAAACGGCCAACGAAAACTAGTTACGTCTCAAACCTACTAATAATGATACTTCCAAGAATCCGATAAAATATCTATAGCAACGCGGCCTTATAACGATACAGAAATACAAATTTTATGGTTATTCTCCAAAATAACTGCGACACAGTTTTGCGAATAGTTTTATATGAGATATTACTTAATAGTAACGTATCATAAACACAAAGTATGATATAAATGATATCATTTTCTTTTTATTTACATCTAAATGTTTATTAAGTGTTATGAGTACATACATACGTATTTAGTGTTTGTTAATTTAAAAATAAATGTATCATGAACTAGCTCTTCATGAATTTAAATTATAAAAACCAATATATGATTATTAAACATCTGCGTTGTTATTATAGTGAGGTTTCTAAGAAAGTCACACAAATAATAGAAAACATACATATTTAACTTTACATATCTTCACGCCGTATCCCTAACGGGGTAGTCATGGAGGACAGACCGCCAGGCTTCGCGGTCCTCACGTACTTCTTTCACCTCTAGAATCTATAATATCATTCTCCTCACGCATTTTTGTCTAGGTATGCCGGTGCTTTTGACATGTTATCATATATAACAGAAAACATATTTTTTGTTACACAAACACTATTCAGAAAGTACCGCTACAAGATTGACGATTTTATTGAAGACAGGAATATAATCTGGGGATGGTACTGTCACATGCATTCTACACAGACCTTCAATAAATTGTATTTATATTTATAGCGAACTAGTGTAATGTTGAAGAAATTGTGCCTAACTAGATTTCTGGACTTGTCTTCTCAAAATTCGAAAATTAATGACAGGGGATTCCCGGGAATTCCCAGGAATTCTCAGGTTTTGAAGTTTAAAAAAGCATACTAAAAACATGCGTAAATAATACATTACATAATGGAAAATAAAACGTATGTAAAATAAATAATCATTTATTATTTATTCAGCCCTCTGAGACAAGTCTCTTCTTCCGGGTAACTTACTGTTTCTGAAACTTTGAAAAGTTCCTAATTATATAACGAAAATAGCTAACAATAACAAAAATAAATCCTATTTGGTTCTGTTACTCTTGCTCATACACTCTGTTGTGTAATCAGAAGAGTTTATCTATCTTAAATATTCATCAAAATCTGTCCAACGGTTAACCCGTGAAAACGTAACAGACAAACATACAGAGGCAATCGCATTTATAATATTAGTATCGATGGTATTATAAATGTTTACGTATTTTGCAAAAATAATTATAGTATTACTATTTTTCGAATTTTTTGCGTTTTTCTTTTCTTGAGTAAGGTAAAATTTCCTGAAAATTTCCACTTCGAGGAATCCTGACCAGAAATCTTGACTGAGTTTCTATACGGTTTTCTTTGCAGTGTTGATATTTTTTTTCGAACTGGCAGTAAACTTGATATGCGATGATACCTCGCAATAAGATTAAATTGACTAAAAGTGATTGAATTTTAACACAAATGTACGTGGAAAGTGGAAATTACATTGAAATGTATATTATGTACGTATATTATGTTTCTTTCACAAATGAGATTAGTGTTGCTTGGTATTGTACTTGGTACATAATTAAGTGAAAATAGCAACAGCCCGTTCACATGTGTCGCAGAATTGACGATTGTTGAAATGAGTTCTGACCGCGCAAAGGTTAAACTACCGGATAATTGATAACCTGCGTAAAGTCGCTGGAAGGAACTTATGACTGAACCTTCAAGAAACGAGCGTACTTTTTTCTTAAAGTCCAGCAAGCACCCGTGATTCCCCGGACGTTGCAGGTGTCCATGGGCTTGCTCGTTTACCCCCTCAGCCATAAAAAAAAACGTAAAATAGCGAAATCCCAAATCAGCTAATTTCGAGGTATATATATAATAGAAAGTATTTTTTTACAATCTCAACTTTAGTTCATAGTTTAATCATACATTTATTAATCCTAACCGAATAATATACACGTCCCGCATTATGTATATTTGTGTAGTGTTCTATTGAAATATTCATTCGTTTTAGTACGCACAGTGTACTATTTGTTTTCATTTGTCAGTTGTTTCAATGTGTTAGTTCATTCGTTAGATTTGAGATGACAAGACAATGACGACATTTGACTAAGACGCTGCTCTAAAAGAGAATTGAAATGATTCAATTAGTGATTAGCTAATTAGGTGGATTTGACTACGATGATGATAATGACAATGATGATATTATACTAAAATGTTGCTTTGAAAGAAAATTGAAATGGTTTCAATTAACGATTAGCTCATTAGTTTGATGTGACTGACGATAATGATAATGAGAATGATGACATTTTACTAAGAAGCTGCTCTGAAGGAGAATTGAAATTGATTCAATTAATGATTAGCTCATTAGTTGGATGTGACTGACAACGACGATGATAATGATGACATTTTAGTAAGACGCTGCTGCGAAAGAGAATTTAACTGGGTTCAATTAAAGATGAGCTCATTAGTTGGAAGTAAACGACATTGATGATAATGAAAATGATAGCATTTTAGTAACATACTGCACTGTAAGAGAAAAAAAATGAGAAGTGACGAGCTAGCAACCTGCTTTTATCTGATTCTGCTTTATTATCTGTAAGACCATAGTTTTATTGCTAGAAGTTTCATACTGATTCTCTTTTCACAAACGCTTCACAAGAAACATTAGTAATAGTATTTTAGTTACGTGTAATAGAGAATCGCGTAAACTCTTTCTGTTCTTCTTTCTGTGGTGGATTATTCTCTCCATGACCTACTAAAACCGTGTCTATACAAACGATGAATACACAGCATACGTATTTATAGAAAGACAGTAACCACAACAAAAAATGATAAAAGCAGAATGTTAGGATGTTATTCTTATCCGTTTCCAACACAAAGAAAATATATTTTTTGCGGTGCGCTACTCTTAAAGATGTTTGTGTTGTATTTATGTTTGCCTGTTTTTTATTTGAGTGAAGCAGCAAACGATTGTGGCATTTATGACGTGCGACAAAGACGAATAAAAATATGATAATAATAGTGATGGATGGAGGAGGAATGGTTCTTTGAAGAGATTCGGTTTTATGATATTATTTGTGTTGGTAAGGCTGCTAAGGCCTCGTGGTCATAAAACTATACTTTCGGGATTTTATTCTGATGCTTTTAAATTGAATCCAATTTAATTTTTAAGAGACATTTAGAATTTAATATTATACGTACATACATATCTTCACGCTGAATCCCTAACGGGGTAGTGAGAGAGGACTGCGCGTCAAGCGTCGCGGTCCTTACATACTTCTATCGCTTCATCAAATCTTATCATACTCCTCACACATGTCCGCTTAGGTATGCGAGTGCTTTTGACGTTTTCGTTGGCTAACACTAGCTATTCAATCGTTATAAGTTAGCGTTGGTCTTCTTTGGCTTCTTTTACCACTCCTTTTCGCTCTTTAGATTAAATATTATGTGGTACATATGTGGAGAAACCCATGGTAGTGACTCGAATCTGAAATCGACATGCGGACATTTTCATGATACGCACCCGGTGATTAGGGTGTTCCAGTTATAATGAAAATTTACTTATTTGGTATAACAATATTTCCGAATTCGTCGATGACATAAATGTATAACGCCACGCCATTTCTTAATCAGTATGGCAGCCAATTAAGATATAAAGTCACACTGCACCGTTTTGGCAGTAGCAAAGCTTACAGATAGCAAAGTAGATCCCATCATATTTTGCTCCTTTTCACGTATCAATATAAGGAGTGAATCGCACGATATGCGCCGGATATCGTAGATCTTTAAGTACGAGTGCGTAGCTCTTTCCCCTGCGCATTGTCTTGACGAATCCCAATTTCTTACCCTAATGCATTCCACCTCTCCTCTAATGGAGCGTGACAATACAGTCACGATATACGACATTGACAGCAAATATTATTACTCATTCTCAGCAGTTGCTTTTTGGCATATTGGAACCATAAAGGTTACTGGTCTATCATCTATGACAGTTACCTGTACAAGCTCTATCTCTTAGCTAACTTGTAATGAGTTGCACCGCCAAGCAACTGCTTTGCACAAAATTAAATGGTCGTCATTATAAAGTCAATATTGAGAGTAATAAGCATAATATTTCGTAATTCAAAATGCATACATTTAAATGGATTTCGATTTTACAATTCATATTAAATCCAATGTCATATTTGGTAGGTTTTTTTAAATTTCTTACGTTCAAACATTTGGATATACATAGGCAATATTGCGTATAATACTGTACATTCCTAATTGAAATAGAGACTTAGGCAAAGGCTATAACAATGTAAATGTTTTATAAAAAAAAATTTTGTAGACGTCACTTTTTCACAAAAAGAGTTTTCTACATGTCGTTCTCACAACAATTTAAATTGTAACGCACAATTTAGAATGTACGTGTAACAGTCCATTTATCCCACTTCTGTTTACAGATGTTTTTTTCACATGCGATGTACTCTGTCCGCGCTAATAGCATTGTGAATATATTTCAATCAAAAATTTATGTTAGGGTCCTGGAGGCGCACATTAAAAAAACCTACAGTGTGCAATATAATGTATTTTTGTTGCAATAAAATTGTATACACGTCAACCGCACCATGCTCAGCGTCTTTTAGGTTTGATTGTTAAAAACAAAAGTTAAGTCTCACCAGATTGTAGCATTCGAACCCGTGCACTTAGACGTGGTAGACCTACGCTCTAGCCACTGTGACATTGAGAAGGTAAACTCTGTAAACCAATTTTAAATGTGCGAAAACACGAAGAAAACGAATTTCCCAGAATTGAGAATTAGTTAGATCAATTTTTTGCCTTCGTATACCCCTATATTGTAAATTTCATCGAAATCGTTAAAGGCGTTTGCGAGAATGTAATTACAAATAATATAGATGTGTATATCCTATTGTTTTAATTTTTAAATTATATATCCCCGTTAGGAATACAGCGTGAAGATATGTATACGTATATTTATGTATGTAAACAAATGTGACGACTATGATATTATAACATAACTAGGGATGGGCTAGTTCGTAAATGATTGATTCAGTTGTCATACTTAGACAAACAGTTAATTAGTAAAACAAACAGTTTTAAAATTTTTGTCCGTTTGTGTGTTTGTGCTTCAATAAAAACTACCATGAACTAAAACATCGTGATAAGTGTAAACACTTGTATCTTTAAAAAACACTTAAAAATAAAGAATGGGACAATATTATTATTTGCACACCGCAAATAATATTCGTGTTAGACAGTTAGTTACATTTAGAATGAATTGTATCATTCACATATTAGAGTGAATCTAAGTGAATTGATTTATGACACTAATTTGATCTAGGAATACCTAGGCAACAATAATAGGCAACCTTTAAGGCGCGTAGTGCCGCATACAGGCCTCACTTCGGTAAATTTTTAGCAATAACCACTCAATAAAAAAAAAAGTGAGTTTACATCACATTTATAATCAACCAGAAATAAAAAATAGCATTTTTAAAGATTTTCTTATTAAAAAAAAATTCCAAAGTAACCTCAGAACAGAATTTATGGCGAAAAAATCTGTTTTCGTCGGTAACATATGTTAATAAAATTCGGCAATTGCATGTTATTTATCAAAATAAACTGTTTGGACTATTCAGATTTTCGATTAATTTAATAGTTTAGAAGAAAATACATAATTTCTTGTTTTTTTCTCAAGCTATTTCATTTTGGGGAATGTCGCGTCGTTTGTTCCTCTTGAATTTCAAAATTAGAATTGTCTCTTTTGCTGAAGGTAAGCTCTTTCATGCACCTTTGGCATGGAACCTTATTCATAAAATTAAAACGCAACCGAATTGCATAATATTATCACAGATTAATTAGTTTATATTATGTAGACATCGCGTATTGTTGCTCCTAGCGCTTTAAATACAAGATATTGGCATGTGATGTCAACGTGTCTTTGGCTCTATTGCAATGATTCTCATGTCTTTTCGAGAATGATTCTTATGTCGTAAGTTCAAATCTCGACTCGGTCCCTTCAAACATTTTTTTTTTAATTTAATTTCAAGACAACTTTTTTATCGGTCGTTGATAAAATGTTCTAAACACATAATATTTGTATGTAATAATATACTACTAGATATATTGAAATCGTTTAATAATAATTAAATTTTTGGTACAATGCGTAACAAACTTCGCCTTTGTCGGAAGTCCAGCTTATTGCAAGGACTAGTTGTAGTTATTTTGTGTACATGTGTGTGTATAAACATGTTCTTAACGCTATTGCAACGCCAAGAGCTTACAGACAAGTTAAGCATTTCAACAGAACAATTTTGGTCGCATAGTCTACCAAAATGCACGGTAAGGATGACCTGACATGACTATGTACCCGACATTCAAATAGGGCTCAACACGACTGTACATAAAATTACATGCAAAAGAGTCCTTCGGAACTCTTTTTTGGTTTCAGATTAACAAATACAACGGAAGCTATTTTGAATGATGTCATGAACAATACGATTGCTACTATGCCTTCAGAAGAAATAGAAGACATAAGACAAAAAGCTGGGAAACTTATAGAAAACCAACAAGAAAAGGACAAAGACCTTTTTAATAAGAAAAGTAAAATAGCAAAGTCATATATCGATTTAGCGCGAATAGAAAGATAAATTAGCACAAACGACGGAAAGTCAATGAAATTAATGGCGAAATATCGAGGACCGTATCGCGTAACTAAAACCCTTGTAAACGATAGATTCAAACGCAATCGAACATATGAAACCATTGTTGCAGTAGATAAAATGCGACCTTAGTACAAATTTTAGCAGTTCTGCGGAAACAGAAGGTGAAGATAGTCAGAATGAAGGTTTTACGGAACAGGGACTGTATTACTTAATGGGAATGGAAAACACGTAGCTTGATTCAAATGTATATATTTAAGACATAAACTAAGTCACAAATAGGTACTACCAACAACGATCACAGTAAATTTTAAAACAGTATGACAATGTCAAAACCAACTAAATTGTAAAAATATATATGTTAAAAAGGAAATATTCTTTATAAAAAGGAGTTCCGCAGCCAGTCACTAACAGAAGGTATAGACAATGTACAGGAAGTAAGGAAAATTACTTTGGACAAAAAAATGTAAAATAAAACAAATTAATTGAATAGAAATGATTAAATTCGATCCCCATACTTAATTAACATTGATGATTGCATATAATTATTTCATGAAGTTATGTAACTCTATTAATTTCACAGAATTTTGTTCATATACAATTTTTGTTATACTCATGTTCTATGTTTTTTTTAAAGTACTTCTTATTTGTCTTGAATTGTAAGAGGACGTACCAAAAGTCAGATGGCCGAGTTATTAGCGTCATTACAAATCTATAAATAATTGATACATTTTTCTGAAACACTATTTATTACAGTCATATTTTATTTATCTTATTTTTGAATGCAAATTATTAAAGTTAATTATTTGACTAGATTACGTATCTAGTATGCTATATATATATATAGTTAGTATAGCTATGACGAAATGTTCGTTTTGTCTTCATTATAATTCTATCCTTTTAAATAGTCCTGGACAATCACGTAAAATAAATAGTGATAGCTTGTATGTAATAGTATGAGATATAAAAATTATTAGTTAATCAGGTTGAAAAGGCGACGCATTGGAAATTTTGACGCCAGGAATCTCAATTTTTCTAAGTGACTACAAAACGTATGACAGCGATATTTGGTATCCTGATTTCATTTCATTGACTTCATTTTGACAGTTGCGATATAGGGTTGGTTAACTTTTGTAACACAAAAAAAAATATCAAAGAAACTTCTTTTAAAACAGAGATTAACATTTTTCGGAGCAACGGGACTGATTTATATTTCTAAATTTTTGTATAGTTTTTTTTAAACAAACTCCTTAAAATGACAATTGGATTTTTTAAATTAAATATGGTTTTTAAAATAAACGAAAATGACTGTTTTTTCGTATTTTTCGTAGGGTATCGCGCGCACGTTTGCATAGTACAGAAGGTCTATTTTAGATTAAATTATTGTTTTTCAATGGGTCACTTTTAGACATACGTTGTATGTATTAAAATATACACACACGCACACACATGCAGATGTAAAATTCTCACAAAAACTTCATCAAGTTTTTCGTATTCGCGTCCGGTCGAAGTCTGACCGGGGCGTGTTAATATTTGCACAATCCTCGGAGGCTATTCACAACAAAGCGTAAACTCATCCTGCAATCGACACCCTCTCGATATCTGAAAAACTAGCAGCTTCTGTTGACGACGCTTTTCAATTTGAGCTGTGAATGTTGTTTTTTATGAAATAGGTATTTGTGTTCGTGGTACCTAAGCTAGCTGTTATTTGCGATTTCGATCAGATGTGAACTTTTGGTAGCCTATGTTCTTTACGCCATTAACTTATTATTGTGTCTAGGATTCAAGCTGTTTTCGTATTAAATTTAGTTAAAATTGGTAATAATAGTATTGCTTTGCATCAGTCGTGGTCTCAAGCAAACTCTTTTGCTTGAGCAAGCAAAAATTTGCTTGAGACCACGACCAATGCAACTCGATCGAAACTTCAAGCCAAAATAAAAAAGTAATCGCATTTAATTTCTCGTTTTAGATATTTTATAATGCAACGCGAAAGTTTAAAAGTTTATAATAGTATTGCGTTTTTAGGGTTCCATACATCCGATGAAAAGTGGATCTTTATTGAATCACTTCGTTTGTCTGTTCGTCCGATGCAGTCTATTTTCTCCTAATCTACAGAAGACAAAAAAGTTGAATCATCTTTATAGTAAGATGACCTATTCAGAGACGTGTAGCTAAAGTTAATGAATTTTATTTCGAGCGCCAACTTTGGGGGAAATGAAAAAGCAAGTTACAAGGACTTGTTATGAGTAATACTATACATTATACAAATACATTTTCCTTTTTTTCATTATTACCTTATTTTCAAAACTATTGACCCTACATTTTAAGGTAAATAGTAAGTAGTGTAACCTCACTCGTAGTTTATAGGGAAACCTAAACAAAAATCCGAATTATTAAAGACATTTAGAATTATGTACAATTAATTGACGACCTCCGTGGCGCAACGGTTTAGCGCGTCGGAAATTAAAACGGGGGTTGCGGGTTCGATTCCCGTCCCGAGTCTGGGTGTTTATGTATAATATGTATATATTTACAAAAGAAAAGTATATAAGTAGTATATCAGTTGTCTAGTACCCATAACACAAGCGCTATGCAGCTTACTTTGGGACTAGATGGCGCTGTGTGAAATGTCTGAGTATTATTATTACTATATAATTATTATTAATAGAGGGATTTACTAAGATAAGTAGGTATTAAAACACAATGTTATGATTACAAATAACTTGGTATGTTTTTATTTTTCATAACCTCGAAATTCAATGTATGTTGTTTATTTATAATAGTAAAACAATAATAAATCAAACAATAATATACCTTCTATCAGTCGGTTTCAATCAAGGACAAAAATATATTACGTACGACAACCGACAAGATAGCATTCAATAAAAGATGACAGCAATTTTCCTTTGTAATGCTGTACCATACAGACCTACTTATCTTTTAGTTACTCCCAAAAATTTGGTTGAGATTTAAAAAAATAGGTTATGTGAAGATTTATAGTGCGAAATCACTCCATGCGAGTCCGACTCGCAGTTGACATGTTTTTTTAGTTATGATATTTCTGATGTCGTTGTCTTGTGACGTTACTATTAATAAAAAATCTGGTCCAGAGCGTGTCGGACACGTATTAACAGGTTTCTTAGTAATTTTAGATTAAAATATAAGCTAAAGTTAATAAGGCATCCAGAGATGGTAAACGAACGAGAGGCATGCAATATAAAAGATATAAGGTCGAAATTAACTCTTAATACCACTTACGGGGGACCAGGATAACCCAGTGCACGCTTTTCGGAAAGATTTTTATTATTTTGAGCGCGATGCGGCCGTGGTTTCATGTATTCTCAGTGCCAACGGACAGCTCGCAGAAAGAAGATTTACGCCGCCTTACGTTACTAGATCACGAGATACGTTTCTCTGCGGGACCTAGGTCCCCCAAGAATGTGGTTACGTAAGTTTTTTTTATAATGTTTTTACTTCAAGAAACCAATCAAGGAGCATGTGATTCAGAAAATAATGCATTTGAAAATACAGAACAGCGAAATTATAACTGTAACGTCTTTTATGAAAGGGATATAAATAGGCAAAAACACTGCCATCATGATCACGAGTTAAAGCGCAAAGAACATCATTTTGCATTCGCTTGGTCTCAGACGTCCTGCTCGAGCAAAGAACAAAATGACTTCTCTTGAAACTTAGATATGTATATTTCAATCTGTGTTGATTCGCCTGAGGATCTATCAACACCAGAATCAAGCCAAATAAAAAAAAAAAAATCACGAAATGATACTAACATTTCCACGTTGTGCTCCAAATAAAATAGGTATATGAAAAACGTATGATATCATATCCATTATATTGATGTTAAAATGTGTGACAAATGTCAGCACTAATTTATATTTACATTATAGGGATAATTTGGAGACTAATGATTGAGACGGTAATGATGTCCCTACAGTATGATAAAACTGAGTTTAGTAAACTTATATATACGTTTCCCTAATTTAGCATGCTGTTAAGTTTACTCAGATATTCATGCCAATTTTTAATTATAAAGGTTATCAGTAATAAGGTTTTGTTTCGCTTTCAAGTTAGTGGTTTGATCATTATTTGGCCTTTAAAGTCAACATTACAATTATGTGACTTGTATTTTCTTAACCTTTTTGTTTAAGGATAGAGATGTTTTTGTAATGTTTAAACTTTAATAAAACAGTGTTATACGTTTGTAAAAATCTTTCTTTTGTAAAAAAAAGTACTAATATTTCTTTCATTTTTCCACTTAAACATTTCATATACGCGCGGGTGTCTCCGGTCGCCCACGACTTTACATGTGAAGGCTGAAAATAGCGAGTGGTGTTAAGGGTTAAACAAACAGCTGGACCTCATTCAAGGAGAGCTACTGTATAAGTGTATATAGACACCATTGGAAAGAGCTAGAGGAGGCTTTTGCCCGTAGGCACACTGAAATATGAGTTTATCTAAGAAAAACTTAATAAACATTATCCAGTGTAAAAAAAAAGAAATTCAGGATAAAGGCTTATTATTATTATAAGTTAAGTAGATTATTGTTTAAT
Organism: Zeuzera pyrina; assembly: GCA_907165235.1. Classification (NCBI taxonomy): domain Eukaryota; kingdom Metazoa; phylum Arthropoda; class Insecta; order Lepidoptera; family Cossidae; genus Zeuzera; species Zeuzera pyrina. The sequence goes on from OU015633.1 coordinate 3,628,569, forward strand.
TATTAATAAAGAAAAATCAAAACAAAACGAGACCAACATATTATAACTATTGTTATTTTTTATGATGAGATTCGAAGAGGTGAATGCAGTAAGTGCAGCGAAGCTTGGTGCTTCGTCCTCTCTTAACTACCCCGTTAGAGATACAGCGTGAAGATATATATCTCATTTCTTGTTGATGTTATACTTCTTTTGGCGCGTTTGGAAAAATAGATCAGAGTATTTTTTAGCGTGTGATGAATTTGCGCGTGCTGATGACACAAAATACATTTCTTTTTCATTCATTTCAAGCGGCCTATTTTATTTTTTTATATGTTGCTAGTTTTTCTTTTTTTATGTGCGACCAGTTTTACTTAAAAACGTCAAATAAGTATAACTTCTTACGTGCTTACATCAGTACACACACACTTTTTTTTGTTTTTCAGTATCTCTTTGTCCCTTTTAATTTCACAGATGCAGAAATGAGAGAATGAACCTGCTGTGAACCCTAAATGCTCTGTCTGAATTTCATCTATTTTTATGAATACTTGCAGAGGTAAACTTCAGTAAACAAACACAGATTAAACGTGAGAAATAGAAATGACATTTTTGGATATTTTTTATACTTCTTCTCTCTCTGAAAAGAAGTGTGTGTGTAAGCAATTTTTTTTATCCCACCTCCATCGAAACTTTACTTAACTTATTTTAACTTTAGTTAATCTTTTGTCTCTAATACTTCAGTCCTAAAATGCCTATTAGCTTTCAGAATCGTTAAAACTAAAAATGATGTAGAACGTAGGGCTAAAATTTGAATGAATTATTTTATAAATCTTTTTCATTCTAATCCATATATGAATTCATTTATAACTTTAGAGGTTCCAAACGAATATGTAAACATTTTTTTCGAAACATGTGAATTTTATTTAATTTATGTTTGGACATAGAATAAACTATTTTTTTAATATTGAATGAAATTGAAATGAGAGGAGAGGTGAAGCACCGTTACACAATTTAATCATAGTCTCCGCCTAGTAAAGTTTATTTCAAGCATTTGCAATGTAAACCGCTTTCATCGTTAAGCCAGATCTATTTAATGGGAGGTTTCAAAGCTTTGACAGTAGGTTGACCACTAATCTAACTGTCTGAATCCTCACTAGACTCCGTATGGAACACGTTATAAGCTGTAAGAGAATAGTATATTTTATACCGTTCAAAATGATTCTTCTTACCCGAGGGAGGAAGCTTTCTTTTTTGAGAAACAAAACCCGGGTTATGTTTCTCAAAAAATGCAAACATTTGTCTGTCTGTTTGTTAGTTTATGAATGAACGTTTCTTTGTACATTTGTTATCTGTGCTTTCCTATATCATTTATCCGATCACGAGGAAACTTTGGTAAGTTGTCATGCATATGCATGTAACATATACAGAAACTTTCTGTTTCTGTATATGTTAAGAATTCTCCACCTTGACGAAACCACAGGTACAGCTAGTATATTACAAAGGTTTATTATGAAATAACTTTGGAAAAAATAATACCTAATTTTCTTTCCGGTTTTTTTTATTTTCTTTTTCGACCAGGTCTTTTAAAGGTAAATAAATTATAAATCCTTATGATTATTACATATCTTCCGCCCAAAATCGCAAACTTTTTATTCGACGCGTGTTTCACTTCTCAACGAAGCGTCCTCAGGAAAATGAGGTCAGATTCAGTCAGCTTACTAACACCGAACTCGATGAAACTTGTGAGGCGAAACAAATGTTGATTAACAAGTATTTCCGCAAAGTTACACTTGAAATGAAACGCATTGTAATATGAGTTTCCTTGAATGAAAATATTTAAATTTGATATTAATATTTAATGTCGGTTTTTACCTTTAGATTATTATACATATATGTTTTCCTTAACATATTTGAATATCGTAAACGCCATTTTGAATTTCTTGTGACGTCATACAGCCTATTATACTCAACATAATGTCCGAACTCTAATGATACCTCATTTATCAAAATCGGGTCAATCGTTTGGCCGTTACGAGGGAATAAAGATGTACCTATAGCTGTTATACTCATAATATATGCACGAGTATTTCTATCATATGGGCCCCAAAAACATAACGCGCTTTTCTTTGCGCAGTCATGAGAAATTGATATGTAACAGAATTAACTAAAAAGTCATCATATGCTTGTACTAAATAATAAATATTCATAGGTAGCGAATTAATAAATATAAGTAATTAGAGTTCCGTTGTCATATTGGTAAAAACGTAATCCTTTTAGTTTAATCATGTCTGTTTGTTTATCTGTTTGCTCATCATGTCTGTTATTTATTTGTCTGCCCGTCTGTTCATCGTCTCTCTATACGCATGTCACAATCAATTTACTCCGTATCGTCTTTGCACTAAGTCTAAATTTGAAGCTGTGACCTAAAATGATTATTGTAGTAACCAAATCTCAAAAACGAGAAACAACTAATGAAATATCAGAAATGGTTATTTTTCATTCTTATTTTTAATTCGTAATTGCTATAGAACTCTGCGTTAATGAGCGTCTAACACACTCGGTAACTTCTTTAAACGTGGTCTTATTTATATTGCAATTTATTTATTAACGCGCACATACAACAAGTATAGGGCCAGTATATGTGTGCAGTAGTCTATTTGAAAAAATGCACTTTATCGCATAATGCGTCGTGTCTGTTTTCATGCATATACTTCGACTGACGACTGGTCCATTGTAATAAACTACTATTTTTAATCTCATTACAAAATAGGAAAAAAAGAACACTCGATCATGCAGTCTGTCTGTCTATCATAGCCATTTGCATTAGAGATTATTCGACGTATGTAACAGGTGTCCCAAAATTCAAGCAAGATTTGAATTTTGCACCATTTGTGTCGTATGTCGCCAATGAAAAAAAAAAGACTGCATAACAGCTGACTGTTTGGGGTTATTGAAAATTAAGTGCTCGCTACACGAAAGAACGGCGCGTTTTCATTTTCGAACAATATTTTAAAAATAATGAAGACTCAATTAAAATATGGTCGGAATATTGATTTAACTTCATCCACTGTGAATAAATTATTTGAACAATTCAGAGAGAGCCTTTAGGCTTTTTTCTGGAATTTTTTGAAGTCTAAGGTTAATGCCAATAAGTCGTCCACTCTAGTTTTGAAGGAGGAAATTGAGCGCTATTTCAACGAAATTCGGCCACATTTAGTTATAATAATTTCAACAAAAGACTGCGTATGTGTTGGCAAAGCAGCGGAGACCCAATATGTTTTTCCATACCATAACTCTGTAATATATATGAAACAGTAACAAAAATTACAGTAGGTGATGGACGATGAAATATAGACACAAACTTCAAAAGTTGAGTTTAAATTTTCAGGGGTTAGTTTTAAAGTCTATTGAAAGTTAAAAAGCAAATACACAAAAAATTAAACATAAGTGCTCTAACTCTTCAGTTCCGAGCATTCATGTTCGGCCCATTTATAAATCTTTCAATTCTGACAGTATTCCAAAAATAGAAACAAAAATTAGCGACGGCGATCTAAGAGGTGCCGCTCACTTGCTATTTTCCAGCGATGTTTTGGCACCGAATACGGCCGAGACTCTTTTTGCTCTCAGATCAAAGCATCCCTCTTCCTCTGTGGCTTGTTGTCTGCCAGATCCCCCACATCCAAATGATGTGTCGACTCGAGCTACGGAGGAAGATGTGCTTGCCGCAATAAATTCTTTTAAAAGCGGTTCCGCGGGAGGTCTCGATGGCTTAACGCCACAACATTATAAAGATCTGATTACAGGCTCTGTCGGTGATACCGGTAAGACACTCTTATCTAGTTTAACAGCACTAATAAATGTTATGCTGGCTGGTAAGGTGCCCCCGGAGATAACCGACATCCTGTATGGTGCCAATTTATGTGCCCTGAAAAAAAAAGACGGTGGCGTTAGGCCAATTGCCGTAGGTGCAACTATACGGCGCATTGCCTCCAAAATTTGTTGCCGTCACATTCTCTCTACCGTATCAAACTATTTTTGTCCTACACAAGTAGGTTTTGGCTCAAAGAGAGGATGTGAAGCGGCAGTGCATGCGGCGCGTGCTTTCTTGACACATGATGGAGGTGAGGTACTCCTCAAAGTAGACGTAAAAAATGCATTTAATTCTGTTGATAGATCCACCTTGTTGACACAGATAAAACAGCATGTTCCGGACATATATCCCTACCTCTGGCAATCTTACAGCAGTCCTTCAAAATTAATATATAAAGATAATTTATTACATTCCGAAGTTGGCTGTCAACAAGGTGATCCTCTCGGACCAGCTATTTTTAGTCTGGCTATCCATCCTGCGATTTGTAATTTAAATTCCAAATTTAATATTTGGTACCTTGACGACGGAACAATAGGAGGTAAAGCAATTACTGTTTTAGAAGACCTTAAAACCCTCATTCAAAGGTTTAAAGATATTGGCTTAGAATTAAATTTTTCTAAATGTGAACTCTTTGTTTCCGATTCTGTTCCAACTATTACAAAAAATGAAATAATTAATAAATTTAACAATCTGGTATTAAAGTCTTGTCAAAAGAATCGCTGTACCTCCTAGGTGCTCCCGTCTTAGATGACTCCATACCCTGCTTTATCAATGATCAAATACAAAAATTTAGCCAGTCTTCAGACAAACTTTTCAAAATTAATTCCCACATGGCTCTCCTCATTGTCCGCTTTTGCCTTTTCGTTCCAAAACTTACATATGCTCTTCGCTGTTCTCAGCTTTTTAAATTTCAAACGCTTTTAAAATCTGTAGACAATATTCTAAAAAATACATTATCTAAAATATTAAATTGCTCCTTTGTTGATGACAGGGTCTGGAATCAAGCCTCGCTTCCCATCTGTTATGGAGGCCTGGGCATACGCAAAATCTCGAGTGTGTCACTGCCAGCTTTTCTTTCGTCAGCCTACAGCACGGAAAACCTTTTCCTATCTGTTATTCGCCCTTCCTTAGGATCGGTTGAGGTGCCGTGCTTGACTGATGCTCGAAATGCTTGGTTAAGTGTTTGTCCGAGTACTAACCTGCCTACCTCGACCTTTTCTCAAAAACACTGGGATGAGCCTCTATGCAAAAATGTTCATTTACAACTTTTAGATTCTTGTAGTACCGAAAAAGATCGGTCTCGCCTCCTAGCTGTTTCTGAGAAGGAGTCAGGACACTGGTTGAAGGTAATACCTTCAAAAAACTTAGGAACCTTAATCGACAATACCACGCTTTCTCTCATAGTATCCCTTCGTCTGGGGGCCAGGACTAACCTTCTTCACCGTTGCCGCTGTGGTGATCTCGTCGATGTACTAGGTCACCACGGTTTATCCTGTTTACGTAGTGCGGGCCGCATGTCACGACATGCTGCCTTGAATGACGTCATTCGGCGGGCTCTTGTCGCCGCTGGCGTTCCTGCAGTCTTAGAGCCTGTAGGTATTGTGCGCAGCGACGGCAGGAGACGGGATGGTTTGACGCTCATTCCTTGGAAACTTGGAAGATCGCTGGTGTGGGATGCCACTTGTGTCGATACACTTGCTGTTTCCCATGTGCCGGCGACTTCCAAGTCAGCAGGTGCCGCGGCCAGCACTGCCGAGAACTTGAAGCGGCGTAAGTATGCGACTCTCTCTGAGAGTTTCATATTTACGCCCTTTGCAGTCGAAACTTTGGGTCCCTGGGGCCCCGAAGCCCATCGACTGGTTTCTGATATTTGTAAGAGACTGGTCGAGGCTTCGGGAGACCGCCGGGCTGGCAGCTTCTTCCGCCAACGAATCAGTTTGGCTATTCAAAGAGGCAATGCTGCCAGTCTGCTAGGTACCTTGAGCAATGACAGCTTTCTAAGCGGCAACTTTGAGGAAGTTTATTATTTAAGATAATGTGTAGTTTTAAGTTTGTAAATATTAACATATGTATGTACTTTTTGTTAATAAATCGTTTTTCAGTACGTAAAAAAAAAAAAAAAAAAAAAAAAAAAGCAAATTTTTTGAGGTTTTCTTGACGAAAATGAAAACTTTCGCATCACACGTTCGTATATTTGGATTATTTTTTTTACACTTATTCAAAAATACACAATAAAATTGTCTCCCCATCATATCTCCAAAAGTAATACATACATATCTTCACACTGTATCCCTAACGGGGTAGTTCAGAGTGGACGTAGACAATAGCGCCAAGCTTCGCGGTTCTTACATCCTTCTTATCTACTTCTACAAAAGTAACGTTCATAATAATTAAAAATATAATTTATGATATGTATAATGTGTATCTTGAAAGAAAATTCTCAGTAATGCATTATTAAAATACATTTTTTTAAATACAAGAAAGTGTCACGGTGTATTTATTTCATGATTGGGAGCATTTTTTACATGAAGAGAAAGCTCTACGACAAACTTCATTTAGCGGTTGAAAGTTGGTAACAACTGATAGTGCAAAAGATTGAGGTCTTTATTCATAAAAAATATGGCATAGTAATCTATAAAACACGGTTTTTAAGCTAAAATATATTTTGTCTCCATTGTCATGTTAAGTTTTGTATTGAAATAAAAGAGATAAAACATATTTTGACTATTGCAGGTTTATCAATTGTTTGTGAATATTGGGGTAATTGAGCAAGTACGACTTGCAATTAGTCGGTTATTCAATTAATAAACTTTTAATCTACTATAATCACTGAGAGAGAGTGCAAATTTTATGTTTGTGTGTATGTGAAGGGTAATCCCCGGAAACACTGCACCCATTTAAAAAATTCTATCACCATTTGAAAGGAACATTATTTCAAATGGACATAGGCTATATATTATGTATTCAACCCGCGGAATTATGTAAGAATCGCGATGCTTTGCTTTTCATCCTTTCCGATTACCCCGTTAGGGATACATCGTGAGGATGTTAATATATAATAATAATAATAAACTCAGACATTTCACACAGCGCCATCTAGTCCCAAAGTAAGCAGCACAGCGCTTGTGTTATGGGTACTAGACAACTGATATACTACTTATATACTTTTCTTTTATAAATAAATACATATTATACATAAACACCCAGACTCGAGACTCCGTTTACTTTCTGACGCGCTAAGCCATTGCGCCACGGAGGTCGTCAAATGTATGTATGTAAGACATAATACCTATAATAAATATGATACACTACTGTTTTTATAGTAATTTATATGTAATATGATAAAGTATACAAATATACATGCAGATGTAAAAATATTACACAATAACTACATAACCATCGGACTTTTTAGAAGTGGCTTTAGCAGAACACAGCAGAAAAATTGGACTACGCCTTTTTTTCGATCGCAGAGAGCGTTCGAATGTTGTGTTCGGTCATGTCTAGTTTTTTCCGTATCCCCACATTTTGATGTTCTATGCAGTTGTTTTTTAGAAAAGAATTATAGGTGAGACGAGTTCACCTGCATCGGATTTTTTTTGGTAGGTATAAAAATGTATCTAGGGGTTTTTGCAGTGGTGATTAATAGAACTGTTGACTGTTCCTAATACAGATAACTGATAAAACTAAAATATCTAAAAATTATGACGGGAAAAAAAAAATTTAATTTCATTAAGAAATAGAGAACTTATTGCTTTTTTCGCATACTTATAATATATTACACTCGCGCTGATTCGCGCTTAGGATGGAGCACTTAGCGTCGCGGTTCTTGCGTACTTCTTTCGCCTCCTCAAATGTCATCATTCTCCACACACGCTTTCGCCTAGATATGTGAGTAATTTCGACATTTCCGTCAGAAAATACTCCTGCTATTGATCTACATAAGTTAGCCTTTGTCTTCCTCGTGTTCTGCTGTCACTTATTTTCGGTCTGTAGATTTTCTTCGTTATTATTTCATCACTCATTCTTCCCATGAGCGCGAACCATCTAAACATTTCTTCCTTCATTTTTGAAATAACGCCCTCATCCAACCTTCGTATCTCTTAATTGCTTATCTTGTCTGCAGGAGTAACACTGCACATATTTCTAAAATATCAAGTTTCATTGCATTAATCTCACTTTCAATTGATGTCGTGTTTCTCGGCTTTACTGCCATACAACAAAGTCGGCATCAACATCGTTTTGCGCGCCACACAGCGCCTACTAATGTGGACAGACCACCTTTAATTTTTTGTAAGCTACACATCTCTCCACATTCAGTTTACATTTCTTATCTCTCGAAAACGCACTCCCCAGATGTACATTTTGACACTTGTCCTAAATGTTTTCCATTTAGGCATGTTTCATAGTTCACCTGTGCATCTTTTTTTTTCTAACATCAAGATATAAGTTTTGTTCACATTCGTATTCAATACTTTTTAAACTTTGAATGCGATTAACTAACACTGGGAGATGACGCTTTTGGATTCTTTAACTCGTAGCGTCCGTGCCCAACGCTAGGAGTGACAGCGGTAAAGCGTGTCCTCACTACTTAATTTAAAAAGTAATAACTCCTCGTACCTACTTTAAAAGGTAATAACATCCACGTTTTTCACTAAGTTCCAAATACTTTTTCACAGTGCTGTTCCTGAAATAAACCTGTCTTTCAACTGATTTACGAATATATAATATTTGAGAAATCAGTCAAAGAGCCTATTTGATACCTTTACTACCGAATCTAAAACAGCAACAATACTATATAATATTATGGTAGTTTAGCTACATTGTTGCTGTTCAACATTATGGTAGAACAGATGTATATTGAAATTTAAGATGGGGATATTAGGATTTGTTGACATTGAGATTTAAGAGTGGTAGAGCCATACTGCAGCATGAATTGGGCTGGCTCGCCCGGTGAAATACCACCGTCTCACAGAATATCGGCGCAAAATAACAGCATCAATTGCTGTTGTGTTTCGTTTGCTGAGTGAGAGTGCCGGTGGCCTCTCGCCCCCTCCCCTGCTTGCCCTCCTTTCCCTATTTCCCTAAAGGCCGGCAACGCACCCGTGGTACCTCGGACATTGCGGGTGTCTATGGGCGGCGGCGGTTACTCTTCATCAGGTGACGTTTGTCCCTTCTTTTTATTAAAAAAAATATACATTTGTATGAAATTGCAATCGCTTCTTCGTATATTTCTTTGGATTAGAGTAATCAAATAATCCTATCTATTTCAACATGTCTCTTTACTCTGTTCTCTTAGGTAATCCACGGCATGTAATTTCTATCGGAAGTCGCGGATAGTTAGAAGATGTGTTGCTCCAATTGTCTCTAGGCGATCGAATTAAAAGAAGAATCGCGGTACTACGAGGGTACTAAGATAGGGTTGCCAACCATCCTGTTTTCCCAAGACATGTCGTGGTTTTTATGGTGTCCTGGGATGTCCTGGATAGTTTTAAGCGGCGTCCTGGGTTTTTAAAGCGCCCTGATAAGGTCTAAGGATTTTAAAATTCGTGCGCTACTTTTGCAGTCGCGCTGCCCGGGCCCGTGATGTTTTAAAACAAAGACGCAACGTACAACTTACTACGAATATTTAGGTATTTAGTTATCAACTTGTAAGTGAACAGGATAGACAAAGTGTTGTTTTATATTTTAAAAACTCGTTTTCAACTTGTGTAATACTATTCAAATACTTTTATTAAAAAATATGATTATTATTATTACTTAAATTTCATTTAACCTATTTTCACTACATATTAATTTAACTATCGCTACTCCAGTACCGCGTCCTGTTTTAAACTGAATTGTCCTGGCTTTCCAACTTCAAATCCTAGTTTTTGAAATTTGGGATTGGGAAACCTATACCAAAGAGAGATCGTAAGGCCTCTCCGCGACGTGTAAAAAGAAAACTAAGGAAACGTCATTAAGGAGTGACCGTTGAGTTGCGTTGAAGACCCTGAAATCCGTTCACTTCGCATGATCTGATAACGATCAAGCCGAGAGTTTCATCCACCTATAAAAAAATGTCTAACCCAAAACAAATACATTGTAATGAAATTTTGTCTGTTTATTAGTTTTAATGTCGCAGCATTTCGAATTTTTGTATTATTAATCACTTGTGCTCTCCAAAGGCCTTTACAATACAAATACCGAATATTTTTAACGTATTTGAAACAGTTACCTGTGTCGTCGACAAAGTGATTGTGCCAGTTACAGCTGTTGCATCCATGTGCGAGTGATTGATCGAGCGATGCATTTTGAATGGTCGTCAAATATTTACGGAAAGAGTTTTTATTTGGGCATCTCTGTTAATCTCTAGTTTTCTCTTCTCTAATAGTATAAAACGAAACAGATATTTCTGACTGTTTGAGCATTTAGTTCTTTTAAACTACATAATAAATTTAAATGTGGTTTCTATCATCGTATAGAGAATTTCCTCCGGAAGATTTTTTATAGGTATATTACAATAGATCCCGCCCAGGCGAAGCCGGGGCGGATCTATTGTAATGTACTTATAAAAACTTTCCGGAACCTACTTTTTGTTGCTAGTGTGGGGATAACAGACATGTCTTTTGACAAATTTGTAATTTCAGCAGGTTATTGTCAAAGTCAAAGTCAAAGTCAAATCAATTTATTCAAGTAAACCCAATCACGAGGTATTTTTGAACGTCAAATCTACTTTAGTTCGGTTCAAAGAGAAGAGAAAAGAAAACCTGGACACTGAAAAGAACCGACAAAAAACTCAGTCAGGTATAATTTTTTCAACATCATTTTACAAAAGGTTTATTAAAATACAATATTCAGAGAGCCAGTAAATGCATGTGCAGAGAAAATCATTTCCAGACTATTGTTTTATCTTCAACGAAATCGTTTATTTTATAGTATGATTGTCTAACCAATGTACGTTTTATAACTAATCTAAATATATTTTCTGTTAATTGAGTGACTTCTTGAGGAACTTTATTATAAAAACGAACGCAGTTACCCAAAAATTCGACTTATGTAATTTAAATTTTGGAACAACCAATTTATCACGACCTCGGGTTTCCATACCACCAATATCGCCTTTTTTTGTAAATTGATCTATATTTTTCCTCGTATACATAATAATTGTAGAAAGTTATATATAATATATATAAGGACGGCAAGGTCAGTACATCAATGTCTTTAAAACGATCTCTTAGTGATTCTCGTGCATTCATACTGTAAATAGCACGGAATAGAATATTGGAATAAAATGTGCGTATTATTGTGTACATGAATTTTATTATATTACATTGTGTTAAAAGAGATTCTTTATTTATTTTTGAAAGGAAAGTACAACGAGGCTGAAATTTGCAGTAATGTATAGATACAAAATATAGGTTATCATCTATGCACCGCTAAAGGCCATGAGCTAAATTCACCCTGTACCTACCTACCCTTTGCGGCAAAAAAGTTGATCAGAATTGGATGATTCTAATTAATAGCACTTTCAAATATCTCTTCACTCCGGAAAATCGTAAAGTTGTAATTAATATTTCAAACTGGGTTATATATTTCTCTCTCTATTCTGTGAAGTTACCAGAAGGGTACTGAGTTCAAATGTGTAGCTATGTTTCTTTCTCAATGCATTAAAAAACAGAAAGAATATAGTCTGGGAAATTGTACGTAATTAAAAGATTAGATAGACTGCGCGCGGTATATTTCAGAGTCATAGTCATAGTAATACTAGTGGTGCTATTTTCTAGAAAAGTAGATATTTCGTTCATTTGCAATAAGGATGACGTATCTCAAAAATAGCTTTTTTGACATATTTAGGTATTAAGATTCAGCATTCATCAGTTCGTTCTTCAATAATAATATTATATTGTTAGGCGTTGAAATAAGACTGCAACATCGATATATTCAGCGTAATTATTTTAGTTAATACATGTTTACTGACATAGATTTATACATGTAAGTTGCCGATTTAAGTGATATAAATATCTATTACTTTTTCTGGAATTTATATTTATTTATTTTATTTATTTATTTATTTATTCGGAAGACCGACAGCTGCACAATATATTAACAAAAATAGAAAATTAAAGTAACAAATCTGCGAGCCAATAAATGGTCGTCACTAATAGAATCAGTATATAAAACTGAAGTTTAGTATGCTACGCTAAAGTTCTAGTATAACGAGATAAAAGAATACAGATAATATAATACGCTATGTCACTAGTTTGATCACTGAAGGAACTACTGTCAACACACTGCCAACATTCACACACTGTTAAAAAAGTCATTACTGAGCATCCTTCTCGCCGAAGGAACACTCGTACTAAAAAGATCCAAATCAAATATTCTTGCCAGATCGTTGAAATTAGTACCCGCCCGCAGCAAAAAAGAATTCGAACGGTAGTTTGTGGATGCACTCGGTATATAAAGTAATGGACTTTTTCGGAGATGTTTACTGGGAACCCTTAAACAGATTTTCTCTAATAGTTCAGGGCAGTCCATTGAACCATTTGCTATGTTAAGTAGGAATGTTAAGTCCGCAATCTCACGCTTTTTAATTAAAGGTAGGAAATGGAATTTTTTGCATAAATTATGATAATTCTTTGACTCGTAAAATATACCTAATTTGAAACAAATATTTGATAAATTTTTGCTGGATATTTTCTATATGCACGACATATTTCTGATAATGAGGATTCCACACCTGCGAAGCGTATTCCAAAATACTTCTGACGAAAGTACAGTAGAGTATTTTTATTGTTTTAGCTCGGACAAAGCACTTCGAAGAACGCATAACGAAACCTAGAGCCCTCGATGCCTTGGCTATTATTGTATCAATATGAGATTCAAAGAGGAGCTTAGAGTCATGAACCACACCCAGATCTTTAACAGATGTATTTTTCCTCAAAGTTTGACCTTTCAAGACATATTGAGATTGTATATTGTAAACTTTACGGGTGAATGTAACCACACCACACTTCATTGGATTGAGATCCAGACTGTGCTCGGAACAATACCTCTCAAGGCGTTGTAGATCTGCTTGCAGCGCTTCTGCATCAGACATGGATGATATAGTAGAATATATTTTCATGTCGTCTGCAAAGCAGAGTAATTTTGAATAATGTAGGTGTAGTGTCTGTCTTCTTTGTTCTAACTTAGAAGCACTGGCTCGACAATGTATACGTACAACGTCACACTACGTCCACTCTCGCCGCAGGCTCTCGTGATACTGACGTATCGACTTGCACATAAACACCGAGACAGTGTATGCACATACCTACATACACTACATCCCTCCCTTTTCAAATAAATTTTAATTACAATGCATGCAAGAATGTATTTGCTTTTTTCGCCATATAGTTCTTTTTTCTAATATTCTAATATATTGGATTTGAATATTTAGAAGGGAATGTTTTTTTTCTACATTAACTCGTTCGGTTCATTTCTCTACTTTCCGTAACAGTGTTGTCTATTGCAATCGGAGCTTGAATGTTTGTTCGTCTATGCACTACATTTCTTCTCTTTTTATAATGTAAATATAATGTAAAATGTATCATAAACAATAACAGTGAAGAACAAGAATAAAACCAATTTGATAATGCTATTAGAACGATAAGAAACGTCACAACCAGGAACTACATTTGTACCAGTATTTCTAATTTAATGGGAGTACATTTGTACCAAAATTTCCACTTCAATGGGAGTAAATTTGTACCAATATTTCCAAATTAATGGTGGTACATTTGCACTAAAAATTTCAATTTAAATGGGGGTTACATTTGCACCAAAAATTTCAAATTTAATGGGGGTACATTTGTACCAAATTTTTCCAATTGAATGAACTTCGTACTTCCAATTTAATGGAAATCTAAAATAAAAATGTTTTAAATTCAATTTAATGAACTTTGTACTTCCGATTTAATGGAAATCCAAGATTAAAATGTTTTAAATTCAATTGAATGAACTTCATACTTCCAATTTAATGGAAATCCAAAATTAAAATGTTTTAAATTCAATTTAATGAACTTCGTACTTCCAAAAATGTTTTAAATTCAATTTAGTAATCTCCATACTTCCAATTCAATGGAAATCCAAGATAAAAATGTTTTAAATTCAATTGAATGAACTTCATACTTCCAATTTAATGGAAATCTAAAATAAAAATGTTTTAAATTCAATTTAATGAACTTCGTACTTCCAAAAATGTTTTAAATTCAATTTAGTAATCTCCATACTTCCAATTCAATGGAAATCCAAGATAAAAATGTTTTAAATTCAATTGAATGAACTTCATACTTCCAATTTAATGGAAATCTAAAATAAAAATGTTTTAAATTCAATTTAATGAACTTCGTACTTCCGATTCAATGGAAATCCAAGATTAAAATGTTTTAAATTCAATTGAATGAACTTCATACTTCCAATTTAATGGAAATCCAAAATTAAAATGTTTTAAATTCAATTTAATGAACTTCGTACTTCCAAAAATGTTTTAAATTCAATTTAATAATCTCCATACTTCCAATTCAATGGAAATCCAAGATAAAAATGTTTTAAATTCAATTGAATGAACTTCATACTTCCAATTTAATGTAAATACAAAATTAAAATGTTTTAAATTCAATTTAATAATCTCCATACTTCCAATTCAATGGAAATCCAAACTGGCACAACAATTTTTTTCGAATGAGGGACCCATGTCACCTTATCAATCACCGTGCCACAGTGAGTACTCTTCGTTAATTAAAAATGTTGTTAGCTAAATAGTTATTAAAATGTATTTGATTTAAATGCTACCACCACAAATGCTGCTAACACTGTATCAAATTGATTACAGTTTTCTTATACCAAAACACCAATCGAAACGATGTTTGTATAACCATTAATCCTTAATGCCTTAATAAGGCATTAAGAATAACGTAAAGCAATCGTAGCATTGTCACCTTCAAGTTCAAGTTTTTCTGGGGGCGACAGTAGGTTTGCCATTTTCCGAGTGATTTTGGAGCGACCTGGAACCGAAAGGACAACAACCTATAAGTAGGTACGTATGGTTTAACATGGATAAGAATTCCCATACTGCACCTGTTTAAACTTTACCCCATTTGCACACAACATACATTTTACGTATAGTTTCCATTTATATGAGGCCCATACTGCCTTCAATACATTCACGTACGGTTTTCATTTGTTTGAAGGCGCGCACTGCCTAAACACATTTACGTATGGTTTTCATTTATATGAGGGCCCATACCACCTGAAACACAAATACGGTTTTCATTTATTTGGAAGGCTCGTACTGCCTACTCACAATTACGCACGGTTTTCATTTATGTGAGGGCCCGTACTGCCTACAATACCCTTTATTGGTTACAATTTAATTATGTTTCGATCATATATTATATGTAACCTTCTTGGATCAAACAGCCGTACAGAGTAGACACAGTCGCCAAAGAGTTCACACTCATATTCACGGTCGAATCCCGACCATCGGGCGATCTGTAGTAATAATAATATAATTCATCCGTCCCACAAAAGAAAAACCATGGCATAAAAATATTATGCCCAATTTGACACACAGGTCCGTGGCTCAGCCCGTCCGCTGATCTCCAGCCGCACCCTGGAATCGAGAGGTGACACTTCGCGAATCGATGTCTCTCTCAAGAACTTATTAATTTCTCAAGTATTGCTGCACTGCCTACAATGTACAATTTAACTATGTGACTTACACGACTTCACACAAATAACCACACTGATATGTGTGGTACAGCTGTAGGCACGACTACTGCGCGTGCTGCGCCTTTTATAAATTCGGCAAATTAACAAACGTGTCGGAAACTGCGCCGACATCGACCGCAATACGAGGCGCTAATAAACAAAATTGTACAAATAAAAGAGGCTTAATACCTTTAATGTGAGTTAGTCTTCAGAGTGGTAGAAGTCGGAGGTGGTTTCCGGCGTCGTTAAGCCACAAAACTGAAGACAGATTTAGGAAACTGTTAGCCTACCACTTCAAGAATTATATAGCAACAGTATAATGCAAAATAATTAAATACCAATTCCAGTAGGCGAACACAACATTACATGTAAACACGACACGGCACAATTTCTTTTAGCTACAAAACACGTAAGATAATTGAGATTTATAAGCAATATTCCAAAAACTTTCACTTTTTCTTATCACAAAAAGACCACACCCTCTCTTAGACTTCTTCATTACTTAATTCAATTCATACACACAATTGCCCATATACCAAAAGAAATAATTAAATCGGCGCTGACGGGACAACTAGCACCATTTCTTGGTATCTAGAGGCAATACAAACAATTATATGTTTTATTCCTAACAGATGGTTCATTTCATATATGTATCTCTACGCGCATACTGTATCATTACTAAGCATAAACTAAAGCAACCTTGTTGCCTTCGTATCAATATAAACAGCGACATACTGGAACTTCATTTTTATTTGTAAATTTTAAACAATAGTACCAAAATTGTGAAAATTCCCTCAGATGGCGGCGGACAAAAATCAGAATTAACTTTCAGCCAAAATCGCGTACAGAAAGCAACGACTATATATTAATAATACTCTCTCGATTTTCAATAATTATTCCTTCCACTGTAATGGGAGTCCTTCTTTTCGTCATCACTATGTAGCATGCGCCGCCAGTGTGGCGCTGTCAGTTGCAGTTGTCAGTCGGATGATGCGACTTCGGTGATACACAAATAGTAACATTTACGCTTCATTGTTCCCCGAAATACTATTACATATTTCTTTACTCAACATAAAGTGACATCCACACGCCCTAGAATCCACACAACCGAACAGCCACAATTGATATGCAATAATATGTACATGAACCCTTACTTTCCAATAAGTATCATCATCCATGATAATATTGCAATAAACAAAATAATTATAATGTAATTCAAACTGAGGGAACATACCTGGCATTCAGCGTTTATACGCCCTGACAGTTGCTGTCAAATGCCATTCAAATTAACTTGATTAGCAACTGGACAACTGGTACGTGGCAAACTCGAAACTCGCAATGTAAAGCAGGCGTGCCTCTTCAAACCACCATTAACTATATTCTGAACCGGGCACGGTGCTGGAAGCCCGCTAGTTCTTCTGACCAAAACATGTGACATAGGACGCTTGAAACCTCTTATTATGCATATTATAAAACATCAATATTATATAATGTCATATCATATCTAAGATCATATTGATATTTTATATGTTCGGGATACTGATCACAATCTCAATAAAGACTGCAACTGTTGCTATCAAATAGATCATCATAAAACCGTCGTAATATGAACTGCATCGGGAGAATACAAACAATGGTAACAATATGGGCAAATAATCATTAATCTCTTGTACATCTACAGCAATTTTCTCACTACCCTTATTTCATCCCGAATATTCCTTTAAAATATTAATTGGAGGTAGTCCTTAATTAACCTTGGACTCAAGGCGGCATTACTACAAGATATATAATTCAATAGGAACTTATAGCCGCTTACGGGACGCCGGTTTACCAAATTCGCAATAGAATGAGGGCTACCCGCTGATATGACTCTCCAGACAGTTCAAGATAGTCTCTATTTATTTTTTCCGATGGAGACATGGCAGTATAAATTCCAACTAACCATTCCGCCACGTACCCACCGCATACAATTTTTAATTTTCCAAGGTAGAAACACACTTACTTACGTAGGTAGGCATGTAAAGCACACTTATGTACCTACATAATAATGCACGACATAATTTTCATGGTAATAGAATAGCGCCCACACTCAGTCGCAGGTGATTGTAGACAGGTACCGGCTATTCCCACTATCCTGTAATACAATCATAATTTCCTCCAAATGTCCATCTACGAGTATTAAGTGCCAGATTGTCATACTCTTAATGACATCATAATGCAAGCAATTCAACCATACCTTCGTTTGTACCACAAATATCTATCGACAAAACTCGAGCATCAAAACTGTTGGCTAGGACTAGTATTTTTTAGTGCCAATTGTAATATTCCAGTTTAAACGAACTACATATCAAGAAAAATACTTAACAGCAATGAATATCTGAAATGATAATCATGAATCATTTGCAAATTCAAAATCAAGAATCATCCCAAACAATAGACCTTAAAGTCAAAGTCAAATCAGTCCACCCAAGCGAAGCCGATCGCAAGGCGTTGTTGAACATCACCAAATTTACCCCTCGGCTCGAAAAGAAAACCCAATCAGGTATCACTTTTCATCACCTTACAATAGATATACTAAGTTACGACCTTTAGAAACCCAGCTGAGAAATTACTTCCTCGAAGTCACCGTTCAAAACTATCACCGTTCATGGCGTCCAACGGACCGACGACACTGCTTTCTCAACTGTCAAAGTAACTCGGCGGCGTAAGCACTCGCCAGCCCGTCTAATACGAATACGTAATCATAATTTTAAATGGTTCTCATCGTGCACATATTATTCTTATTTAAAATTTTTTTTTCTTTTTGGATAGATATTTCTAGTGTTACCTTTTACCTCGTCGCCATTTGTAGTGTCTGTCTTCTTTGTTCTAACTTAGAAGCACTGGCTCGACAATGTATACGTACAACGTCACACTACGTCCACTCTCGCCGCAGGCTCTCGTGATACTGCCGTATCGACTTGCACATAAACACTGAGACAGTGTATGCACATACCTACATACACTACAGTAGGCAATCTTCTATATCATTTATGAAGATGGTAAACAGCAAAGGACCTAGCAGGGACCCCTGTGGCAAGCCGCTAGGTGCCGTTACCCATCCCGACATGTAATTGCTAACCACGACAGCCTGAGATCTGTTATTTATATAAGATGCGAACCATCTGAGAAGATCTCCACTGATACCCACAGCTTCCATCTTCTTGAGAAGCAAATTATGATCAATTCTGTCGAATGCTTTGCTGTAGTCAGTATAAACAACGTCGACTTGATTGCCGTTGTCCATTGCAGCAGTCAGGTAATCATAAGGAGTACGAGATTAGATATTGTGGATCGTCCCTTCAAAAAACCATGTTGATAGATACTAAAAGATTGTTTAAGAGAACAATAAATTGTGTTGTAGATGATTACCTCAAAGATTTTTGCAATAGTACACAATTTTGAAATCGGTCTGAAATTTGTGACGTCAGTCTTAGAACCGTTTTTATGAATTGGCGTGATAAATACCGACTTCCACATGGTTGGGACAATACATTGCGCGAGAGATTGCTTAAACAGTAACGTTATTGGCATTGCAATAGTTCTCGCACATCCTTTAAGGAATCGCGGAGGTAAATGATCTGGGCCTGCAGACTTAGAAGGATCAAGTTGGAGCAACAGGTTCGTAACAGAAGCAGTATTAATGTCAATGTTAGAGATATCATTAACAGTGCCATTGTTAACTATGTTCTCATCAGAATACGACGCATTTGCACTGTGTGATTTAAGATATGTGCGATTTAAGATATATAAATAAGAATTAAATGCAGTTCGTTGGTAAACGCATCATTTGATATCGGCTGGACCTATTTGGTATTTTTTATAATTATTGCAAGTCTGGATATCGTTTTCATGGCAAGAAAAATTGGAAAAGTGGCTCGGTAAATAAAAAATTCGGGAAAAATAGAAAGTTATGTTTTCTACAGGATTATTTATTTAAATTTGGACAGAACAACGTCTGCTGTCTCCGCTGGTACATTATATAAAAGAATAATCAAAGGGTTTTACTTAAAACTTTAAAATTGCTGAACTTTATCATCGTTGTCGCGGATCACCGATCGTGAGTACCACCTTTTTTGAGATATATTTCTGCATCTGTTCTATGAAGAATATAAAACGTGAATGATATAATAATAATATGATATAATGATATACTCACAGACATTTCACACAGAGCCATCTAGTCCCAAAGTAAGCAGCACAGCGCTTGTGTTTTGAGTACTAGACAACTGATATACTACTTATATACTTTTTTTTGTAAATAAATACATAACATAACATAACATATCTTCACGCTGTATCCCCAACGGGGTAGTCAGAGAGGACGGAGCGCCAGGAGTCGCGGTCCTTGCACCTCTTTCGCTTCCTCAAATCTCATCATTCTCCTCACACATTTTCGCCTAGGTATGCGAGTGCTTTTGACATTTCCGTCTGCTAACACTCTGGCTATTTGATCTTCATAAGTCAGCCTTGGTCTTCCTTGGCTTCTTTTACCACTCACTTTCGCTCTGTATATTTTCTTCGTCAGTCTTTCATCACTCATTCTTTCCATGTGCCCGAACCATCTAAGCATTCCTTTCTTCATTTTTACAATAACACTGTTGTGCAACCCTGTCATACAAATAAATACATATTATACATAAACATCCAGACTCGGAGCGGGAATCGAACCCGCAACCCCCGTTTGCTTTCCGACGCGCTAAGCCGTTGCGCCACGGAGGTCGTCAAAATTGAATTGAATATAATTGATTTATGTCTAGGGTACATGTTTCCCATTAGCCTTTTTACATTGCGCTCAAAAGTATTGGTAGCAATCTTGTTGTTGTCTCATAAAACTTTTATTTCTCCGCGCATTCTGCTTTTACGTTATTTTTAGTATAATACATACGTTTCAGGGAAATATAAGTTGATTGACCCCAAAACATAAATTTCTACCGTTTCTGAGATGTTTCAAGAAGAATAGAGTTAACCTTGAAATGTTATTCCTCAATTTTTGTATGTGTTCATTTTATTCTTTGTATTCATTTCAAAACCTGAGGAAAAAATAAAACTTAATTTTGTATCTGTTTGTCTGCCTGTCCAATTGCTTTGCTCAGAGACTATTTTGACGTAATCAGACGTAAGAAACAATTACAGTAAGCGAGAAAATTGAGTTTTAACTTCTGGCCGCTAATTTTGAGGACTCGAATAGAAAAAATAATTTCGATGAAGAAAGATGTCTACGTCATCAACTTAAAGATGTGTATAAGCATAAAAAATTGCTTATTCGGCCTTATCTTCTAAGGTATATCCCAGAAAGAACTGAAAAATCATGAACATTTAGATACAGTGTAGATTGAAGGTCAGTATCATATTGTTACGAGCTGAGGGTAATAAGATGCCGGTTAAGGGTGCGAAGAGTTTATTTTTCTTCGTATAAGTAGATGTCAAGAACACGCGAACTTAATTACGGCGGTTCCTAATCTTCGTAGTCACCCTCGAAGTAGGTACTCGCGTAGTAGTCACCGAAGGTACACGCTTCACTCAATAACAACGTTCCCGAATCCGATAAAGCCTAGGTCTCGAGATATAAGCACTAAAAGTTATGTTTCGAGTTCCACCAAAAATTGACCTTATTCCCTACGCATAAGGTCCAACTGTAACAATATTTAAAGGCTCCGTTACTCAAAAGGAAAAAAGGAACCCTTATAAGACATCGTTGTCTGTCAGCATGTCTGTCACTCAAGAGTCTTCTTCTAGGGAACGCGTCGTGGTATCAAATTGACGAAAAAAATACGGACATTTATGGCTTATTATTATATTATACTCACGAGTAAATCAAAACGTAATACAGACTATAAAAATAACAGTAGGATCTCTTCATAGAAAGCTACCGTGGGCAGTTTGCATGTATGGCACGCACACAACAATATTTTGGGCGAATATGGGTAAATGTTTTAGCGCCATTCGGGCTCGTACGCACATAAACATTCAACCCGTTCCATTTGTCTTTAATTCGTTTTTCACGTCGTCACAAATACGAAAACGTCTAAATCGCATAAACGAACGAATTATAATGTCCTTAAATGCCTAAATAATTTTAGTTATTTGTATACGGAATACGGAGTTGTCATTCTTCAACATAACTATAAGAAATTACATTTAACGAACATGAAAAATTTATCCTTGTGCATTATTATTTCTTATTATGTACTTAATGTGTAACTAAACGAGATGGTCTCTGTATCTCACACCCAACGCAACAACCGTATGTATCCGGCCGAGAGTAGGCAATTCCGTTACGCATGAGGCGGGAGTCGGCCTTCTTTTCTACATATTTTATGCTTATGAGGTACTTCCCATTAACCTGGAATGATGTCAATTGGCAAGAAGTAAGATCTCACAGCACAAGTAAAGGAAAAATTTAAAAATCGTTAATTCGTTGTTACATCAAATGATAAAATTTTTTTTTTTGTATTTACTCTGTCGTAAAAACGGTAAAACATACATCTTGATGTAATTATAGTGCGAACTCTAAAATAAAACAAAAAAACAATGGAACTGACCATGTTGGGGTCGAGCTCGTGCTTAGTATTCCAAATTTAATACATAGCAGATGTACACTGTGTTGGTTCGGTGCGAGAAATCTACTCGCACTTGACCAAATTTTTTACCTTAATGAAGGAAACTAGGTTATGTGTGAATTTCGCACACTTAGCTCGTAATGTGTGGCTAATGGTATCCATATCTTTTGGATCAGTTAATTAATAAGTGTGCAGCAAAAGAATATAGGAATTAACTTTCCATTGTAATAATTTAATGTGTAAAGGCGACGTCGATGTGTCGCCTTTACAAACAATAAGCTTACGAAAAATAAAAAAAAACAGTTATTTTCGTTTATTTTAAAAACTATAAATAATTAAAAAAAAATTCAATTATCATTTGAGGAATATGTTTAAAATAAACTAAACAGAAAATTTACAAATATAAAGCGATCTCGTTGCTCCGAAAGATGTACATTTCTGTTTTAAAAGACTGCAACTGCAACTGTCAAAATGAGGTCAATGAAATGAAGTATCCAGATACCAAATATCACTGATATACGTTTTGTAGACACTTAGAATAATTAAGATCTGGCGTGAAAATTTCCAATGCGTCGTTGCCTTAAAATACGTGTACATGGGTAAGTATATATTTTAGTCTATTCAGTATTATATTACTGTTCAGCAAAATAGGACTGTTTTTGTATCGTAATTACATTTTTTTTTCTATTGTATTTTTGTATTCATGATGCAAAGTACGTAATATATTATTGTATTGTAAAATGTTAACTAAAATTAGAACGAAACAAAACGTCATATTTACTAAGACGCCGTCGACACTTAGCACGTAATTGTAATTGCGAAATTGTGTACAAATTCTTATTCGTATTCTTGCAATTCAAAACGGAACTTACTTACAATTTCCGACAATTTGATGTCAGATTTATGTTTAAATAAAATTCCTTATAACAATACAACGTTTATTAAATGATTGGAGTATTTTGAGAATTTCTTTTAAGTCATGATTGGTTATGATAGGTTTCTTGTATATAAAAGGTACCGTAATAAGTAATGAAACGAAAAGTTGTAAATAAATTGATAGGTTTGGGAAAATAGTCAGCATACGTCGGCAGTTTTGTTTAATTATTAACCGATTTAAACAAATAACACTTCTCTGTTTTCCCCGTATGTTTACAAATTACGAGATCTATGTTTATGATACTTTTACTGGTATAATTTATACAATGATTATTATTATCTGTGTAGTATCATATTATGCATATCGAAGTGGGTTCATTATAGAAAAATATAAATCAACTGTAACAAAAATAATTAAAACTAACATATAATTTCATTATGCGTGTCTGTCTGTCACATCTTTGCACCCACCGAACTGACAGACGGTCGTGAATTGATTCATAGATCAAAACCGGGAACGAGAAACACAAAAATATGTAAGGATTATTTTGGACACATCTTATCTTTGTTTTTAAAGAAAGTTTGTTAAAACTTCTAGTTTGGTCGAAATATAGCAATTTAGAACAAGTTTAGAAGAAATTTTGTAAATCACTAACTTTCAAGTTTTACTTGAGTTGAAGCTCTTAATAAGTTAATGCGTGTCTGTCACGCTCTTGGCTGGTTTCCAATTTTACTAAAATATGTATTCGTTCGCTACAATTGAGTAAAGCACTTTATACACTACTAACGACCCGCCTCGGATTCGCACAGGTAGAAATTTTTTGAAAATAAAATACAATCCATGTTACTCGCTGATAATGTAACTCTCTACACGCGAAAAAATTTTTGAAATCGTTTGAGTAGTTTCTGAGTTTATCCATTACAAACAAATAATCAAAATTTTTCTCTTTGTAACATTAATATAGATACTTACTCTTTCATTGAATACACATATCGATGGGATGTTCAATGAAGAAAGCGATTTGTAATTTGAGATATTAAATATATGGAGCATATGCGTTTCCGAGTTGATCCGATAATCTTATTTTAATAATTATCATTTACGATAAGTAATATTATTACAAAAGTAATTATTAAAAAAAACCGGCTAAGGGACACTACCCTTCGACGGTAGTCGAAGGTAGACGTCGTCAACTGTGCTCATATTCTGTTTATACAATTGTGTAAGAACTGTGTGGTTAATAAATTTAAAGGATAAACAATTGCGAAGTGTAGTGTTATTTCAACTAGAGCCAACATGTACCTCTTCATTCAACATAAAAACACACGAAAACAGCAAATAGGATAATCCTTTGCGTAAACTTTGAGTTTGAACAAATAAAATAGTCGTTCGGATTATATTCATAGCTACATAGAGCTTTTTAAAAGTCAAATAAAAGTCGTACGAAAACGCCGTAAATTGTTCGAACAATAAAATAAAATAACTATTTGTACGTACTAAGGTAACAGTTGAAAGTAATACTGCAATTCGGCCATCAAAGTCTCAAAATGGGTCGGCAATTACATCGTTTGAACGTCGGTCCAATCGAATCGTATGGTCGCTCGTTTAAACGGCACGATTTACTTGAACATTTACTAAATTGATTGCGTTTAATTAAACACTGGTAATTGAAAACATTTTCGATTTCACCATTCATTTTTACGCACATATTGTACCCAATAAGAGTGTAGTGAGTACAGAATAAGGTCAATATCGTAATAACCAAATGACAGTTTGTCGTTTTCTACATTTTATTTAAGTAGTTACATACATACGTACTATTGTAATGTTAAATTCACTAGTACTGAAGCTTTGGTTTTGGAGATACACCCAATAACGCGACCTGGATATAACCTTTATTCATTTATATTGATGATTCTCTCGTATGTCATTTGTTAACTAACGTTGTCCCCACATGGTATAATGGTAGTAGGGAGAAGATATAAATTGGCTGTGATATAATAAATTCAGTCAGTAGAGTCAGTCTTGTGGCGGACAGAGGATTCGGCTGGTGGCTGTCGTCTTCGGATTGTAAGAATACTGCTAGGGTGTAATTATTATGATGCTACCTTTACACTGTTCTTTTATAACTCATTGATATGAAATTATATTGATGATATTGATAATGGCCATAATGTGCTATAATATCCCATGTCCGATCTGATCGCAACTTTTATTGTGAAAGCCCACGGTTTGTGCTCCTCAATAGAATGGAAGTTAACACATTGCGCTCCAGAATTAGACAATAAACTAATTATAGACATGCCCTAGATATTTATTTAGGCCAAGGTCACTCAAAAGGCAGAAATAAAAAAACTTTAAAAAAAAAATTAAACCGACTTCAAAAAAGAACACTGAAAAGTACGAAATAACTATCCCTTATTATTAAAAACTTACGTACAAAAATAACTTTCTAAATACGATACAAATACCCATATAATTAAATTTGACAGTTATTGAAGTCTTTTTTAATCGTTGACATACAGTTTACAGACATTTCGATTAGTTGAACCCAACTTGATCAAGTATCGACGCGAGTTATTTTACTGATACTGAATAAGCACAGCGGTTACGAGTTGGTTGAATAGATTGATACGTAGTCTGCAATTTAGCCACAGTTCTCTCGTTGTGACTTTAACAATTCACGATTCGACCTGCAAAGAGAAATCCATTGGATTACTCACCTTTGTGACCTTGGCACAACGCAACATGAATTGAACTTAACTGAAACAAAAACAATTTAAATTGAGAATACATGAAAAACAAAAACAAATAATTTGGTCAATTCATTTTGTTTTCACGTTCTTCGAATTTCTTCCCTTCTTTTTATCATAGTAATTTAACCTATGAATTGACATTTTCGAATTGTAATTATTTTTTTCTACTATTCCAGGCTGATTTGAGGAAGAAAAAAAATTAAAAATTATGACTTTAAGCTTGAAAACGTCATTACTTATCTTTTCTTACAAATCTTACGGAACTCTCTGTGCTCAAGGCGAATTTGTATTTATGACGTATCCTAATTCTTCTCAATCCTAAATAATTTAAAAAATAATATATAACTTATTCAATTCTGTATTTCGACTTCAATTCCGGACTTGATCCTTGAGGATAAAAAAATGCTTCTGAATTGAAGTGGAACCCAAGTTTTAGTGGGAATCAGTTCTTTGTACGACCTCCATAACCTAAGTTGATGTAGCAGATTTAGTAGGTGGTATGGTAGAAGGAAGTTAAGAGAAAGTATGTGCTAAAATAAATATGTTTAATGAGATGTATGCTAGGATAAATGTAACTAAATTAATGAAGAGAAATAATAGAGTAAGAAAGAATAAAGCATTAGATAGAATTCAGAAATGTTAATAAAGACAATAGCAATACGGGCCTTGACTATATGTTAGGAGAACGAGAGAGAAAAAAAACGTCCATAACATAAGTTTAAATTTTAGTTCGAATTTATATAGTTTTACGGACCAAAAACATCAATGGACGGAGCCATAATGAGTTGCCGCTCTTATCACCGTTTGTCAAACGAATTTTTGTGTCTCTCTTTCTATCTCACTGAGAGTAAACACGGATCAAACAGTAGTATGGCAACCTCGCACTGTCGGTGTAATTTGTGTCAGCTCATGACCGACATCACGTACATTACTGAAATAATTATTTCCGCAATATTCGTAAATCTTGAAGTGTTTTGACTATTAGTATGCACGAAAATAAAAATATGTCGTATTAAGCAGTTTATTTATCCCTCCCTAGTGAAAAGTCTAGACACTAGATCAACGAAAAACAAACCGGCTCTTAGAGCAAAAGCTCCGTCCGCTTTTATTCTTGGTCCGAGGCTTTATTTACTCGTATGTTTGACTAACACTACTCAAAAAATACTTCCATTATTTTTAATATTGCACGTTTTAGAAGTGAAGTCACGGTGGATTCACTAGTAGAACATAATAAAAAGCATAATATGTTATTTTGTACGAGAATCCTAATTTCGACGTTAATGTCAACTTAGACATATTTACTGAGCAACAAAACATCAAAGACACGCATTTTATTACACGACTTCAAGTCTTGATACGGGGAAAAGGTTCCTTTATGATCTCTAGTCTACATCGTGTAATATTTACTTTATGGGATGTAAATAACTAGCTACAAGCTTCTGCGATGCTTAGCTAAATAGTGGTTAGACGTAGGATGTTATTCGCAATAATACCTTGTTTGCTCGGCTTTACACGGGAATTAAGCGCTTTACAGCAAGAAAATAACTTCTCATTTTAAATGCTTATGACTTTATCAAGGATATCGTGGCGCTCCTAAATGAATAATTTAGAGAAAGGTATTTATAGTATTTATGGTACAATTTAAAGACGAAGAATAAATAAAAATATTATCAGCCTCCATTATAATGCACAGGTCACTGCAATGTATAACACAAAACACATAGGACACAAGTATGATAGAGAACATTATCTTTTGTAATTAATTATCAAATAAATGTAGAGCAATGAAAGATATATAATTAAAACCACGATATGTTTTTGCATTTCACAATTTATTAACAAGGCGGAATAACTGTAGTTCCTAGAATTGATTGCCGCAATCCGAGCTTAAGGCCGTTGATAACGAATTGAAGTAATTGCTGTTTCATCGTTGCAAGTTTTTGTAAATACATATTTCGGTTTGAATTTTACGTGTAACCTATTTCATACGTATCTTTATTTTTCATGTTTTTAATTCTTTCCAGTTCAGCATGGAACGTTATTACAATACAATGTAAAAAGGTGTTCGCAAACGGTTTTAATTCAAAAATTCATCCAGACGTCGCAAGGAAGTGAAGACGGAAAAGTTCCATGGAAGAGTGGAAATATGAGTGTCTAATTCTCGCAAAACTCCAAGTGAAGGAGCAGGAAGCGTACCGAGCGGAACCGTCACGTACCGCCTTCCGCGACATTCAAAATCAGTGGCACTTTGACTGCAAGTTTCAGTGGCAGATGCTCATGAATAAATTTACAGGGTTGTTTTGTGAGTTTGGGGAAATGGAGGGTGAAACTACAGCGCATTTACAAGGGCTGTTGTGAACGAGTACTTGCCAATTTTGATGCATGTGATTGCAAAACAAATCGATTACAAATGTCATAAAATAGTTTAAATATTAGATAACGAAACACAAAGGTATAGACAAAACTCTGTTACTGTGTCAAGTTTAAAATATACTGTAAGCAATGTATTTTCTAAGACCAAATTTCTCTCGAAAACAACCGTTTGTTTTTACACATAATTGTGCAAAATTCAAAATTATTTAAATTTTTTTAATAAAATTCAAGTATTTTTATGATTTTTAATGTTCAGCATCATTTAATAGACATATGGCACAATTTAAAAGTAATTTGAATTATCATTAAAAAAATGCACATGAAACATTACGTCCAAGTAAAAACATCATGTCACAGTAATTTTGTAATTTATGTATTATATATTTTTTCACAGTCGTGATAAAATTATCTGAGTAGTAAGAATAAATAACCAAAAATTAAGATAATAATGTTAACCAAATAGAGTTGTAATCTTTTGCAAGTAGAATTACGCCAACATATTCCTGATGATATTTTTTTTGTTCCAGGTAATGAACAGCGGGAGAATCATGATGTCGTTGTGGAGAAAAAATCTCATCAAAACGGAAAAAAAATCGTAATGTTTAAAATATGTATTAGCCTATTGTAAGAGTATATCGCCGATGTTTAATACAAAGTAGTTATTATGAGCTATACAGAAATATAAACTATACATCTCAACATTATGTGTATTTCTGAAATAATATAAATTACCGGTAAAACGTTACTTTTAATTTATCGAAGAACTTGTTAAAATATTAATCACGTTATTAAATATTATTATGTTTCAGTTCAGGTTGTTTTTACGGTTATTTATAGTACAGAAAAACGTGAAAATTTCCAAATTTTATTCACATAATTGTCCAATAAAACGTGTTTGTTTAAAGAATAATAACTAATGGAAGAATTAAAAAGTTTTTATCGAATTTGTTTCCAAACAATGTCCAGAACGCCCTGTCCTACTTTTAAAAGACAATAACATCGGAGTTGCAGTCCGTAACAAAAGTCGTTTGTTCTAGACACCGCCTACGGTGACGTCATCATAATGCCGGCCGTAAATTTAACGCTCCTGCCGCTTCTGTCACTAAGATCCTTGTTGAAATAAGTTACAACATGGGAGCGATTTTAGTATATACGGTAATATGTACTATGCCCGATTTCTGATTTATAATGCAACGATTTTGTCAAGGATTTGTACACAGTAAAACTGCAGCAATAATCGTATTAGGCGCAGATCCCTGTGATCTCTAGTGAAACGTAACAGTAGTCCCATCTCCCTTAGCACTATGTCGAAGCAGGTCTCGTGTAAAACTTAATGCTCTTCCTAACCCATGGTAGCAATTTTAGAAAGCTATGATAGCGCATACTACTGCCACCCTTCTTGAAATTATTTAAAATAGGAATTCGGAATCCAGTTTCCGAACATATGCAACCGCAGACCACGCGCTGTTATTCTGTTTCGGGCTCCAATTGTCGGCAACACCAAAGGCCATTCTTTAATTGAACCGAACCGTATCATTTCCTACCGTATCATATCATACCGTACGGGAGGGATACCGTGGCCATATTCTGTTTCTCGAGCTAAAACTTAACGCTAGCTATCGACAGCCACAAATTACTTAAGATGTCTTTCGAATCAGTATACATGTAAATAATCTCGATCGTTTCAAACACCGAAGCATCATTACGCTGTGATACCTCTCGAGTAAACGAGCATCTATTTATTAGAAAGATTAATATCCCTGGTCAGGTTACGGTGACTTCATTTTTTATTGGGGGCCACGCTCTGCGGCTCGTGTTTTAATGAAGACATCTGTCAGGGTAAAGGTCATAAGTTCCGGACCGTGCCGACCTCCGGAAATTTAACGCTCTCGTTGGCCGAATATAATATACAAAAAAAGAACTTTGGAAAAATACGTTCTTGTCATTGTACAAAATATGGGTAAGCTTCAGCTGACAGGTTGAAAGATGAATATTTTCATTATAGCGAGAGTCAACTCTGTGATCCTATCAGCAAGGTAAATTCTGTTGATTAGAGCTCAGGGTAAAATCAAATTTAAAGTGACCCTTTAATGCGGAAGCTAGTACGGAAGCCAGACAATTTTAAATTGTTTCTGTGTTACTCAGTTTGTTTCTACTCATTTTACACGTATTGTACCTTAGATCGCAAATAAAGAACTAGATTCACAATCTCCTATAAAATTTAAACAAATTATTGTCCAAATTGACGTATATATTTTTAATACTGTATAGTATTATCGGCAATATTGTTTTAATCTAAAGTAGACCTTACTGTCAAACCATAAGGTTATAAACGCTCGTAAAAGATTCTTGCATGACATCGAAACGAAGTTTATTAAATAAAATATTTAAAATGCAATCTTTTGTCTCGTGTATAAAGTATAATTCAAAAAATAATTTATTTGCGTTGCTATTTATGTCATTTTGATTTGTTACGTGAAAGAGACAAGGATAAGACATATATTCTCAGACAATGTTTAAAAATATGATTACGAATTTAATAAAAAAGAGCTATGGAACGTTATTACTGTAATGAAATAATGTACATGTAAATAATATGATTTATTTATTCACCGAAAATAAGAACTCGCGTCTTTTTTTAGCGTTCTAGATGTGTTATTTTTTCCATTTTTGAAGGAGCACTTTGACGTGTTCGTTGTTAGCGTTTTCGAATACTATTAAAACAGAAGTGCACTCAAATACTCATTTGAGTGCACATTTGGGTGAGACATTTTTGGAGCGTTGATTGTGTATCTAGTTTTTATTTGTGATCGAAGTATTGTACTTATAGTATAAATTTCATTGCTTGATTTTTTTAGTCCACAATTAGTGTTGTTGTGTAGACTTTCATTGTATTATAGTACTTATTGCTTATTGAATAAGGGGTCAACTTCTAAAAATATTACGTTAAATTAGAGTTTGATTCAAGTACAGAGTTCCTGACGATACTTATAAAATGATAACTTTGTAGTACATTTTCTTATCTTCTTACAATTTTCCAAAAAATGGTAAATAAATAAGTACAATATATACATATCTTCACGCTATGTCCCCAACGGGTTAGTCAAAGAGGACGAAGCGCTCCTCCTTTATAAAGCTTTATAAACCTCCTTTATAAACTCCTTTATAAAGGCTCATTAATACGTAAGCAAAGTATTTTAAACCCACTTTTGCTATTCAAATGTTACAAAAATGTCACAGGTGACTAATTAATGTGATCACAATTGTAGTAAAGCTAACAATAGTAAATGCCATTTAGTAAACCAGTAATTTTTAAAATGACTAAAATGCACGCTTATTTTTATTTGCCCATCAATCTTATGTGTATTGAGCGTTATCACCGCCCACTTACAGTTTCGAAAACAAATTGCCACATAAATTTGTTTAAATACCGCTCAAATAATGGCAACGATTTTTACATAAACTATTTCAGTTTTTGTATAGACTCAGGTGTTACTTTGCGGAAATCCATTTCATGTGATAAATTCCCAAAAATCTTTAGCTATTTTCCGCTCAAACTCCAAAAACCACCAATCGATACGTGTTTCGCCCCTCAACGGAGCATCCTCAGGATATACCAGAGATAGGACTCGGTGAGCTAACCTTTTCGGTTTCGGATTCTGTGCTGGTTAGCTGACCGAGTCCTATCTCTGTTATATCCTGAGGATGCTCCGTTGAGGGGCGAAACACGTGTCGATTGGTGGTTTTTGGAGTTTGAGCGGAAAATAGCTAAAGATTTTTGGGAATTTATCACACATTTCCGTTTTATTTCAATTCCATTCATTCCGAGAAATTTACTGAATTTGCAACGTATTTATCTATCTCAGTTGATCGCGGGATAGCTGATAGCTTTCATTGTCATCGGCCAATAGTCGTTGAAGATTGGTTTTTGTCAAAGTAATGATAACAAAAAAATTTTTATAAAACAAACCGACTTCAAAAAAGAACACTGAAAAGTAAGAAATAACTATCCCTTACTAATCAAAACTTAAGTACAAAAATAAGTTTATAAATACGACACAAATACCCATATAATTAAATTTGACAGTCACTGAAGTCGGTGCCAAGCCTACTAAATTATATACTTTCTGTTGTCGAACATTAATTTGGCACCGACTTCAATAATCGTATTTGTATCGTATTTATAAAGTTATTTTTGTACTTAAGTTTTGATTAGTAAAGGATAGTTATTTCATACTTTTCAGTGTTCTTTTTTGAAGTCGGTTTAATTTTTTTATAAAAAAATTTTATTTTACCCTTTTGAGTGACCTAGGCCTAAAAAAATATCTAGGGCAGATCTACAATTTGTTTATTTTCTAATTTTGGAGCGCAATTTGTTAACTTCCATTCTATTGAAGAGTATAAACCGTGGGATTTCACAATAAAGATGCGAACAGATCGAACATGGGATATTATTGTCCATTGTGGCCATTATCAATATCATCAATATCATATCAATATCAATCAGTTATAAAAGAACAGTGTAAACGTTGCATCATAATGACACCTTAGCAGTATTCTTACAATCCGAAGACGACAGCTACCAGTCATATTCTCTGTCCGACACAAGACTAACTCTACTGACTGAATTTATTATATCACAGGCAATTTATATCTACTCCCTACTACCATTATACCATGTGGGGACAACGATAGTTAACAAATGTCATACAAGAGAATCATCAACATAAATGAATAAAGGTTATAATCAAATCGCAAAAAAATTAAAAAATATGACGAATGTTACGAAGTGTGTGTAGTTGCCAAGAACCGCACACAACGAAGACAGTATTCATCCTAACCGGTCTGCCCATGACTACGATCGGTGCAATCCGGTCGTAACGTCGAGATAAAAATATATTTAAGGTAACCTGGTTGCCAAAGAATTATAATAATTATATTCAAAATTTAAATGATATATTGAATAGGGTGACACTTTGTCATAGTGACAAATTTATATTTTTTGACACCAATAAATATATTGGTAACATTTTATACAAATTTAGACTGACAAAAGGTACGTTGTACTTGTCAAAAAAGGCAAAGCATAAACTCGCTACATTAGTAGCTAAATGTATTAACTCGGTTATAGGGTCTATAACTAGGAACGTAGTCAGGGACGAAGCAAGTTTTAGTAGTAATACTAATATGAATGCTGAAAAGAATTATTTAAATTAAACAAACAGACAACATAGAAACTTCATAATAATATCATTACGTGTGTACATCAAAATATCAATAGTTTCTCTGGCAAAATATTGGATGCTGAATTATTAATAGAAAAATATAACATAGACATCTTGTGCCTCACCGAGACGTGGTTGAAGGCAAACAAAATGTCTTTTAATATAAATAATTTTAATGTGGCCAGTGTGTACAACAGAGCGTCGACGGATGGCGGCGGTAGCATAATTTCGTGTAAAAAGTTTCTTAAATTAAAAAACCGCAAGGACATAGTGCTCTCTCTGTTGAACGTGTATGTGAAATGTCGTGTGCAGAGACGGATCAGTACATATTCTTATGTGTTTACAGACCTCCGTCGTCTGATTTTAGCCAATTTTTAATTTCTATGGAGGAGAGTCTCACAAGACTCAGCAAATGTGAGAAGTCGGTAATAGCGTGTGGTGACTTCAATGTAGACATATTAAATAGTTCGAAGGAAAAAGATATGTTCATCTCGCTCTTTCTCTCATTTAACTTAGTGCATATTTTCGATGAACCGACCAGGATTACATACCATTCCGCGATATGTATAGATAACATTTTTATGAATAAGTGTGAAATTATAGAACATACTATTGTTAGTGGTATCCGTTCAGATCATAAAGCTCAGTTAATAAAAATAGAGGACATGAAACATAAATCAGAACAAATATTTGAATTTAAGCCATTGGGAGAGAGTAGGCTAAAAAATTTTACTCATGATGTAGCCAAATTTGCAAACACGACTCTTCTGGTTGATGATCCAAACGTCATGTATGAATCTTTAGTCAAAAACCTATCCAAAATATTTAGTAAGAATTGTCCAAAGAAAAAGAAAGTAGTCGTTAACAACAAGTAACGTTTTGCGGATTGGGCGACGAAGGGCATAAGAAGAAGTAGGGATAGGCTTTATGAGTTATATGATGAAAAATCTTACACTGCAGATGAAAATTTTCATAACTATGTTCGCACTTATTCGAAAATATTTAAAAAAGTATCAAAACACGCGAAAGCGATCTTTATCGCGAATAAAATTAAAAAGTCAGACAATGCGATAAAGCTTACATGGAACATTATTAATAACGAAGTTGGTAGTAAACGAAATAGAAATAACGAAGATTTTTCAATTCAAGTTGGTAATAAGGTTGTTACTAATAAAATTGAGGTTGCTAATGCTTTTGAAAATTATTTTTCGAATACACCTATAGAAATAACAAATGGTTTGGGAGCGTCTTCGCAAACAGCAGAGACGTTTTTGAGAAAAAATGTTGGAAAATGGTTCCCTAATTTTCAATTTAGGTACACATCTTCACTTGAGATAGAAAAAATTTTCAAGTAATTACATAAAAAGAAAAGTGAAGATTTATGGGGACTATCAGTTCATGTCATGACTGGTGTAATACCTTTATTATCGCCAATTTTGGTAGAGATCTTTAATAAATGTGTCGATCAAGGGGTGTTTCCCAATTTAATGAAACACAGTATAATTATTCCATTATTTAAGTCAGGTTGTATGTTGAATCTAACAAATTATAGTCCGGTGTCAATATTGCCAGCATTGAGTAAAATATTCGAAAAAATAATACTCAATCAAATGCTAGCACATTTTAACATTCACGGGATGTTTCACGGTCAACAGTACGGGTTCACGAGAGGGCGGTCAACAACTCATGCGGGAGCAAGCTTGATCAAGAGTGTACTTCAGGCTTGGGAGGAATCTCAGGATGCCATTGGTGTTTTTTGCGATCTTTCCAAGGCTTTTGATTGTGTTAGTCACGAAATTTTAATTTGCAAGCTTAAATACTATGGAATTCGTGATAACGCTCTCGATCTCGTGGTCTCGTATTTGTCTGGCCGGGAGCAAAAAGTGAGTGTCAATGGGGTTTTGTCTGTTGGTTCGAGGTTAAGAATGGGCGTTCCCCAAGGATCAATTTTGGGACCTTTTCTGTTTCTAGTCTACATTAATGATCTCCCATTTATGCTCAGGAACCTATGCGAAATAGTATTATTTGCTGATGACACTTCATTGCTATTTAAACTGGACAGCAAGAACTTAGATATTACCTGGGTGAACGGGATCCTGGCTGACGTCTCGGGGTGGTTTGCTGTTAATAATTTACTACTGAATGCACAAAAAACCAAATGTATTAAATTTTCCCTTTTTAATGTACCCAGAATCCATGATAAAATAGAATTGGGTGGGAAACAGTTAGAATTAGTTAGGTCTGCCAGTTTTCTTGATTTAACAGTAGATAGTAAATTGCAATGGGCGGATCATATCGGGGCATTGGCTAGTAAGCTCGGTTCCGCGATATATGCCATTAGACGCATTAGGCAATTGACGGATGCGGATACGGCTAGGTTGGTGTACTTCGCATATTTTCATAGCCTAATGTCCTATGGCCTTTGGCTGTGGGGATCAGCGGCGCATATTAACTCGATTTTTATTTTACAAAAAAGAGCGATACGTGCTATTTACAGTATGAATGCACGAGAATCACTAAGAGATCGTTTTAAAGACATTGATGTACTGACCTTGCCGTCCTTATACATCTTTGAAATTATTATGTATACGAGGAAAAATATAGATCGATTTACAAAAAAGGCGATATTGGTGGTATGGAAACCCGAGGTCGTGATAAATTGGTTGTTCCAAAATTTAAATTACATAAGTCAAATGTTTCATTTTTGGGTAACTGCGTTCGTTTTTACCTGAAAAATTAAATTAAAAATTATACCTGACTGAGTTTCTTGTCGGTTCTTCTCAGTGTCCAGGTTTTCTTTTCTCTTCTCTTTGAACCGAACTAAAGTAGATTTGACGTTCAAAAATACCTTGTGATTGGGTTTACTTGAATAAATTGATTTGACTTTGACTTTGAAACCTTAAAATATCAACACGATATAGACTGAGTTACGATTGAAAGGTCTTTGTCAAGTTGTCATACCGAGCCCTATCTTGCACTTCACGCATTCGGTACCTTTCAGCCACTCCAGCCATTGTGTTTCTGTTCAGTTTTTCTAATTGCAGGTTTTAACAAGCAGTGGTGAACTTGACTTCCGTAACTTTTAATTGATAGGGTTTATTTGATAAAACTGCTAAACTGCTTTGACTTGCTCATAACTTTGTCTGCGTAGAATACGAGATATTATACAGCGCATGTCCACCCTGAATGTCCATTCTAATTACCTATTAATGAAAGAATTTTTGAAATTGAATTAGTTGTTTCGGAGATTACCTCTTACATCCAAACTTACATAAATATTCCTCTTTATAATAATTAAATTTAAAAAAAAAAAGCGATAACAATAATAATATTGAATTTATAAAATTTGTATATCACGGGAAAGGATGAGCAAATAGCCCATGTGATGGTAAATAGTCTGAGACTCATGAACATTTAGAATTAACAAGGCCAAGAAAACACTTTAGAGAGCAATTACAACCCTATTGTGCCTAAAGACGATCTCAACTCAGAACTTATTTCATTCTACGAATTCCAGTTCTGCGACGGATGTACCCAGCTCATTGCCACTTCCTCTTCCTTACTTTTAAAACTTACCAACTTTAAGGAAATAATGAAGCTTTACTATGTTAGAATACATAACTGTTAACTTCACTATAAATTTAGTCACATTAGTTATTAGCAATCTGTGCATCCATTATTACCAATCTGTGATAATTTTGCCACATTTTAATAACAATAGTTGGGATGGAACTTTTTGGCGAGATTTTATAGGGAGCGGTTGGGTGGTTATTTAATTATTTACGAATAGATTCTTGTGGATATTGTGATGTAAAATTGTGTAATTGTGTGTCCTAAGTGTCTGCGCTTTTGTGCAATATGTCAATATATGTAATTGTAAAAATAAGTGCTTATTTAACAGCATTATGTTGAGATTTTTTAGTGCCCTTGTCTGCCTCAGCGGAGAATTCCTACTAGAAAGACTGTCTCAATATATTTGTCACCAGAAACGATGAAAAAGAAAAATGTATTACGTCAACATTTTAATCAAACAATATGAACAATACTACTATATATTACTGAAGATATCGGCTGTTATGGGCATTGATCTCTTTGCCTTCTCTTTCAATGTAAAATCGTTTAAAAAGGGGTGAGGATAGGTTGCCCACGTGATAATTAGGCGGTACATGACAGTGTGACTTTTGTTTAAATAAAGTTTTTTCAAGTTACAATGAACGATTGTGTACAGATTAGTGAAATGGAGCTAGTTAGAGATAAATTAATTATAACCACCACCATGCGCTGTTAAATGGAAGTAGTCTAGTGCAATCGTTGTTAGTATATATTTAGCTGTATCTGCGAACACCCCTTTAAATACAGCTCAGTGAAACCAATATGTGTGTATTTAACCAAGGTATAATTTTGTGTTAATATTATTACTGTGTTTTAGTGAATTTCTGAACGTCATATTTTCACCAGTGAATTGTTCTACTATATGGTGTTCTAGTGATCCTTATGCATAGTGTTGTAGTGAACATTTAATGAGTTTAATAATATATAAGTATTATTTAGTGTACTTTCATATCTATCATACTTTGAAGATTTCTCTCTCGTTCCTAAAAAAGCGAGTACAATAAGTAGGCACTATACGCCCAAATTGCTTTATTTTAAATCTGCATAACATTTCGTAAAAAAATATAATAATTTAAACGGCCATTCCAGGAAATTGGCTTTTACAATTCCATTGTGTTCACACTGCATGAAAAAGTGGACATGGTATACCGACCCACCTATCTGGAAAAACAAGAATATTTTAGTGAAACGGTGCCTCGATGAATTGAGTGGTTATTTTTTTTGTAGCGTTTTTCAACGGTCGTGTTTCAGCGCTTTTTGATTTGGAAATAATTGCCATTAGGGTATTTTTTTACTACTGCATAAAGACCAATGTTGTTGGGTTTGCAATTATGCGTTAAACGAAACGTCAAGGTAGCGGATACAGGTTGTTTTTTCCACTACATCATTAGAAAGACTCTTCTACTCTTGTTTATCTTTATTTTATTGTATAAGACATACTTCAGCTGTGTTGCGTCAAAATGCAAACAAGTAAATCGACATTATTTCGTTTTTCAGTGAAACACCTTTATAAAATACTTTGTCCACATATTTGCCCAAATACAATTTATATGTCTAAATAGCTACTAACAGAAATAAAAAATAATGGTACCATAACTTTCCATACAGTATTTATCAATTATTAGATGGGTATATAAAATAATAGACAATAATAATTGTTATGTACTTACATCTTATATCTCGTTGTCACCATACTCACCTACATAAGAAATATTCTAGCTCACTAGCGTAATAACTAGTAAACACGATCGTCAGTTTTTTTTTTCGAAACATATTATTAACAATCCAAGTTTTTTTTTCTTTATGGCATGTCTCATAGACCAATGTCACATATTAATAAGTAGAATCACAAGTAAATTAGTTCTTTCTTATCATCGTAAAACTCCTCCCGTAAAGTGATAGTAGGCTTTACTGAAGTTATAAAGGACTACTTGGAAGAGCGCGAGAACTTCAGCTACACATGTTTATTTAGACTTACTCCATTCTTTTCAACTATACAGAACTTTAAAACACAATATACTATTAATTTTGTACTTTAAAACTCTCAAAAATTTAAAAAATAGAAAATCTAAGTAAAATGACAACCTCACTTCGCCCGTTCCCGCCAAAAAGTCACAACCCGAGTTAATTAAAAATTTGTTAAAAGAAAATCGACCAAGAATAAAAAGGTCGTAATTGCACAGTTAGTGTTCCCTAAGTACGTTGTTACTAACCGCCAACCGTTGAATAAAGTATGTCATTGATCGCATAGAGCGTACTTTTTATTTTAAAATTACTTCCAACTACTACTCTCTTAGCTTCGTGGAGCTATCTTTTTATCTAAAAAAGTATCTAATATAATACAATCTTTCAATGTACCATATTCGTAATGTTTATTAATTTCTTCAAATTTTACTAAGTAATAAAGTTAGGATAGCAAGTTTTAACGCGTTTACAAAAGTTTTTAAAAATCTACCTTAAAGTAACATAGACTCGTATACATACATACATCTTCACGTTGTAACACCAACGGGGCAGGCGCCAAGCGTAGCGGTCCTTACATACTTCTTTCGCCTCCTCAAATCTCATCTCCGTCATTACATCACGTTTCCGCCAACACTTGACCTAACGTAATATATATTTCTGCATTTTTGATACAAAAGACCTTCATTTGATACCTTGCACGATGACTTGGAAATAATGTATTAGCTTTGTGTTTCAGTCCCAAAACTGAGCTCGGAAACTTGACTTCTGAAGCTAATGTATGTGTTCGGGCCGATAGTTACTGTAACTTTACACAAAATTTCAATTGTATATTTCAATTAGTCTCCCAGAAAAGCAATTGTGACAGTCAGATAGATGAACACCGATGCGACTCCATAAGTGTTTCTTTTTCTAATTCTGGAAAGAAACATAAAAAAAATATGGAACCTCTGTATACCAATTATACTAAAAACAAGCTATGAACAACAAAATATTCGTTGCTTATTACATTAGATTTATAAAATGTATGGTTACGTCTTTTTAAGAGGCAATATAAGAAAAATTACATCTTCCTTGTTTCATCTCCTTTTTATGTCAGCGCAGTTACATTGTTCTTTCTTTAAAGTCATTTGGAATATCTTCTGAAAGAATTATTGCATGTTATAAAACTGATCTAAGCTATTTCATACTTACGAGTGTCGCTTGTAGACGAAATTTAAACAATTGTTTCTGTGAAAACTGAAATTCAACTCTCACATTATTGAATTGGATTAATTATGCACATAATTGGATATTATTAGTATATTCTTATTCTTATTAGCAAAATTTAAATTGTATGTCTTTGTCTAATATAATATGTATTGTTCATAATATCTATATTTGTTTGCGTAACTTTTTGTGTAATATTCTTCCGTGCAGGGTACGCAAAGGGATTTAAGCTCATAACATAGTCCCAAGAACGTGAACAAAACGCTTTCATTTAATTGGTTATAAAGCATTTTTATGGGGAAATCATGTGTCTGTGCTTACTTTATTTCATCTGTCTTAAACACAACATACGCATATGTTTTTTTGGACAATACTATGATTTTGTACACATCTTTCGAATGATATACGTTTCACTTTCATACTAAAAAATAAATTTTCGATGTTCGCGTATTAATATATTTTTCATATTATGTATTGTTTTCATGAGTAACAATTATCAAAAAACCGGTAAATGCGTGTCCGACTCGCATTAATTTAAGGTTCCGTATCAATCACGGACGAAGTATCGGTTTTACAGTCAATTTTTCGTAGCAATTTCGGACGAGGTAAAAGTTACATTTTCAAATTAATAGAAAAGAGTTTTATACTTAATGAAAGCAGTCGGATTGGAAAATCATGCTATAAAGTAGAAGAGTACAAAGACAAAGCAAAAACAAAGGTAGAACTGCTTTAACTGGATTTTTGAATACTTTATAGCTATTTATTTCATTGCGAAGTGTTGAAGAAATGATACCTGGCTCGATTTCTTATCTGTTCTAGTCAACACAGGGTTTTGATGTCAAACATCTTATGCATCTAACCGGCTGCGGGCTGCAGTCGGACCAGAGGGTTACGCGTGCTCGTATAGCTATAGCGTCTGCAGTATTGTTATTCACTTCAGAACACGTTCCCTGTGTTTTTAAATTAGGAATAATTTTTTCTTTAAAAAAAGTCTGAACATTTTGTTTATGATTATGCTACGTTTATTTCCTTTAATAAATCATTGTTTTATGAATATTTTCTGTACAAAATAGTTTCGTTGTTTCATCTCTGCCAAGTGTCCCGCGAAGTCTCATTTTTTTATTGAACAAATGGTTGATTTAACGTTCAAAAGTGTGTATTATCTGAATTTACTTGAATATATATTCAAATACATTTGATTTGATTTGGATTTAAAGAGCTAGGATGTCAGAGAAAAACACACAGACAGATGAAAGCGTCTTCGTAACACCTCGCCTTTTCCATCTGGAGTTAAAAACGAAAACAGCAGGGCGTTTTAGCGTTATGGGAAAGATTTGCAAAATTCCAGGGCGTAAACATCCAATGCTTCACAAATTACATACAACGAGACGTAATGGATTTTTTTATTTAGACATGTTTATTACCGGAAAACACCACTAATCTTCCATTTACTGGAATGACGAGGGTAGAGGCGGTGGAGACGTTTGCGACTCTAGTCTGCATTAAGGGAATAGAAAGCATACATATATCATGGCGCTAACTGTTGCTGACAAGCAGACGAGAACCTTTCGCGATGTGACTTGGAGGGTTGTTTATTTTTTCAGAGTAAGACGTTTCCTTTATACGAGTTATGTCATTTTTTTTGCAAATTATGTTAGCGGATGCGTTGTTTTTTGAAGTGATTAAGAACTTATGGTTTTAAAAGCTTTTGAGGGCATGTCATATCTTAAAAAGAAAAGCATACTCTTACAATACCTTTCACGTCTCAATATTAATCTGTAACAAATTATTGTCTAAGAAATCATGCATGTTGAAACTTAATACTGAAGTATTTTGCAGTATCCTGAAATAACTTAGAATAATTTTCAAAAATCAATCAAACAAAGGCGTTATTTTTAAATTGAGAAAATTCTAAACTTAATTTCGGGAAATACACAAAAACTAGCAATTTATGTTTGAGAATGGAAGAAAAAGGAAATAATACACATGCTTGTTATTTATATATACTCATCTATAATTGCTATACAACCCGCTTTGATTTTCTTCTACCCCCCTTTCATTCATTGTCAGACGAGCCACCGGCACTTTCATTCACCATACGAAACACAGCAGCAGTAGATGTGAGAGGGTGGTATTTCACAGGGCAAGCCGACCCAATTCGTGCTGCAATGCAGCATGGCTCTTCCACACAAAACCTTCGTGCATAAATATAAAATCCGTTAAAAACTGAAACTGTGGTGTAGAGCAGTGCACTGCGAAGGACTGAGAAATACTAATAATTTTGTTACCTGACTACAGACAAATTTGCTAATTTTAAACAGGATCAAACACCCGAACCCAAACGATCTTTTTTAAACAATTTAGTTACCTATATATTTCCTGTAAATTTCAGTTATGTAAGACCGCTGGAATCGAATGTAAGGGAAAGGGGAAAAAAAATTCTCCCTCTAATTCTCTTGTGTATATTTTAAAATGTTAATTGATGTAATATATTGTAACAGAGCGAGATGACGTCACTCTCACCGGCGCGCTTATTACATAACTTTCAGTCAGCATGCGACAGCCAATATCGCGCGATATCTGCTGTCGAACTGAGAATTTGTGTAATATAATTTGTATAGTAGCGCTAAATCTACCGCGAAAAATGCATTTTACGATAATAGAATAATAGATACGCAATCATCATACATGATACCAATTTTTTATAACAATTATAATAATAATGATCTAGATCTTGACGTGCATCGGCTTATATAGACTTGCCTACGTCACTTCTCCTGCCACTTCGCGACAGTAAGTGGCAGGCGTGATGCGACGGCAACTAGGCCGACTCGACGACGGTAGCTACACCTCAGTCACACTCAGTTCGACAGGCTAGCATGACGTCACTTCCTTTTACGACTAGACGGCAGGAAGTATTGGAAGGTTAAAAATAATAAGTTAGGCTGGCTGGCTAGTTGGATTGGCTAATCCGGCGTAGCTGGCTAGCTCGGCATGTCTGGCAAGGCTGACTAGCGTGGCTCGGCTTCATCGGCAATGTGGCGCCTTACTTCGTTACATAATTCTTGAACGTCGATACGTGAATTAACAAAATCACTGTAAATAATTCAAATTTTCTGCG
Organism: Zeuzera pyrina; assembly: GCA_907165235.1. Lineage (NCBI taxonomy): Eukaryota > Metazoa > Arthropoda > Insecta > Lepidoptera > Cossidae > Zeuzera > Zeuzera pyrina. The sequence continues at coordinate 3,671,883 of OU015633.1, forward strand.
TTAAGACTGCGCAGACTTTTTTAGTGTTTTGTGACCTGAATTTCGATATTTAAGAATACTGAGAGAATAATATTTGGATACATACAACTTTGATTCTTTACTTTAAAATTAATTAAAAAATATCCAGAAAAAAAATGTTTTTTTTCTGGTCAACTTTATGAAACAATTGAAAAAATTACAATTTTTATCAAAAGCTTGTATTTTCCATCAAAATTACTTCATGTGTGAGTTTTGGGACACTCATTATAACTAACCTCCTAAGTCTCATAAATCTATAACCCTCTACGAAGAAGTCGAACTTACATCAGACCGTTTTTCTAAATTGTGTCAGATTAAAAAATGTGTTGTAAGTCGATGATCTTTTTGGCATGTACATCACATTCTTATTGCTTTTAAATATATTGCCTTAAAACAGTAAAAAAATAATAAGAAGAAAATTTTGTTTCAAGGGAGGAATCATAATAATTCAAAATGTCACTGCATTAGAAGGAAAAGAACTTACATTATTCACTTGAAAGGAATGATAAAAAAATTTGTCTGAAACTCACTTGACATCCTTTCAAAGGAATTTCTCAAGCCTGGAATGTGTAACGTTTACCAAAGAAAATTAAAATTACGTACATAATTATCAGTCCTGTAGCGCGGACAAGAGAATAAGGTTAAGGTATTCCCCGCCTGCATTAAGAAGCGACTTAACCCATTACTTACCAGTGTCATATTTTTAGGACACTAACTTTACCATGTTTTTAATTATGTATACCGTTTTAGAGTGTTAAACGTAATTTTTTAATAACATTTATAATAACATTTATAACAGTAAAATAATGTTACAGAATATTAATAACAAATTTAAACTGGACATGTTGTACCATAATTTTATAGAACATTATAATTTGTTCGTTTTATAAATTAAAATAAAATTGAAATAAGTTAAACTGAGTTAAAGTTAATCTAATAATCTTTAAAATGAGTAATATGTAATTCATGTGATAAAAACATATTGCAATTATTTGCTAAATACATTTATAAAGTGCTGTCATATAAATATGACACTGGGAGAATGTGTTCTAGTTGCATCGGCCGTGGTCTCAAGCCAAGCCAAAATAAAAAGATAATCGCGTTAAATTTCCCGTTTTAATTATCAAAAATTCAATAGATTTTAGCAGATGTGTATTTTTTTCTTAGATAAAAACAAATGGAGAACATGTAAACCTGTCTGGGACTTCTGCAACTCTTACCGTCTATCTGTAGGATATGATAATAAGGGACATTAAACATTACATTAAATAATGTACTTGTGACAAAATTAAACCTCTGTATTATTCAAAAGAGACTAATAGAGGTGATTACAAGAGAAAAACTGTAAAAAGAAGTTATCTTTTTGTATCAAACGGGAGAATATTCTTTGCAGGGATCTTTTTCTGTCTTATAACACAAAATAGCATGTAATTCATTTATACTTTCAGATTTGCTCCGGTCGTCAATTACATATGTCCCAAGAAGGACATCAGCGGGTGTAGTCCGCACTATCGTGGTATAGCAAATATGTAGGGCGGCTGTCACTGCATCAGTGATTGGGCACAGCGCGAGCAGGGGCTCCTGTGCGTTTTGCAGAAGATCCCGGTGACCCTCTACAACTCGTCGAAGATGACTACCGCAAGAGTTTTAGTCAGAAACAGATATAATTTAATCTAGTCTTACCCAGGAAGTTAGGTACCTGTACAAGTATCTGCCGCGTCAACAAAAACGGTCTACAAGCACATATTGCACATACCGCAACGATACATTTTTCTTAATTCTTGAAGTTATATTTCTTTTGGCACGTTGGGAAAGACTGATTTTATTGTGTTAAAAAGATGCACGCGCCGATGTAACCTGTAATTTATTATTTTTTATTTCATTCATTTCGAGATGATTTCAAGCAGCCAGTTTTATTTTTTTATATCTGGCCAGTTCTGTTTTGTTATAAGTGACCAGTTTTGCTTAAAAACGTCAATAAAGTACCTATAACTTCTTACGTGACTTTTTGGCGGGAACGGGAGAAGTGAGGTTGTATTTTATTTAAATTTTCTATTTTTTACATTTTTGGGAGTTTTAAAGTACAAAAGTGATAGTATATTGTGTTTTAAAGTTCTGTATAAGTGAAAAGAATGGAGTAGGTCTAAATAAACATGTGTAGCTGAAATTCTCACCCTCTTCCAAGAAGTCCTTTATAACTTCAGTAAAGCCTAAAAGAGCTTACTGGAGGACTCTTACGATAAGAAAAAACTAATTTACTTGTGATTCTACTTATTTTTACGTGACATTGGTAAATGCGCTAAGCTATATGCCATGCCATAAAGAAAGAAAAAAAAAAAACTTCTTACGCGCGTACATGAGTACACACATACCTACTTATTTTTTGGCTTTGTATTTTGTCTTCGTATCGCATAAGATTAACATTAACGTCATTTCGCGTTTAAAAAAACAGCTGTGCCAGCAGCTTATTTCTCGTGCTGGTCGTAAAATAGACTAAAAACAGGGCTACAAGGAACTTGTGTAGGCGAGAGATTAGTAACCTGTAACCACGTAATATTTATATGGTTCCGCTTTGCGTTCCGCTCATCAGTAACCAACAAATTCGGAAATACTATGGAACTCGCATTCATTTAAAAATATGACACAACGCAAACCCCAATACAGTGGGCGGGGCTAAAAACCACAATAACGTGCTACTTAGTCTGCCATGCGCTTACTGATAGTCAGCCATCGCAAATAAAATTGATTTGTTTGTTGTTGTTGCTGTAAATTGTCTTGATCAAGATGTAAACCTGAAGAAATATAATAAGTAATTAGGTGGAGTAAAATCAAATGAGTAACTTAATACATAAGTAACCTTTTCGTTACATTACAAAAGGGTAAGTATAATTGACAATACACATACCTAACGCTACAGTCATCACATTTTTTGGGCCATTTTCGGGTAGTATTTTGTCGATCGATTCAACCTCATTAATAGACATAGCATTATTTTGGGTCAACTCGTCGGCTGTCTCCCCCACAATGTTGATCAACATGTATATCCAAAAGAAATATTATTGCTAGGTGGGGTAAAACTGAAAGGATAATTTGATAATACCTACTTAAGTGTCCTTTTGGTTGCATTAAAATCATAATAGCATTAAAAGTGTAATACAATTAAATAATATACATTACCTAACTCTGCATTTATTACATTTTGAGTACCGTTATCGCGTAGTATTGTTATTCGATCTTGGTTCAGCCTCAACAATACGTTTCGGTATTGTTTTGCTTTGACTCGTCCGTTCCTTTACGAATATTTCTCTTAAGACTCTTTAAGACTTTCTAAGAAAATTAGGTATTCTTTGTGCCATTTCCACAAATTTATTATCCTACAATTATAAAAGAACGATGTCGCAAAATAAAACTACTTTTTCGATCATATAAATGTACAACACCAAAGAAAACGTAACTGAGAAATCATTTCTAACAATAAATTGAAAAGAATTAAACATTTCCTGGCACAGGGTTTATGATTAAAACCGAATAATTATAAATTTAAACAGAAATTTTGGCAAACGTTATGTAAAATAGTACACAATTTTGAAAATATGCAATTTCACAGATAAAGTTTACACAATGTTAATTGTATATTTTATCACGAAAACTGTATAATTCCAAAATCACACGATTTTTAAGAGAAAAATATTTTAAATGTTTCAAATTATTATTTTTAGCAAATGCAATAAATTTGATATTGATTATTATTAATGAAATATAACGCTTATCTTTTGGTTGAAATGACGTTTTTATATACTTTTGAAGAGACAGAGGGTGTGAACTTCTCGTATGCTTGAACACTACTAAAGATTGTACTATTTTGATGCGACGGTGAATCCCACCAATTTAAGAGTAACCAATGCCCCTCCTAGCAGAGATTTGTGGAACAACATTCTTTTGTCAATATTCCAGAGAAAATATAGGAAATTCTGAACATTTCTGTATACTTAACTCAATTTCACAGAATTTTCGATATTGTACACTATTCATCCGAAGAGGCGATATTTCGTATTTCTATTTACGTTCGTGTGTCAGGTTTAAATACGCCGGAGAAGGGGAGCGGAGCGGAGAACACAATCAATTCTCGCTTGATATTCGTGCTGACCAGTTCTCTTATATAAACTTTTACTCAAAGAAGCTATACAAATCTCATAGTAGTGGTAAACAAGAACAGTGTGGAAATAAAAAGTATGCAGAAGCCAATAAAGCTGCCGATTTGTAAAGGTTGCAGAAATAAGTTGAAAATATTAAAGAAACTTCAGCGAAAAGAGCGCAATTTGATTAAAGGTATATTTAAAAACGCTGAATTGTTGAAGAATTTAGGCATAAATCCTGACGTGGCTGCGACTCCAAGTGACTCTATGGAAAAGCTACTTGCTATGGCTCATTCACTGGACTTGGATGATTCAGAACCTTAGATTAGAAACATTGCAATGTATTATGTTGATTTTATGTTTATAAATAAAATAAATGATTTTAATATTGTATTATAATTTTCTTTGTTGTAAATATAAAAAAATATAACAATCACAACATAGTGTAGTCTACGATAAAATTAAACGGTAAGTTAGATACCAATAGCAATGGAATACCCCAAACTTTAGTTCAATTATTAATTAATAATTAATTAATTTGTATTTAAGCACTTCATGCTGCAGTTGTAAAAAGCAAAAGAGCGAAGTGAGCGCTCGTGTTTTGACTTATATAATCTTGCAGCGGTAGTGGACAACAAGCAGTTAGCTGTTCTTGTCTATGACGTCACGTACACAGTCGTGCTCTGCTATAGGGCGTCAGTGTACTCTTTTTGTTTATTCGTTGATGTTGCTAATAATAGATGATTTAACATACATACTATTGAATGATGTATGTGTATTATAAAAAATTTATGTACATGCGAAATACACGATACACATTTCGGCACGCTTAATACGTAACTTGCAGACAGCATGCGACAGCCAATATCGCGCGATATCTGCTGTCAAAACGAGAAATTGTGTAATGTAATTTGTGTAGTGGCGCTAAATCTACCGCGAAAAATGCATTTTACGATAATAGAATAATAGATACGCAATTCTCATACATAAACTAATAACTAACTAATTCTTTATTACCATTAGTCACCGATCGCTCAGTGATCGTGTGGCTGTCGCTGGCTGCAAATTTTTAGGTAATAACCCCCGCCAGTATGTTTATCACGCGCGACACGTCCGCCGAGCTGCCATTGCGGTGGTAGGAGGTCGTGTCGTGACTAAGATGTATACATGCGATGTGGCCATGTTGCACTCGAGATGCGTCTGGGATGAAACCGGCTGTTATCATGTATAGAACGATAGCTGTGCAGCAGTCGCGCGGCGATTGTTTTAAATTGGTAACTAATGTGCTATGCGGTAAACTGACTTTTTTTAGCATAAATAAGGTCGCTAGCAGTAGTTTTTAGTTCACTGATTAATCAATGGAGGCAGCAATAGTGATTCGCGACATTATGTCGTGCTCGATTTAACAACATATCGCGATCGATCGCGTAAGATTCGGATATCGCTTACTGGCCGCAGTTACATGATAAGATAGCGGGTTGCGTCTATGGTGCGGTGTACTCGGGATGCAATCATGTTGCGCCTGTGATGCACACACAGTACAGTAATGTCGCGTCTGTGGTTCACCCGGAGTGCCTCGGGTGTTGCGTCTGTGGTGCACTCGGAGTGCAACTGTGTCGCAACTGTGATGCATCAGCGGTGTGGCCATGTCGCGTCCGTGATGCATTCAAGGTGCGTCGTTGTTGCGTCTGTGGTACACTCGAGATCCAAGTGTGTCGCATCTGTGATACACTAGCGGTTCGGCCATGTCGCGTCCGTGATGCATATGGAGTGCAACCGTGTTAGGTTTGTGATTCATTCTAGATGCGGTCGTGTTATGTTAAAGGTGTTTTCGGCTAGCTCAATACCTAACTGCAGCCAGAACTGAGGCTCACGCAATATCTGTATAGCTGTATCTTCATTTGTACAATTTTTCTGTACGTGTGTTTTTCACTAAACTCCTTCTAAATGGCTAGACCGATTTCGATGAAATGTTTTGTGTGTTTGAGTGCGTTCCTGGATGGTTTAGATTTACAATTGAACTCGGTAGGTGATGCTGCAATCAGGTTTTATAATTTTTTTTTCGGGCAGGAGAACGCCTGCCGGGTTAAGTGGGTCCTTAGATGATTTAGACTTTAGATTCGTAATTGGAATCGGTAGATGGTTCTGCAATCGGGTTCTTGATTTTTTTTTATTTTGGGCAGGACAACGTCTGTCGTGTTCGCTAGTATATTATAAAAAATAGATGTTTCTGTTTTATGTAATCGCAAAACTAGCAACACTATTTAACCGATCACCAAGAAAGTTGGCGCGCGTATGTATTTTTTCATCGAGAAGATTTTTATGCTATCCCTTTTGTTGTAAGCAGCCACCACGCGGACGAAGACGCGAGAAAAAGCTTGTTTGTTTAAAAAAAAATTATCACACACATTTTTTGTCACATGGTTTCACGAGCTACTAATTCTACCTCCGCCGAACAATCAGTGATCTAAAAGCTGAAGTAAGTTTTGTTACTTTTGCAAAAAAAAAAATTACTCACTTTCGTGCTCACGTTGTGTGATACGAATTTGAGACACCCATTCCGCGACTATCTACAAATTTTTAGTTGATAGACCAGCGGGTTACCACCATGATGCGCCCGTACCTGTGCAGACCCGTCCAGGCGTATGATACTTGGAAAGGAAAAAAAATATTACCTGAAGCTATAATTCGAATCTTACTACCGATTTCACGGTATAAAGAAATTGTACCTAAATTCGCAACAGTACAATATTGAGATTTAAAATATCACTTTTTTTTACTCTGTGCTTAAATCGCTGATCTACAATAATTTCTACTGAAACAGGTTTCTCTCAGGTTTCAGAGTTATTCAGCTAAGTGTCAAGTTTAAAAATGACATACTTATGATATGGGTGTTGCGAAACGTACACGAAACGGGAACAAAAAATATCGTCAACGTATGTGTCGTCGAATATAAAAGAGGAGTAGGAACGAATGTTCGCGAACATTATTTATATAAAGTTAGTGGCACATCGAGTGCTTTAGTGAAATATAAAACATTATATCATGTGATGCGATTTTAATGTTGTAATATTACGCTATTTCTTTTTTACCATAAATGTAATTATAATAACTAGATACCGACTTCTACAGTATTATTCTGTTGTATTAGTCATATTATGAATTATCATTACTATACATTGTCATATTAATTTTTTTTTTTAAAAACGCTTATGTTTTCTACCATTAATTAAATTGTTGTTATCACATACATACATATCTTCACACTGCATCCTTACTTTCTTCGCCTCATTTAATCACACTTAACCATTTCGCCCTCCATTTGGCCGATCGACAACAGTAACTGAATTGTTATTTGTATAAGGTACATAAATAAATACTAGGAATTTTATCTTATAACACATGCTTATTTTCATCAGTTCGCATTAGTGGATTAGAAAAACTGTCGTCAAGGTGAAACAAAATTATATTTAGACTCTATTTTTTTAGATGCCTTGAAATGACATTTCTAGAAATAAGTAAGTATTGGGGGTTTGTAAATGGCTAAATTCCATTTTTCTCTCTCTCCTGAATCGATGTGAAAGCAATTATAATAACATAATTAGTTATTCAAACTACATATACAGTAAATTATTTTGAATTTATTTGTTCATATATTTTACACGGAAATGGAACTACGTTACAGAAAAAAAAAGTGTAACGAATGCTATACTATGCATACTTACCTCTATTTGACACGAGAAAGTTGTAAAATTATTTGTTTGTACTTGGTGTAGCTCATACCGAAACAGTGCTTTAGCAAACTCATCCACGGCCTAACAAATGGGACCTTTGGATGCCGCAGAATGAACCACTCGCTACAAATGAGTCTTCTTTCATACTGTTGTTGACTTTCAGCTTATTTACAAAATATAACGTGTGGATTACAACGATGTTTGACTGTTAGATATTTGGTGAATTTTTTAAAATCGATTTAAGTAAATTATATTTATATTATTTAAAGTACCTACAAAACCTAATGCAATTAACCTGTGATCGAAGAACTAGAAATATGCATTGTAAGCCTTAAAAAAAGCATAAGTCTACATTTATTTATATTTTATAATACAAATTTTAAGAACTATAATGAACCAACTGCAAAATAATATTAATTTGGATTTAGTTTGATTTTATGTTATATGAGGTGTAGTCAAGTAAAATTAAATAGATTGCATTTTGTGAGACACTTTTTCTGACATGAAAATTAAGCTCCGCGGCAAACTTTTTGTGGTTGGCAGTACGGAACTCTAATGAACATTAGTTGCTTGAGTAAGACTTGTATTTGACTGATATAGAAAATATTCTACTTCTTTTTAATTCACAGCACAATTCAATTTATTATGAGTCCTATTGGAAATGGTATACAGTTTCTCAATGAAATATTTCGAGAAGGTTAAAATCCCTGAATCAATTTATTAGTACGTAATCTTATCTTCATTCGCACATGGATTGCAAGCTTTCTATTGAGCAATTTGAAACAAAATAATATAATATAATAATAATTTCCACCTAACTTCCATGTATATAACGTAATATTGTATTGATTGACATAACTAAACTTTATTACATTTATTTACGTAATTAAGATTGAAAATACCTAGGCAACATTTTCTGTAATTAGAGTTGCTTTATTGTGTATTAAGCTTTTGTATGAAATTTGATTAAATTACGTAATTATAATGGATCCACGAGTATTGATTGATTAATTACTACTATTATAATATGTCTTTACCTATGAACTTGCCGTTTTGCCGCTCGAAAACTAAAGCCAACAACGACGAAATAAAGGCGATAATGGAAGCTGACGATACTTAATCTACTGCTGAGTTAGCAGTAGCTTTCGATGTTAGCATCAAAACAATATTGGTAGAAAAATGGATTCTTTTTGACAACCGTAAGTGGTGATCATATTGGTTAGAACTTTCTTTACCTTCAGCACCTAGCCAATGCCCCAAACGAAAATTTACCCCTAGAAAAGTAATGATTACTGTTTGGTGGTCTAGTGCCGCTGTAATTCATCGCAGCTTCTTACCAAATGGCACGAGCATTACTGCGGATGTGTACTATGAGGAACTGGACACAATGTAGAAGCTCGCAAATCTCCGGCCAGCCTTGGTTAATCACTGGTCCCCACCGCTCCTGGACGACAACGCTCGACCTCAAACGACACAACAGAAGGTATCTAAGCTACAAAAGCTAGAGTTGGAAGTTTTGCGTCATCCACCGTACTCACCAGACCTTGCGCCGACAGACTTCTACTTTTTTCCAAAATTTTGACAACTTTTTGGCAGGAAAAAAGTTCTATACCTACTCTAGATGCAGGCATCGATAGCATCGATAGCCGTGCGTACTTTGATTAATAGAAATAAAAGAAATAATACTAAATGGCAATTTCACAGGTAAATACCTAATATTAGTAGATATTGTCGTTTTGTTGCAAGTACGTGTTCTTGGTATACGCTCCCGAGAGTCCCAAGTTGTTTGCAAATATTATGTCCATCACGTTGGTAGTAAATATTGTAAATTACATTAAATTTTAAGAACGAAGTTCATAAAACTCCAAAACATTATTGATTAATCTGTTAGATTTACTTTTTATTGATTTATTAACATGAAAATTATACTGAATAATTTTTTGAAAATTTAGTTTTTAGTCATAAATAAATATGTATAATGAAATAGTAACATACAAAATAGTAAAACGTATAAAACACATAAGACAGAGTAAAACGACAGATGCGCAGTAAAAGATCGCAATAGACCTAACTCACTATCTCACTCACATCCGTTCGTACACATGTATATTGATGGTAGTGAATTAAATTAAATAAAATTTAATTTAATCACAACATTTCATTAAAATTTTATTATTTATAATGACTGTATGAGACAACAATTATTTTAGTAGTAAGAAGTCCAATGAAAAAATAATTTTATTATATTCATCGCCATCGTATACAAAATAAAATAATATTGTTTTATTAGATGTATTATTGGATTTACAAAAATTATTTAATGATTTTAATAATTTTCATCGTTGTCGTCGCTATCTTCATTACCCTCATCACTACTACTCCAATTCGTGGCCTGGTTGGTTTCAATATCGCCTTCTCCGTCAGCTTCTGTAAAAATTTAACCAAGTTGTTACAATTATGAATACCTACAAGTTTATATACAATAATTTGGAGTAATTATTACATACCTGATGAAGTTTGTAGAGAATCATTGACATAATTTGGCAACTGATCCCCTTCAAACCATTTAAAATGGTATTGATCATTTTCCTGTACCCAACCATTATTTTCTAGTTGATATGTGGTTGGATTTTTCAGGCGAACATTGTTACAAATAACACATACATAGTTTGCTCGCAGAAATTGTTGTAAAAGCTCGCTTTTACAGGGTGGTAGACTACTAGATATGGCTCGCACTCGCACCTACGGCGGACTTTCAACTTGTCTGGCAAGATGTAAGATCTATTGAAACTGTCTGGCTTTCAAGAAAACATCTTCTTATAGCTCCCCAAATAACATATATAAAATTCAGCTTTTATACTATACCGTAAGTACAATTGCAATTTATTAAAGTTTGAGGGTGTCTGGCAGGGGGTTGCCACGATACTGTCTGGCAATGGATGACGTGATTTCTAATATCATCCTGAAGAAAATATACAAAAATTACGCTTTGTACTTTCACGATTTTGGGAAGTAATTTTGTACACTTTTGTTACCTGTTACCTGCTAAAGCCACGATGATCCAAATTTCATAGACGCTGATCGTTCCTACCTGTGTTGGGGACATGCGCAGAGAAAATTTCAGCTTTTATAAAATAACGAATGTCTAGCCGTCGCAGGCACTTGCTCTATAATAACAACCGTGAGAAAATGCCAGGATTAGTAGTTAGTATATAATACAATATATTGAAGTTTAAAATGACAAACACTTAACTGGTGAAAAACGCTTTGAAGAGCGAGATATTCTAACAGGAGCATACCCATCGCTAAATTAATTAATCTATTTTACTTCGAGATAATGACTGAACACTTTTATTTATTTGTTTTTATTTATTTGTGTATATTGTGAGTTCTGAGTCAGTACAATGACAAACTTTTTTTTAACAGCTCTTAAATCAAACCGTTTAGCACAGTCTAAGAGCGTTTTGAAATCACATTAACTTGGTTTTTTAAATTACATTTAAATTTCTAAATTACATTTGGTGGTGCGTTATACAATGCTGGTTCTTTAAAAAGGTTCGATATCTCGAGAGATTAATAATTGGACTGCATTTTTAGCAGTGAACTTAAAAAAATCATAGGTGTTAAATAGATAGTATGAAACTGTTTCCTAGCACTTATAAATTACGTACAGCTGCACAGGCATGGAAAACAAAACTGCAAAGGGCTAGTGTTTGAGAAGAAAAAACAGTTCTGTAAGGATGGAAATAATGCACATTTAGCTATTCGTAATCCGGTGCTTGCAGCCTTAGTAATCAAGTCCTCGATCAGGCTCAATTGCCTGCAGTTTTATATGTATAATATTTGCTTGAGAAAACAACACACAACTTAGTTATGCAATGAAGTCACTTTGTGATTAAGAATCAATTTTCATAATAGTTCATGTTAAAATCATTCAGCACGTGCTATCGTTAAGAGTGATAAAGCAGTAGTTAGTTTTAGATGAGTTAACTTGATGAGTTTAAGTTAAAGATTGGCGAATCACATATATAGCACTCGCAAATTATAACATGTACACAAATAGTGTGCATTATAGGAAAAGGATAGATGCGGAATGAGACGTACAGTAACGTGATTCACAAGCACATTTATTTATTTATTACGGTTTATCTACAACTATTACATTATTACATGCATATGAATTACATTAAAAATACAGTATGATTAAAATTGAATGTAAAGTTATTTACAGACAAACACTGCATGCATATTTACAAGTTTATGTATGGGTATATCTACATATTATTTATAATACTTATAATATACATATAATATAATACAAACATCCGTTTTTTACAAACATTTTGGTTAGGTAACCGTGGCTAAGTAACCCTGAAAACACATTGTAAAAGTTGGCCAAGGTAATAGATTTAATAAAAGAAACTTTTATAGGCGATTTCGTTACACCTAATGTTATTTTCACCCCGAATGGGAAATAACATGACTTTATTTGTAATTATGTATGTGTGCGTGAATGCGTGGGCATGTACGTATGTGTATATGTGTGTGTTTCATGCAATTAAAATAATTCGCTTAAGAAACTACACTCTTAAATGGATTAAAACGCTTAACATACATTTGTAATTTGGCCATACAATGAGATGAGATGCAATGACGGTTTTGAAATACGAAATTCGTTCATAAAAGAATAATGTGCAATATACGTCTATTGTGAACACAAGACAATGTTCAGTTTCAGTTAGCGACATCACGGAAATTGCATGCGAATAAATTTGCGTTCAACGTTTGACAGCCACTGTTAAACTGATGGTGTGTGGCTTTACGGTGAGCCACTACTCTCTACAGTTCCAATTTGAGCCTTATTTCCGGAACGATAGATTTCGTGAACAGTGTATTTAGTTCAGGGATTAAACTAACAGCATTCTATCTAGAAACGAGGAAACTAGTCTAGTCCAGAGATACACACATCAAAAGAGTCTAGAGATCGAGTACATTCTTAACTATAAAAAATTATCCAATTAATATTTATCAAATGTAGTCTTTCAGACTGGCTTCTTACTTTAATTCCTATGTTTAAGTTAACAACTTATCCCTATATTTCGTAAAAATTAAGAAAAAATGCAATTTTTGCAAATTGTGGGAATGAACCTAAGTTAATGTCGTCAATTAAATGGCAAAAAAAGGTTTTTGCCTTTTTTTATAAAGATTTTAAAAAATTGTATTGTAAAAACAAAAAAAATTATAATCTGTGTTTCCACCATTGACGTGAATCACACAATCACAGCGATTTGGCATGCTTTAAATCAGTTTCACAAAATCACTTTGAAGAATGGCCGCCCATGTTCTTTCTAACAAATCAAAAAGTTGTTGTGGGGTATGCACGGCATCCATACTCGGCAGAGCTCTTCTTTGGAGCATATACCATGCATGCTCAATTGGGTTGAGGTCTGGCGATTGAGCAGGCCACGGCAGAACGTTGATGCGAACATCGGCAATAGTGCGTGTTACGACTCTAGCCATGTGTGGACGTGCATTATCGTGCATTAGTCGAAACGAATTATTCAACCGGTTTCCCAAAGAGATGATCACGTCTGAAACAATCCTCTCCACATAAATCTGAACATTGAGGTTGCCCCTAATCCAAATGAAATCGTTTCTTTCATAGATCCAAATATCGGCCCAAACCATTATTGTTCCCCCTCCATATTAATGAACTTCCTGACAAAATTTCAAACGTTCTTGACGTCCAGAGGTCCTTTTAAACTCGAGTACGTCTTGTATCCGGCCTCATACCGAAACGAGATTAACAAAAAGGAAACACAACGCCAGTATTCTTCCTCCCAATTTCTGTGTTCGCGAGCCTATTGTAAACGGGGCCTACGCAAGCAGGGTACTATAGGCGGAACTCTCAGCGGCCTTCGGGAACGTAGACCCACTTCACGTTAACGATTTCGGATGGTTTGGTCGCTTATCAGCAAGCCTGAAGAGCTGTGGAGCCTCATAGCCAACATCATGCCGGTCGTGGTACGATCCGGTAGAGCAGTATTTTGGATGTACTGGTCCTGTCTGCGAGTGGTGATGCGAGATCGTCCTCCATATCGCTCGGCCACGCTGCCCGTAATACGATAGCGTGTCCTGAGACGACTTATGACGCTCTGTGTAGTGCCAAGAGCGACAGCCACAGTACGTGGCCTGGAACAAGCTTGGAACATTCCGACGGCTCTCATGATCTCTTCTCGTGTCAAATGATGTCGTCGCTCCATATCGATACAATTTTTTCAGTTCCCATGCAGAATTTGTAATGATTTTGTAAAAAACGCTATTACACACTTTTATAGGAATCCTGATTGACAGTTGATTTTCTATTTTTAATCAAAATTTAAAGAAAATTATTTATTCAAATAGTGAAAATCACTACAAAAAAAATCAATAACGATCCAAAAAAGTTAAAATAATAATCCTCAATTGTAGCGATACTCTAAAACGTACTTGATCTCTAGATGCTTTTGATGTGTGTATTTATTGAAAGAAGCGCAGTTAATTCAGTAGGTATTCTCGAATATCGAGACGGATTAAGAAAATAAGGTTTATTGGGAACTATTGGTTTTGCTTTACCATGTGTGATTGCTAGTTGTTTTTGAAAGTGGCAATTTCGTTGCGATGCTCTGTCCATCTGTGTGCGTGCGTGCGTTACATTTTGATAATGCAAAAAATATCTAATCAAACAAGGAATATTGGAAAAATATAGATACATGTAGGCAAGCAAAAGAAGCATTGCCAGACATTGACAAACGACTTTCACGTCGCTTCATAGCACAAAGCCGGTCCAACATTAGAGCCCTCACAGGTATAATGACAGGACACTGCTTACTAAACAAGCACCTTTTTGTCCTAGGGCTAACTGATAGCCCACTGTGCAGAGGATGTATGGAAAAAGAAGAGACAGCCTCACATCTGTTACTCGAGTGCGGGAGTGTGGCCAAGGAAAGGGCAGAATATCTGAACGACCCAGGAACCATGTCCAACGCATGCGGCAACCTGGTGAACTTAACAAGGTTCATCAGTGTAGTGGGTTGGCTACAATAACAAATATCCAGCTCCTCGCACAAAGGGCCGCAAATAAGCGGCCTAATTGCGAGTAGAAGCCTGCAAGTCAAGAGTCAAGATATCTAATCAAGAAAATGTCAACAAAATATTATTTGGCTTTTGTTACCGTGTCTCTACCGACATTTCATAACTGTTTTCGATACAGGTAAGTGTTTTACAAGTTACGCAGTACGCTCTCTGAGTTTAGAAAGCTTTTTTAAACATTCTCTAGAAAGTGATAACATTTTTTTGATTAATAAAGTATTGTCACACTCGTATCTACATTTGTTGAATCGAAAGAATAAGTTTAGTTAAAAAAAACTTAATTATTCTGAGACGGAGTCACTTCCAAGTAAATAACAAACGACACCACAATGAACACCGTAGTAAATTGTGTTTGTGAGTTAAAATAAACTAAACGGTACAGCGCACTTCCAAATTATGTTTAGTAATTAACACTACACACTAAATAGTATCTATACACTAAAATTTCGTATATATAAACATTTAGAGTACTCTACGTTTGGTGACTAAATAGTAAAGTGTTAACTGTTAAACATAATTTAAAACTGTTATCTATATGTACTGTATCTTAAAATAATTAAATACGAGGTCTGTTCAAAAGAAAAGGTGAATTTTGAATTTTCGCGGGCTGTGTACATTCGATTAACGAAATTTTTTTTTGTTATGTTGGTACACATATGTTTATCATATGTTGGCATTATCAGCCAATTTGGATTAGTAGTTTGTTGTTGACAACTGAAAATGTTATTCACGTTTTTGTGTGTTTTTCGATTTTTTACTATTGAAAAAAATGGATCAAAGAATATGTATTAAATTTTGCGTTAAAAATGGAATAAAGTGCTCCAAGGCACTTAAAATGTTGACTATGGCATTCGGCGAGTCCACTTTGTCTCAAAAAAGTATTTATAAGTGGTATAAGCGCTTTACAGAAGGCCGAGAAGATGTTGATGACGATAAGCGTCCTGGAGTTGAAACCACGTCGACAAGCGAAGAAAACATCGAAACAGTGAAGAAAATGGTTTTGGAAAATCGTCGAATCAATATTAGGGAAGTTGCAGAGAATGTTAGCATATCAATCGGCTCTTGGAATGCAATTTTCTCGAATGTTTTGGGCATGAAACGTGTGGCAGCGAAATTTGTTCCGAAATTACTAAATTTTGAGCAAAAGCAACGTCGCATTAGTATCGCTCAGGAATTGTTGAATGACGTCAACGACGATCCAGATTTGCTCAAAAGGGACGAAACGTGGGTATATGGTTATGACGTCGAAACCAAGGCCCAATCATCCCAATGGAAGCGGAAGTCAGAATCGAAGAACGAGCTGATGGCCATACCGAAGAGCGCATTTCAGAAGTGCTTCGAGGATTGGAAGAAGCGCTGGCATAAGTGCATTATATGTGAGGGGGATTACTTTGAAGGGGACAAAATGGATATTGATGAATAAATAAATACTTTTCAAAAAAATTCAAAATTCACCTTTTCTTTTGAACAGACAGTGTATATGAAGCCAATCACAACTTTAATTTTGCAGTTATAGTGTGGTTATGGACGTGTGTAAAAAGTGTTCATTTTATACACACATACATAATTTCACACACTCATATACACATTCACTGACAAAGACATACTAAAGGCAATTAATTATTTATAGACATACATACATACGTATCATCACGCTGTATCCCTAACGGGGTAGTCAGAGAGGACGGAGCTCCAAGCGTCGCGGTCCTTACTTACTTCTTTCGCTTCCTCAAACCTCAGCGTGTGCTTTTGACATTTCCATCAGCTAACACTCTGGCTATTTGATCTTCATAAGTCAGCCTCGGTCTTCCTTGGCCTCTTTTACCACTCACTTCCGCTCTGTAGATTTTCATCGTCAGTCTTTCATCACTCATTCTCTCCATGTGCCCGAACCATCTTAGCATTCGTTTCTTCATTTTTACAATAACACTGCCGTTCAGTCCTGTCATACTGCGTATCTCTTCATTGCTTATTTTGACCACAAGGGTGACATCGCACATATTTCTATTATTTCTATATATTAATTATTTGTTATTCGTAAATTTAAAAATGGTATCAGTGCACTGACACTCAATATTAGTTTAATTTTACCGTAAACTGATACAGTAGAAATAAAACGAATACACATACTTATTTGCAATTAACTAAAATGAACAAAAACTTAAAACTATGCAAAAAAGTAATTTTAAAGGATTTCATTACTCGTTATTCGTATCGAAATATTGGAACGATTATTTAATTACTAAAAACACGTATCATTGTATTCATGTTATTTCATGATTTTACTAGCCGCGCCTTCGTCAGTTTATCCGTGAAAATGTACCAAACAAAGACAGACAAACAAACAGAGGCATTTTATTATTAATAATATTATAGCCGTTACCCCGACTTAACTGGAAGTCGTTTATGCTGTAGGTTACCACGTATAATTGTGATTCCATTTTTTAGAACCTCCATGGAGTACAGTTTCATACCAAAATTCAACCCTCCCCACTCCTTTTGCGAGTGGTATTTAAAAAAAAATAATTAAAAAATTAACCGTTGTCAAATTTAATTACTAATTACCTATATAATTAAATTTGACATTTACTGAAGTCAATGTCAAGCCTACTAAACTAATAAATTTTCTGTTGTTGCACATTAAATAAATATCTAGGGCAGGTCTGCGATTAACGTCTTTTCTAATTCTAGAGCGCAATGACATATAAGATAATCTTTTATATAAATAAATAAAGGTTATAAGCAGTTCTCTGTATTTGGTGTTATTTGGTGTATCTTCGAATTCCAAGCTCCAATGCCATTGAAACTTAAATGGAATCAATCCCGAAATATATCCCTTTAAATAAATAAAAGAATTTTTCAAATCGGTTTATCAATGACGGAGTTCTGAGGCAACAAACATAAAAAAAAAAAAAAAAAATATTTGAATTGAGAACCTCCTATTTTTTTCAAGTCGGTTAAAAATATGAAACACATGTCTCGTTAAAGTGCCATACAAAGTTCAATCCCCCTGTTTTCACAGACTATCATCAGACCACATGATCTTAACTTTAGCGGTTTTTATAATTCGTGATAAATCAGCCACTGGGTGGTATTTCGCTTTTTTACACCTCCGTCTACCTCCGACTACCTCCGTCCATAGAATTGAATACCTCC
The DNA here is from genome assembly GCA_907165235.1 of Zeuzera pyrina. Classification (NCBI taxonomy): domain Eukaryota; kingdom Metazoa; phylum Arthropoda; class Insecta; order Lepidoptera; family Cossidae; genus Zeuzera; species Zeuzera pyrina. Next base: position 3,690,058 of record OU015633.1, read on the forward strand.
GTGGCCCAATGGCTTAGCGCGTCGAAAAGTAAACGGGGGTTGCGGGTTCGATTCCCGCCCCGAGTCTGGGTGTTTATGTATAATATGTATTTATTTACAAAAGAAAAGTATATAAGTAGTATATCAGTTGTCTAGTACCCATAACACAAGCGCTGTGCTGCTTACTTTGGGACTAGATGGCATGTGTGAAATTTCTGTTTAAAAAAAAAAGAATACCAGCCGTTTATTCGCATGGAATTAAAAAAGAAAAAGATTTAGCGATTTATAATCGTGACAATTATATATGTATACATTTATAATTGTTAATCTCTAAATTGTTTACAGTTAGATACGGGTAACATAATATCACGTTACATTTGCTATCACTATTATTTTTACTAGCAACTTTGCTTGCATAGTATATATTTACAGCGATAGGCTTTAATTGTGTTAGAGATACAGACACTTTGTATGCAAAAAGTTTGAATGCGTCAGTAGTTTTTGTGTGAAGGAAAAATAAATATGTAATAACAACAAATAAATCCTTGTAGATTTGTCATGTTTGCCTGTTTGTCTATCTATCTGTACGTCACAGACAACAGAGATATAAATTGGAACAAAAATTTAAATAGTGGACGTTTTTGTCAAATTTTTTATTTTATTGACGACCTTACTTTACCACAAACACGTCAACCTTATTATTTAATAAGATTGACGTGTCTGTGTGTCTGTGCGTCTGTAGCATCGTAGCTCCTAAACGAATGAACCAATTATGATGCGGTTTTTTTGTTTGAAAGCAGGTTTACCTTTAAGTAAATAAAGTAATAAAAAGGGAATACAACTAAAAATGGTAAAGTATGTATGAAATTTAAATACAAGTAAACTTAGCGGTCCCCCGACGTGACGACGCTTGGATATATTACTACTACTATTTGTATTAAAATTTATCACAAACTTAAAGAGCTATGAGGTATATATTATTTTTTTGCTTTATGGAGGTTTTTTTTGAGTAGGGGGTTTTTTTTATAACAACGTTTATTTGTTAAATTAATCTTTAATTTTGTCCTAAATTACTACGAAAACCTATTATTATTCCTGTCAGACACGCTCTCAGCCGGTTCTATAATATTAGTAGGGATGCGAGGAAATCGTTATAATGTAGAATAAATAAGATGAAACATTTAAAATTCCTGACACAAAAAAAAACATAGGTGTGACCAATTGCAACCAAATGTAGCCAAGAACATTAAAAAAAGACTTGAAGAAAATCGACTTATCCGGTTGCGAATTACGATACTACAGACAAACAACGTTGTCAAAAGTATAAAAATCCTTTTTCTGTCGGAATTTAACTTTTAACTTGTAAAATAATTTTTACCACTGTCGTCTATTTTCTTGTAATGTTTGCGATTATTTCTAACGCTATTTCATTGTTCGTTGTAATTGGTTGAGTAAAATGATATGAAATATTTTTTGACCCCTCAATACTACGAAAACCCACGCTAAACAGGGGTCATAATAGGTGATTCATATAAAAGTATTTTATTCCACTTTACATGATTGGATAAATATATTGCCAATGTCAAAAACAAAGATGTTTACGAGTATTATGTAGTAAAGTCGCACAGAGTATAAATTATCGCCAAAGAATTTTAAAATGGTCAACATACAACTATTGACAGATTGACTGAATGAGCTTCGCAATCTGTGAATTTTGTGTGATTTGTGAGCTGTGAGTGTCAAGTAAGGAGTATATGTAAAAAAAGCGTTTATTTTTTATTTACGGTCGAATTTCAACCACTGGACGATATAATTTCATGACACTGTGCTCCTCGAGGTATTAGAAAGAAAAGTCATTAATACACAAAATCGAATTTTAAGTTAGTAAATCTGTAGGCAAACGCTAGTTCTTTTTATTATTGCATTTGAGTCTGCTGTGTTCACAAGTGATTCTTAGAATCCTGCTGAGAATTTTGTGCAGTTATCAATGTTTATACTCAGAATGCTTGCCTTCGAATTCATATTGAATTTCTTATACATGTACGTAAGGTGTTTGCAGCATTGCGATTCTTCATTGACTGATAAGAAAAATCATCGAAGTTACAGTACGGCTCGTGTAGTGCGTGTGGTCAACTGTTGAATAGGTTGGATAGGTTGAATAATTATTATTGCAATGGAAAAGAGAAGGAGCATAGTATATACATATATGATAGAGTGAGATAGATAGGCGAGATCATTCGCGTACACGCTATGGCCCTGTAGAGACTTGGAGGCTTACCGCTATCTCTTAACATTATTATTTTAATGTTACTTGACTTGAATCACGGGATAGTTAAGGTAGGTTTGACGGCCGATGTTTAGCCGTCCAACCTACCGTACAACCCTCTTATGTATTTCTTTTGCTTACTGGCGATTGGATGTAGAAAGATTAAACTAATCACAAACTACTGTCAAAATTTCGAGCTTTCTAAGTCAAGTAACATTAAATTATTAATGTTGTAAGAGAGAAGTGATCGTTGTAAGCCCCCTGGCGTCAGTTATGAATGAAACGTATCCTGCTTATTTAAGCAAAATATCAGGTTTTGTAGAGTAATTTCATGCTTATTAGGGGTAATTAATTACCGTTATGTGTGCAGTGCCCTCATGTAAATCATTTTGCTATATGACAGAAAACTCGTGTTTAATCGCACTCTGTTGTATTTTTATTGGTTTCGTTCTAATCACTTCATTGCCATTCTGTACATTAATAGATAATACATTTATTTATAGGTTCAACCATGACGTGTTATTTTTTTTTAATGTTTGTGTTTCCAAAGGTAGAGGTTTTCATTGCTCTGTTCGATAATTGGAAAAAAGAAACGCATGTGAAGTATTTTCGATGTTGTCGGTCTGTCACATACGTTTTATTCAGAGATTATTTGGCTTAAATAGATGTTATTTGAAAATGTACGGTAAGTGGTAGCCCAAAAGTAGACTCGAACTTTAAAAGTCGTATTTTTCATTTATTTATATAAAGCTAAAATCAGCAAAATTAAAGAAAATCAAGAACACTAAGAATAAGACATATTAAGTTGTAGGACAATTATCAAAATCGAATTATTCCATCAAAATTTACAAATTTTTACTACAGTTAATGTTTAGTTTTAATAAACAGCTTAAAACATTGAAAAAATATTTAGCAAAGCAAAAAGAATTTTTCTGAAGCCCACGTTTGCCTTTTGGCGGTAAATTTTTTCATTTCCTGTGTAAAAATAAAGAGAATCATATTACAAAGATTCATATTACAAAGAGCGCGTTACACCTGCTCTACCTAACATATATGACACGACTACGTACAAACACGGGATGTTCAATTTTTAACGTTTGTTTGAGTGTGTTTGGTGTGAAACAAAAATTGAATATCCCTTTTGTTCAATTTCGGGGATGTTTAATTTAAGGGAATTTATGTAGAGAATGAAAAAATCATGAAAAATATCTAACACGGTTTTTACAAAAGTTTTACAAAAGAGAAAGTAATTTAAACTTCTATCTTCTCAAAAAATCTCTAAATAAATTGTTCAAAAAATCCTGAAAAAACACGAAAATTGAGAGTGCAGTGAGATATTAATCGAAGGAAAATTAACATGATAATTGTCATGACATTAAGTAATCTTTTATATAAAGAATACGACAATCTTTGCTTTGCGATTGATAACAACTGACAGTATACTAGTACTACTCGCACTTTTCTGGTTTAAAGAATGAATTTCATAAAAGTTTTTATACTTGAAATTTACATATTTTTTTAAACTTAGTTGACTGACCGCTCAGTAATTTACTCTTCGAATCCGAACAAATTGTACTTTATCCCATGACTTCATTATTGCCTGAAACACTCAATTTATATTCAAATTAAAATAAAAAACAGAGATGAATACTCCTTAAATGGATAGTGTGAACTATTTTGATTTCAAGAAAATAGGTACTTTTTGTTAAAAACAAAAAGTAACGTAACGATTAACAAAACAATAAAAAATAACTTCGAAAATAAGAAGTTTAATTTAATACTTTTTTCTATTGATCTCTGCCTAGTACAATCCGATTTTCAATTGAAATATGACAACACACATACCTACACAAAACTCTTGATATCCTGAAGTCGGTTCATATAAATAAAACCCACTATGCCACAGATAAAACAAACAAAAACAGACAGAAATAGACAAGAAATTTATATGGCATCTTTTTTTATAATTAACAAGCCTGTGCCCGCGACTTCTTCCGCGTGAAAGTCGGTATTATTACGGACCCTGTTACAGGCGAGCAACGAATTTAAATGTACATTCAGTCAAGAAAGTATCGGGAATGGATGATTTGTTTATGGTTCCAAATTCCATTTTTTGTTTTTTTTGTTGTCGTTAGATTGGCACAACTGTTTTTCATTTTGGCATGGAGTTTGAGTTGCATCTGTTATTTAGATTAAATACAGTTCTGTTTTTAGTTATGTCATTCTAGTGTATATTGCGTAATTTAAAATGGACAAAAACATCGAACAAAGTTTGTCTTAAATTTTGAATCACCAATGAAATTTTGTGTTCGGAGTCACTGAAAATGTTACAAAGGCTTACAGTGAATTACGACTATCAAAAACACGTGCTTATGACTGGTACAAAGTGTTCAAAAGCGGTCGAGATGTGATGGAAGATTTGCCTCGCTCTGGTAGGCCATCAACGTCTGCAACTGAAGTTAACATAGCAAAAATGAAGGAAATAGTGACTGAAAATCCTCATTCAAGTTTGAGAGAGATAGCCGCCGAACTTTTTGTGTCTCACGAGTCGATCCGTACCATTTTAAATAATCACTTGGGTATGAAACATGTTGCCGCTCGGCTAGACCCAAAAGACCTAAATTTTCTCCAAAAACTCAATCGCATATGGGTCGCTGAGGACATGCTAGAACGAGTCAATTACGATCCAACATTCATGAAACGCATTGTTACTGGTGACGAGACGTGAATTTACGAGTTTGACATGCAAACTAGTCAACAAGCTTCGGAGTGGCGCCTTCCAACTGAACCGAAACCGAAAAAACCACGCCAAAGTCGATCAAAAGTCAAAGTCATGTTGACTGTTTTCTTTACCTATCGCGGTGTTGTGCACTCGGAATTTTTGCCGGAAGGCCAAACGGTAAATAAAGAATATTATTTGGGCGTTATGCGGCGTTTAAGAGAGCAAATTCGACGAAAAAGGCCAGATTTGTGGAAAGAAAATTCGTGGATTTTGCACCACGATAATGCGCCTTTGCACAAGACCATCATTATAAACGAATTTTTGACTAAAAACTCAACAAATGCCATCGAGCAACCACCTTATTCACCAGATATGGCTCCAGCCGACTTCTTTTTTTTCCTAAACTCAAATTACCACTTCGTGGCACCCGTTTTCATTCGGTAGAAGACATAAAGGAGAATTCGCGGCGAGCACTGAACACAATTCCGGAAAAAGCGTTTAAAAAATGTTTTGATGATTGGATTATTCGTTGGCGTAAGTGTATCGTTTCTGAAGGAGCATACTTTGAAGGTGATAAAATAAAATTGAATGAATAACTAATATTTCGTGTATTATTGATCTTTTCCCGGTACTTTCTTGACAGAGTAGTATATTTAAACGACGATAATTTTTTTCATTGTCATCCGATTTTAATAGCACAAAGTTTAAATGTTGCTCCAAGCTGAGCTTAATCGATCTATGAAAACTGCAAGAAAATCCGACCAGTAATTTTGGAGACTGAAATTTTGAAGACAAACAGATAAATATTTTAAAGAAATGCTTTTTTGTGTTCTGTTACTTTTTTAACACCCACACTAATTTTTGATAAATTTATTCAATGTACAGACAGTTTCTACTGCTTTATTGTGTGTTCTACTGCATTATTATGTTGTTTGCCTAATTAAGCAGACAAAAAATACCAACCATTGTCTAAAATTGATTAAGTAGAGACAACGATTTGTAAGTAGAAGGCTGCAAAAAAACGAAGTATATTGTTACCAAAATATTTTATCGTAGAATATTTAACCCTACTTCCTACTCTAGCTTTTCGCTACTATTTGAACGTTTCTCTTGCATAACAATAGCCGTGTGTGTAACATACGTGTTGACTAGGAAAATGCGAGTCTACATTTTCCGTTTCCGTAACCGATCGCGACCTCCTTTCGCCACCCTTTTACGGTATATTACGCCCCCACGCTTCCACAGAGCGATTCCTACACATCACTTACTAAGCTACGATAGTAACTCGAATTATTCTCGACGAAATCTACTAAATAGCGCCGGTTTTTGATATTTTCGGTTTTTTTTTTACAAACTTTTTATTCTTTATAGCTGTAGATATTGATAGCGGGATAATATACAGCCCATGTCCATTCCGAAGTTCTATTGTAATTATTGGTGAAGGATTTTTTGAAATTTGTAAATAATTTCAGAGATTACCTCCTACATCTAAACTAACAAACTTTACCTCTCTATAATATTATTTGCTCGCAACTTCGTCCGTATGGAATTATGGTAATGTTAGTTTTTTTTTCGTTAAAAATAAAAAACAATGTAAAAAAAATTGGTCGTAAATAACAAAAAAAAATCTGTATAATTAAATGAGGCAGTTACCAGTCTGTGCCAAGTCTACTAAACTAATAGACTTTCTGTTGTTGCACATTGATTGCGCACCGAGTTCTATAACTGTCAAATGAAATTATATAGGTATTTGTATCGTATTTATAAAGCCATTTTTGTGCTTAAGTTTTGATTAGTAACGGATAGTTATTTCGTACTTTTCAGTGATTTTTTATATATTTTTTTCATTGTTTTTTTTTCTCTCTTTGAGTGAGCTTGGCTTAAATAAATATCTATGGCAGGTCTACAAATAATTTCTTTTCTATTTCTGGAGCGAAATGTGATACAAGAGAATCGTCAATATAAATAGATAAAGGTTATAACCAGTTTGCGTTATTTGGTGTTATTTGACGTATCTTCGAAACCCAAGCTTCAACACCAGTGAAATTTTAACGGAACTAATCTGTAAGTGAATTCTTTCAAATAAAAAAATTAATTTCATAAAAAAGAAAACAAAAAGAAATAAAACCGAACCGAGAACCTCCTCCTTTTTTTGAAGTCGGTTAATTCAAAGTTTTTTTTTGAATCACGAGAAGAATGTCAGCAATTGGTTTCAACTATAGCTAAGAACCATCCAGGTAACTTTACAAGCTCAAAAAAATTCATCAAAATCGGTTGACACCAAAAATTTCATCGAAATCGATCCAGCTCTTTGGGAGGAGTTCAGTGACATACAGACGTACAGAGGAATTATACACGTACATAAAAAATAAAGTTATGATGAAAAGCGGCTTGTAATCGGTTGGGTTATCACGTATAAATAATATTCTATAGGTAATATTACGTAGATGCGATGGTCGTGCCGCAGTCGCGCGACAGGTGTCTAAAATTGATATCACGTGGGCGATTACCAAGTGACGGTGCTATGACGGTAAAATGATATCTGTTGCAGATGTAGCGTCACTAACAGTAGTTATTAATTCACTCATTGCTCGACAGTGGCAGCGCTAGTGATAATGGAAAAAAGTAGAACCCTTCAAATTTCGTCCTGCTTTCTGTGTTTACTTTCTGTTTCTGCCTCTTTACTCTGAGACTATTGGCATTACATACATACTATTTTGAAGATAGATAATAATAATAATAGTAATATACTCAGACATTTCACACAGCGCCATCTAGTCCCAAAGTAAGCAGCCCAGCGCTTGTGTTATGGGAACTAGACAACTGATATACTACTTATATAATTTTCTTTTGTAAATAAATACATATTATACATAAATACCCAGATTCGGGCCGCGGAGTCGAACCCGCAACCACCGTTTACTTTCCGACCCGCTTAGCCGTTGCGTTGACGGAGGTCGTCAAGGTCAAGGTCGTTGTAGATGTGTTCTATAAACCGTTATAGAAAACTGCCGTAAAATTACGAAAAAAATAAAATTACGGATGGGATTCCATACGTATAACGGAAATATGAAATAAAATTCAAAAGCACATAAGCGAATGACTGAACTAAATTCGATGTTGGATAGCTGACTGAATCTGTTCTCTAGAATTACTAGACGATGCTTCGTAGGGAAGCGAAACGTATCGATCAACAATTTTGAAATTTTCAGCAGAAGATAAAAATATAGCTGAAAACCTACGAACTCATTGCTTAAAATAACAAAAACTTACTAATTCGTTGCTTAAAATTAAAAAAAAACACTGAAAAGTACAATATAACTGTCCTTTACTAATCACAACTCAAGTCTAATAAAAATCAAACTAATAAACTTTCTGTTGTTGCACATTGATTTGGCACCGACTTCAATAACTGTCAAATTCAATTATATAGTTATGTGTATCGCATTTATAAATTTATTTTTGTATTTGAATTTTGGTTAGTAAAGTATAGTTATTTCATACTTTCCAGTGTTTTTTTGAAGGTATTTAAATTTTTTTTCTTACATTTTTTTTATTGCTGTGACCTTGGCCTGATTAATTATCTAGGACAAGTCAACTTCTTTCAACTCAACTACAATTAACTTCTTTCTAATTCCGGAGAGTAACGATATACAAGACAATCATCAATTTAATTAAAGGTTACAACCAGATCGCGTTATTTGGTGTCATTTAGTGTATCTTCCAAGTTCAAACTCCAATGCCAATGAAATTTAAATCGGACCATCTCAAAAGTACACCCTTTCAAACAAAAAAAAAATTTCGAAATCGAATGTGATAACTTAAACATATATAAAGAAAAAAAGACATACATACAGACGAACATAGAACCTCCTCCTTTTTTTGAAATCGGTTCAAAAATCGACATCGTATATAATTCTTTTATATAAATCCGTAAGTTATAGTTGTATACAATAATATGCACGCATGGCGCCTGCGAATATATGTAATTCATTAAAATAAACGGAGATTGTTATTTACATTTAATAAAGTAAAATCTGTGTACACACGTTAATTCCCTTAATAAATTTGAATTTGTATAGCTGCGTGTGTGCGTGTAGGGGTGCGTATATTTTGTTGTGTGTATGTAGCTTCATCTCTATTTTATAGAAACAGTAAATTGAGAAGATTCTTTAAGTTACATACCTAATTTCATAAACTTAGCATATACTGGCGTATTAGATAATTCTAAAACGGAAAATTTAATGTGTTTATCTTTTATTTTGGCTTGACGTTTCTATCGAGTTGCATCGGCCGTGGACTCAAGCAAACTGTTCGCTTGAGATCACGGCCCATTTTGGAAATTTTATAATGCAACGCGAAAGTTTTATAGTTTATATTGTGATATGTAATATCTCAATCACATACAGAACACGTAACCATTATTGAAAAATATACTTCTTTGAAATAAAACAGGATTAACACAAAATAATGAAGTAAGTCAGCGTTCTCCACAGCGTGACGACCTGTCATTCAAAAAAGATTACAAAATCGACTCGTTTGCTGTCTCTTTCCTACTCGTGGCACTATCTCAAAATATTACATTCTCACTCGCACTTTTTGTACGTCGATACGTCAGTATATACTAAGTTTATGCTTAATTTATTGAACAGTAAATTTAAAAGGCCCATTCAGACTCTCGTCCAGAACTCCCGAGAACGCCCGAGGACCGTCAATGTGAGTAATTTCTTGCCGTCTCGTTTTCGCTCTCGCTTTTTCTCCAATCAGTGTCGGTGTTTTTACCCGCTTCAATAGGTTTCTAGGGCGAGAAAAGAGAGCATTTTCCCATTCCTGTTTGGTTTCAGTGTAATGTAGAAGGAGCGTAGAATGCACGTGTAATCTGCGTCATCTTCCATCATCTGCCCATCTCTTTTCTTAATTTTATTTTTGACTTCAATGTTTAGGAGGTTATAATATACTAATGTATGTAATACCAAAGCATCTGTACTGACAATGTCGTCATCCCAGATAGAAGCGAGAACACAAGTGAGAACACTGCGTGAATATGGATTTGTACACGTGTTCGCTAGATACTTTTCGGTAAAGGTCTGGATGGGCCATAATTAAATTTACTGTTCAAAATCTGTAATTAATATATTGATTGTTTGTCTAGGGAATTTAATTATCTGTACTTGGGCATAATTTTGATGATATGTTATTAAATAAAGGAAAAGAAAAGTGGAAACTTAATGTGTGTTCACTCATGCGTCGCCTGTAAATCTGTCTTTACTGATTTACCTATTAGTTTTATGTTGGTTTGGATTAGTCCTTAATTTATTAGTAATATCGGATATTGTCCATATTTCTTATTATTCCACATATGTTCTATATAATATCAACATTTGGTATCGACTACTTATTAACGTCTACCTAGTAATGATTATTTGGTACTGAGGGTAAGGGACGTCTGTGCGCGGTGCCCAGAACTACTGCGTCTACACCTACTGTACATGTGTGTATGTATGTCAAGTTTTCAAAGAATAAATAATTAAAGAAGAAGTAATTTGGTTTTCAAGCTCACATGACTATTCTCTCCTCTTATCTCTGAAACTACAGGACTTCATCATCATCAACATCATCATCATATCAGCCGATAGACGTCCACTGCTGGACAAAGGCCTCCCCCAAAGATTTCCACAAAGACCGATTCTGCACTGCCCGCATCCAACGACTTCCGGCGACCTTCACCAGATCGTCGGTCCATCTTGTGGAGGGCCTACCTACGCTGCGTCTTCCGGTACGCGATCGCCATTCGAGAAACTTTACACCCCAACGGCCGTCGGTTCAGCGAGCGATGGACTTAGGATTCTAAAAATTTCAGGGAATGTATAGCTATATTTAAAGTTTGCATAAAAATTATAACAAAGTCGTAGATTCTATAAATCTCCAGAAATTAAATTCGAAGTTTACCGTTTTATAAATATCAACGCAATTGACCGATTGTTTTCGTTATTTTTAAGGAGGAATAGTGAAATAAGTATATTCATGTCAATGTTAATGTATTCCTACTTTGTGGAGTGATTTAAAACCAACAGAACTCTTTGAACAACCCCACTCTATGCAGAGGAAAAGTTGCTTTTAACGAAATTGATCCATTTGTATCGATACATATTATTATGGGAAAAAACATACAGATTATTTTCCGTGGTTATACCATAATGTAGGTATACGTTCTCCTTGACTTTGAAAATTATTTAAATAAATAATGACTTCTATCGACGTCCATTTTCATTACTTATTATAGTGTTTTAAATATTTTAATAATCTGTTTTTTCATTAGTTTTTTTATTAAATTGTCAAAATCAATGTTCGAACTTTATTAGGTTGAAATGATTTATGATTAGTTTCTTACTGTTCGATAATAGTAGAACCTATATTAACAAATGACGTCGTTAGTAGATACCTGTATAAAAAAATAACATCTAGGTAGATGTAGGTACATCTGATCTGATAAGTACTACAGATATGATGTAGTTTAACAGTTAGCTAATGGTTTATTATATATTTTGTTATTCTGATGACCTAGAAGCCAATTCCTCAATAATTTAAAAAAAAAACTTCGAAACTCTTATCTAATAATCTACATCCTACTAGGAAAACTGAAAGATGAAAGAAGAATATTTGTCGCCAAAAACTCCAAGAAACATTGAAATGTATTTCGTCGAAATTTTAATGAAAAGGACATGAAGAATATATAATTTCATTACTGAAGACGTCGGCTTTTACGGGCATAGATCCCTTTGCCTTCCCTCAAAGAATTGTACAAATTGTGTGGGAAAAGGTAACCTATATCGGGTTGATTGTCAGTTTCGAGGTTACATAGTCAAAATGGCGAAAACAGCCCTTATCGCTTCGTTGTATCTGCTTGCCCGTCCTTATGTTACAACCAAGACAACCAATGATTGGTTTAGTCTTATTTATGTAAATTTAGTTATATTATAACATGTCGTACACGAGACGCTGCAAATCGGTGATTTAACGTATATTTTTCGTTTGTCTGTAAGAGTAATAGTTACACTTAGAAAAATAGAGAAATAATATCTAGATTTGTAGATGCTTCAGAATGAAGGAGAATACTGGATGTACTGTACCGTAGGTCACGGTCTACACATTTCAACAGCAGTTACGTAAATAGTAGGAGGAGCTAACCCAGTACCAAATATCTAAGTTATATGAAGAAAAGTACTTATATGCAATCAAGTTTAATTAAGACACTTTGCGTTACAGCTTCACTATAGACGTACCAATAAATAAATAAAAATAATGAAAAAAAATAGTCTTTCTGTTGCTGCACATTGATTTGGCACCGACTTCAATAACTGTCAAATTTAATTATATAGGTATGTGTATCATATTTATAGTTATTTTAATTGTACTTGAGTTTCGATTACTAAAGACTTACTTACTTTTCAGTGTTTTTTTTTTGAAGGTGGTTTAAATTGTTTTCATATTTTTTTTTATTTTTCCCTTTTGAGGCATCTTGACCTAAATAAATATCTAGGGCAGGTCTTCAATTAACTTCTTCCTAATTCCGGAGCGCAACGATATACAAGAGAATCATTAATATAAATAAAGTTTGTAGAATGGACCAGGTCGGGTTATTTGATGTATCTTAAGTCCAAGCTCTAATACCAGTGAACTTTTATTTGAGACCACCTCTGAAGTATTGCCAAACAAATAAAAAAATTATTTTCAAAATCGGTTCAGTCAAATTGAGAACCTCCTCCTTTTTTTAAAGTCGGTTAAAGAACATAAACATAAATCACATCATGTTTCACTATTTAAGAAAGAAGTAGGTATAAGAGTACTTATGATACCTATACCTACTGTTATCGTAAAAATACTCACAGCGGTAAGACAAAGTAATTTTAAAAATGTTTAATTTTACGAATTTTAGTGGGGAACCCTAATGAAAAGGCCATTTACCGTCAAACAAACACCATTGCGTCAATAATTCAAAGGATCGTAATTTCCGCCCCGTCAGTTGCATATGTCCCAAACAGACCTTGTAGTAGGAAATCCTGGACGCACAGCTCGAATACACAGATGTCTGTTCTATTACGGAGCGCTATCACTTTGTATAACATTGTATATGTCGGTGGCTTACCAGCTGATAATAATTTAGGCTCCATCTCCGAGCTCCACCGCGCCAAAAACCAGACTACTGACTTTTCCTGTGTTATTTAAGTCTACACTTATACACTTTACCTTCAAGTCAAATGAAATCATGCAGAAATGACGTCACAAATTAGTATTACCTTTTTATAAAGTATTTTGTAAGAGTTAATTTATTTTAAGCTGTCCAACGTTTAAATTGATTCCATTTGTCATTTTATTTTATCTTTTTATTTATGTATTTGTTATATCTATTTGTTTTATTCATTAATTTCATCTACATATTTATTTGTTAAGTGACAGCACTAATCATGCAAAGATCATTATCGTCCATATATTTTAACAGTTAGTTTTCAAATAGCAGTTACTATTTAAATGAGTTAGTATTATGTTATGGTTTATGTTTTACTTAAATTAGCAACAATGACCATGCAACTATCGTTGCCGCCCCTACATATGTAAGCATTAACAAATAAATAAACCCCGGTGTTTTTTATTCAAACGTTATACCAATTTTTATTACCAGTAGACTCTTGCGATTAAATATTTTTTTACATTTTGAAAATTCAAGCTTTAGTTAATGGATATTAAGTGCGATTAAAAAATAAATAGGTTTTATAAATTGATACTATAGCTTTTATTACAATTTTCTAGTAAACTTTAAGGCTTTACATTTCGTGAAGTTTTAACAATTTTATGCTTACTGATTTTGGACACCTTATTTGAAGAATTTCTCAAACAAATACGAACGTATTTGGCCGATTTATAAAAATCGACTTCTACGAGAGAAGAGGGAGGTGTCAAGCGGGACACAGTCTCTGTTTGATAGCTTGGTTCTTTGACATAGTTTTAGGCTACTATAGTACTAGTACTAGGTGCTAATTCGCGGAAATTCAATTCGTGTGATGAATTCTTATATTATTTAGATATCTTCTGACCAAAGGTTTTGACAAGATTTGGGAAGAATACTACAAGAATTCATCACATACTATATGTATCCAATCATGTGAAGCTGGGGCGGGTCTCTGGTTGAATAATAAGAGTTAATACTTGAGTTAATAGCAACGCAGAAATATAAAACTTTAAATTAACTGCCGCGAAAGCCGTCAAAGTCAGTAGGTAGTTCTTGTTCGATGTCTCTCTATCAGTTTTACGCTTTAGATTGAATAGCGTCTGGTCTAGTCAGAATTCAATTCTGAGTTATGCTTGTCTTCACTTAAGTGCTTACTTAGACCTATTAACTATATAAAGAGATGAAAGCGAGTGACTATTTTCTACTTAACAAGTTTCGTATTGAACAGACTCATTACAAAATTGGTTATATTTAGGATGATTTAAGGATTTCATAAATGAAGCGCTCATAGCATAATGGTTCGTCGTTATTTGATAACATTGCTGAGATTTACTAATGTTTCATGTTACCGCCTACTGGATAGGTGATATGACAGAGTTGTAAGCGTTCCCGTACTTTAGAAAGCGCATTAAGGTATGGAATCCAGCTATTATATATATGTAGTATGTAATTATTAAAATAATTGCCAGTCTGCTAGGTACCCTTGAGCAATGACAGCTTTCTAAGCGGCAACTTTGAGGAAGTTTATTATTTAAGATAATGTGTAGTTTTAAGTTTTTAAAATAATAATTACAATATCTTAAATGAATTAATCTTTCCAATTTACACTCACATTTATATCGCTTTTATACTTTTTTTTATTAGTTAATAGAGACAATAAGGTAGATAACTATCTTTCCATAATCTAATTAACAGGTTCAGTTATCGTTAACAAATATGTGAAATAATATTCAAAATACAATAAAAAATACAACAGTTATTCACTTTTAAACTTTTGTAGTGGGAACAGGATAGCGTTGTTCCGTCTCTGTCACTCCTAGCGCTGTGTAATGTCTCCGCGTTATTGTGACGTCACAGCTATGTAATGCTATCTTTCTCTAACTTAACTCTGCTCCCATTACTGAAATTCTAAACCCCATAACTTAATTTCTGTCTTCCAATTTCCATTTTAATACATTGTAATACAAAATATATTTATTTCAAGAGCAGTCATCTAGCCTTTTGTGAGCTACAACGATGTGCAAATTCCGTTACTTAATTTCAGATTCCTCATCGCTTATTTATAATAATCAATCCTAACGAAGGGGATGTTATAACTGCGAATCCATTGGAAATACATACAAACTATTTCGATGACGTTGCATTCGAGTATCTTCAAGTATATACAAATGCTTTAGCATTTCCTCAGAATTCCAATTTCATATTAAAAGCAGTCTGGTTTTGAACTTCGCGACGGACACACACTTTGAGTTCTAGCGCTTTTCTAAAATTGAAATAAAATACGTCTTTTTAGAGAGACAGTTTTTTTTAAAGTTCTTCAGCACCCACCTGGTAACATTTTGTGGTAACATTGGTATTGATGTAGTCGTTAAGCCAGGGTAGTCAGGGAAGTCAAAATAGGCAACTAAAGGATTCTGCGGTGTCGTGACCTCATCAGGGTTGACTGCGAGAGTGATTGCAGCACGTGCGGTCCGCATTACCGTTGTATTGCATGGGTGATGGAAGGAAGGTTCCTTTGGAAATCTCATAAAAAAGCCATATCGACGCCTTTGATGTGATGTTGTGTGGTCACTAATATGCCTCTACTGATATGAATGACCTGTCCCAGAGAGTTGTAACTAACAAAACATTGTTGTGCGATTTTACATATACATACGTTTATATATAATCCATTGCCATTTAAACCATTCGGGGTCGACAATACATTAAAACTCAATAAAATCGTACATTTATAGCTACAAATACGTGTTGCTAGTACATCTTGTACATTGCAAACTCTTTGTAACAACTAGTTCTCATAACCTACTTTTCTCAGGAAGAAAAGCAGTTTTTTTTTTATATAGAGGGGCAAACGAGTAAACGTGTCACCTGATGGAGAGTCATCGCCGCCGCCCCTGGACACATGCAACGTCCAGAGAATCACGGGTGCGTTGCCGGCCTTCCAGGAAAGAGTAGACTCGTTTCTTGAAGATCCCTAAGTCGTTACGGTCAGGGAATACCGCCGCTATAAGTTGGTTCCACAAAATTGCCGTACGTGGTAGAAAATGCCGTAAAAAACGCATAGTTGTAGACCGCCATCCATCAAGGTGGTGGGGATGGAAGGACAGTCGATTGCGTGACGTACGATAATGGAATTCACCTGCAGGCAGTACTCCGAACAATTCCTATTTATAACTCGACGTGCAAGTCGAGGGTTTCAAGTTCGACTCTCGGTCAGTTCAATTAAGGAAATGTTCAAAATTGTCTCAAAGTCAGTATGTTTCAAAATATGCCCCAAGTTCATTGTATACCCGTAGTATAAACCCAGTCCTTAATCTTGGGTCACACAATTGGATGTTATTATTTAGAGTATTTGATTATAACATTTATAGCTGCTCATACTTGAAATAATTCAACTTAATTGTAGCTGAAATAAGTCATTACCTCTGACATATAAGTACACGGAACTGGATTAACAACAAACGAGAAGCGTTATGAGTAGAAAAATGGTCTCAACTCACTGCCATCTCACGTAGGAAGTATAATAAACTTTTATTATCTCTTAGCTCGAAGCCTGGAGCCTTATTTATCAAGAGAATAGTTAGATGGTTACTGGATAGAACCTAACGACTATTATCTTTTAGTACGTTTTGTGCTGTAATTTTTTTATTTTCAAAATGCTCGCAACAGGCTCGTTTTGGATTCCAAAAAGTTGCCAAATAAAGTGAAAGGTAGGCTACCAATTTTATTTATTACAACCAAACTAAAATTTTAACTAAAAACATTTAAGAGAATGTTAATGAAGATTGATAAAAAAAGACTCGTTATGATCAGAGAAATATCTGGACTACAGAGTGGTCCAGCTTACCAGGAAAAGTCCCGGTATTTTCGAGGTCATCATAATGGTGGCGAGCGCCATACACGTACGTCTTAGTGCTGGGCACATGCTTCTTATTAAATATAGGTAGGTCCTTATGGACTTATTATTTCGGTAGACAGAACAGAGACATTGTGATCATTTGAAAGTATTGGTGATTGCAATTTACAATTGTACGATAGTATCGCTCTTCAAGTGAATCATACCACAGAGTCGATCTCGGTATTCTTGGTACTAGTTGACAACAAATTTACTGTGTATGCTACATAGTATGAAAAAAGTCGCAAGTACTAGTGTACCTATTATGTTTTAAAATATAAACTTGGAAAAAATCTTTTAAAACCGATTACAAAATAGTGAACGATATAAGAAAAACATCGATTTAGACATCGATATCAATATCAAAAAGTAAACATCGATATCCTACAAAAAAATATCGAAATATCGTTGTTCCAAAACATCAAAATTTTGATGCTATAATCGAATTTGAAATAAAACGAGTCATCGAAGTAAACCGAGTGAGGAGTTCTTTTGTTTATGCAGTACTCCATCATTAGATGAGAACAAAATTTTTTGCTATACTAGATTTATTATGTATTTAGATATGCTAGAGTTATGTATGTATGTTTGTATGTACGTATGTATGTATGTATGTATATATGTACATATGTACGTATGTATGTACGTACGTATGTACGTACGTAAGAAGAATCTATAAAAAAATCCGATTAATTTTATTCAGTTAAAGTAGGTCAAATAAAATGAAATCATAAAAAGTCGAGTAGATCAAATCTCGGATCAAACACAAATCGTAAGAACTTTCATGTCAATAAAAACATACGAACTGTATTTATTGTATCAAATGATTTAATCAGTTGGTAAATTTTTTTTCATATCAATACGTGAACTGTCGAATCTTTGAAGATGAACGATTGACTCTATTTATTAAGAACTTTTTACTTAGTTTTTGAAGTTATATAGTTATATAGAATATAGTTAAGTGATTGGTTGGACTTTTTTCTTTTTGTTTTTTCCTTCGCCATACAAATTGTGGAATGAGAGAAAACTTCCACTAGCGCGTTCCTGTGCGTGAATCGTGAGCCGATCCTGACGGCTGGACTCAACATCGCTCGCATTATCAACCTTTTTCGCTTAATGGCCGCAAATAAAAAAAATCTATTACAAAGATAAAATCGAATTATGAATTATTTTCGCTGTCATTACTTTACATGTGGCTGGAGGTGCTATTAATATTTATCATCGCTTATTTTAATAAAAAGTTCACCAGATGCTCGGTAATCAAGGATCGTCAGGTATGTACTATTGATTTATTTCTTGATTTCGTAATTTGTATGGTAAATTTTTCTAATCATTTTAATTAAATATTTTTTTCGCTAAACGAATGGTGGTTAGCTTTTTACAAGTTTCTCCAGTAATTTTTAGTATATTTATATTTCGTGCATTTCCTACTAAAAACTTTTCATTTTCAGAAGATATATTTAGCTCCTCAGAGTCCCACAAATTATGAGCATATGGCACACGTTTTAGAGAATTTCATCCTTATACGACCTCTTTCCTCGCACCTTGGGTCCTGACCGCATCTTTCCGACCTCACTTAGCGAGATGAGAATTCATTCCGTCGTCATACCGTCGAAATATTTCCTGTCTATATCTATAAGTGACGTCATATTATGGTTTCTTACACAGAGCGCAAAAACATACAAATGTGCTATATACAATGTGTTTCATGTTTAAATTTTTGTACATTTTTTTGTGCACATAATTAAAAATTGCATTACAAACTGTACGGTTATTTTCGAATTATTTGCGAACGAGTTAACACAGTATTAATTTGTGCGTAATAAAAAATAAACTTTAATTTAAAACGTCTATTCTGTTGAAGCAATGGATAATATTTAGTTAAAATTTTACGTATAAACTTAAATTATGAAAGTAATTACTTTACTAGTTTTCTTCGAATGCTCTCTAAAATATGGTCGGATTAACTTGTTATCTTGTATATGTTCAAAATTGTTTTCACAATAACATTTAATCCGAGAATAAATCAGATTACTGAGGATCATTAACCTATTTAACAAGTTTTTCTTGGAAATGTTAGGTTGGTACATAACTTTACATATTAGATTTTGTTTATGCATTTAACTAAGTAATAATTTATATATTAATGACTGGAATGGATTTGAAGCATTTGGTGCACCTCAAACTAGTCATCGTCTGTTCTTTGGGTGCCTGTAGAGATTGAACCTGACGTTTTCAGCTGCAAAGTGTTTGATTCATTCTCATAAAAGATTCAGAGTTGAATATCCTGAAAATGAACTGGACCGAATTCCACCAAACTAAGCTAGAGATACGCTCGCCAACTGCAGCTTTTAAACAAAAAAAGCGCATGCAAATCGGTTCATCCGTTTGGGAGCTACGATGCAACAGAGAGACAAACAGACAAACAATGGCTTCAAACTTACAGCACCCCTATTTTTGCGTCGGATATTAAAAATGGTGGATGCTTTGTAAGTAGTACACGCTGATACAAGTTTTACTAAAAGTTTTCGATAAGTGTTTAAATCTTATGTTAAATTCGCACTTCTATACTAAATGTTTCTGATTCTGTGTTATAAAGCATCATATACATATTATTGTACGTATAGGCATATAAAAGCCACGCCGCTGCTGCCTGTCACACGGAACGGGATATGAAGGTGTGTTTTTACAATTTCGTAACATGCGAGTAGAATCCACTACACAATTATTTCGGGCATCCACTTAGACGCTTGTCTTCTTAATGTTATTTTTCTTGCTATACTTCTTACAGGAAAACTAAAGTTAACATAAAATCAAATTTTTTAACATGAAATAAACATAAGAGTTGTAAAATTTAAATCCAACAACATACCTATTGAACTTCTCGGATTGACACGACCCGCACCCGACACGGCAGATATATACCAGACAGTCACTAGACAAGTTACCAGCAATTTGAATTTAATTTTAATGGTTCCAAGTAATGCTTAAATGCTTCGGGCACGTAGAAAGAATGAGTGACGAAAGACTGAAAATGAAATGAAAATGACTGAAAATCTACATAGAAAAAGTGATTGGGAGCAGAAGCCAAGGAAGATCAAAACTGACTTATGAAGATCAAATAGCCAGAGTTCTTGCCAGCTGATGGAAATGCCAAAAGCATTTTCATATCTAGGCGAGAGTGTGTGAGGAGAACATTGAGATTTGAGGAGGCGAATGAAATATGTAAGGAACGCAATGCTTGACACTTCATCCCCTTTGACTCTCCCATTAGGGGTACAGCGTGAAAATATGTTGTGTTATATTTATCAAGCACGCAAGTTGTAATCCACAGCAAAACGTTGCTTGGCACTGACTGTTAGCCAACGAACGTTTTGTTTTGAGTGAGTAATCGCCGTGCATACCTACGTGTAAGTGTTGTAGTTAATAACTTCCCTATAGACGCGTATAGATGTTGATTGTAGCACAAAGTGAATCTGTTTAATTAAAAAAATTAGATAACGATACTTACATTGTTATAAACTCTTGAATTTAACACCCAATACAATGGAGAGCAATACATTTTTTACTAATGCTTTTAGAACCTTTGTCTCTTTGTTTGTTTCAAGTTTCTGTTCGAGGAAAACTTTCATGATGATCAACTTTCTGTGACATAAACGACGAATATGAGGAACATGCATGCTATTGCACGCATATACAAAGAACAGTTTATTTACTAACAGTTCAAGACACTTTTGTTTCAACAAGTGGGATGATCACTCCACGTTATTGTGGACTTCGTGAACAATGTGTGATGGTGTGTTCCAACCAAGTTTATCAGTTAGCTAAAGGATCTGTTTTGGATTCGGCATTAGTTTTAGAAAGATAAGAGTTACGGCTTTAGAACGGGTAAATGTTAAGGTAATCTAATCCATTACATGTTTTTAGAGAAAAAAATACGATAAAATGGTTTCTTCACTAATATTTATTTTGATTTGAGATATACCTGACAAATCTGTGTAATTAGTAGAAAAAATTATAAACATTTGGATAACTAGATTTTTGATGAAAAACCACAAAGAAACTTGAATATTTATCGCCAGATATTCCTATTTGTTTACTTTGGCTATTAATAAATAAACCAAGTACATGGTAGTATGCCACGGAGTGTTCGTGTTGTAAGCAACGCCAACAATCCACAAAAGCTGCTTCTGCAGATACGAGCGCAGTGTTTCTTGCACAGTAATTTAAGCTTCATATTCTCTCATTCACTCATTTACAGCTCTACATCTGCGTTCTCGACAACATGACTATTTAATACAGCATATGTAAAACCCCTACAATGAGATTACTATAGCGAGGTGACTTCTCGCTTCTTGTTCTTCTTGAGTCTTGTTTATTTCTTATATCTGTTTGTTTGAGGATTACTGAAAAACTATTAATTGAATTCGAATTCTAACTGTGTTGTTAGAATAATCAAAGTTCTTTTTAC
Source organism: Zeuzera pyrina (assembly GCA_907165235.1). NCBI lineage: Eukaryota > Metazoa > Arthropoda > Insecta > Lepidoptera > Cossidae > Zeuzera > Zeuzera pyrina. The sequence continues at coordinate 3,711,618 of OU015633.1, forward strand.
ATTACAAGACACATGTCCATTACATTATCCCATCAAAAGAGAGGGCACGGGATTGTTAGCAACACCGATGAATAAAAATGAAGAGAACACTGGCGCCCTCTAGCGGAGCGCGACGGTGTTCGTGACGTTATAGAAAATAACGACTGACGGCTTGTTCCCCACTACCGCTCGAGATTGTATAAGTCAAAACTCGAGTGCTTCACGTCTCTACTGCTTTTTACCTTTACGAATGCAGCACGAAGTTTTTGAATACAAATTAATTATTTATTAATTGATATTAAATATTAGTATTAATCGATAATTGAAGTAAAGCTTGGAGTGTTCCATTACTATAAGTATCTAACTTACTATTTAATTTTATCGTCGCTTACGGGGTGTTCTATTTTGAAAATATAAAATTAGTGCCTCTTATAAAATCCTCAAGCAATAACAATGAAATATTTTTCGTTTACGACGAACATCGGTACATAATTTGTGTTATTTTCCCGTTATACGATTTTCCTTATATTTCGCTAAACTTTTGCCTGTTTTTGTTGAAGGCACTGAGGCAAGAAAGATATATGCCAGTTTTATTTCACCTGCCTGAAGATGACCACAGAAGAAAAGTTTTCGAAACGAGAAAACTGTCTTATAAACGAAGTAAGGAAGTTTGACGAACTAAGTTTTTAGGGTCCCGCGGAGTGAGATTAAGGAACTCCGTGATCAAACTTGCTTTTTGTTGGAACTCCTTTGATAATCTGGATACTGACTTACTCTATTATAATTTTGCCGTCAACTACAAAGTTTACCGTAAATAAGTTACGAAGAAAAGATACAAAAATATGGAAGAAATCGTAAAAAATTTTCGTACTTTCAGTAATAATCATAGTATTGCCATATAAACTTTTAAACTTTCACGCTGCATTATTAAATATCTAGAAACACGTCATAGTTTGCAGTTGCGGGAGCTCATACATTGGCCAAAAGAAGCGGACTATTGCTGAAAGGATTAAGGAACACATTGCAGCTGTAAAAAACCAGCAAACTACCAAATCAGCGATAGCGGAACATCTACTCCAATCGGATACGAATCATTGGATAAAATTTTATCGCCCACAAGTCCTTTCCACCGATCGCCACTTTTATCCAAGAGTCGTGCGTGAAGCAATTGAAATCAAGAGACATTAAAAATTCAAGAAAAATTTCAATCGGGAAAGCGGATACAATTTATCAACAGCGTGGAATCCTGTGATTCAAATGACAAAACCTCGTTTTTCACATCCGGTTAAGTGTGTGGACACCGTGAGTGTTGTGTGTAGTAACCCTAATAATTATTTACAAATATCGGGGATAGATGAAATAAAATCTGCCTCGGACACGGAGTGAAGCTTGCTGCGACAGTTTACTTGAGACCACGGCCGATGAAACTCGGCCGAAACGTCAAGGGAAAATAAAAGGTAATCACGTTAATTTCCCGTGGTTTTAGATATTTTAATAATCATAGTACCTATTTATTTTAAACGACTGACAATGAAAGGCAAAAGGAGGATTACGTATTTCACAGGCCCGTATGTATGTAGTTTTATCCTGCTTAAATATTATGTATAAAATTTGTGAATGCGTACGAGTGCATGTGTACGTTACTTTTCAGTTATATTTAGGACGCGCTTATGCATTTATGTGCATACATATACACATACATTATATATTCATGTCATTCCAATTGATGAATCGACAACTGGATTTTAATGCTACTTTCAGCAGCAGATGTTTGGAATAACAAATGCTAAAGCAGAACCGACTTTTAATTCGATATAGTGATTTGACATTTCCAGAGCAGTCAAATTCAAAGTCAAAGTCGAATCAATTTATTCAAGTAAACCCAGATGCAAGGCATTTTTGAATGTCAAATCTACTTAGTTCGGTTCAAAAAGAAAACGGACGAACTTGGCGAAAACATAAGGGTTCCTTGTATTACCACTCAACCCTAAAAATGAATTCCAAATTGTAAGCTAACTTCGATTTTGAATAATTGTTATTTCCTTACAGAACAAGTAATCCATACTTTTAGCGTTCACGAAGGTTATATAACACCATATCTTGAGTTAATTTTACATGAAAAGGTTGGAAGGTCTCGACACAAGGTTTCAAAGTCAAAGTCAAATCAATTTATTCAAGTAGACCCAATTGCAAGGTATTTTTGAATGTCAATTCTACTTTAGTTCGGTTCGAAAAGAAAACCTGGACACTGAGAAGAACCGACAAGAAACTCAGTCAGGTATTATTTTTTTAACATCATTCTACAATATTTATTTAAAATACAATGTTCATAAAGCCAGTAAATGCATGTGCAGAGATGATTATTTCCAAACTATTGTTTTTTCTTCAATGAAATCGCTAATTTTATAGTATGCTTTTCCAATAAATGCGGGTTTAATAACAAATTTAAGTCTCTTTTCCGTTAATTGAGTAATTTTTTGAGGAATTTAGTTATAAAAACGAACACAGTTGCCCAAAAATGAACCACTTGACTTTTGGAATTTAAATTTATAAATAACTAGCTGATCACGACCACGAGTCCACACTATTAATAAGGCCTTTCTTTTGGAATAGAACTATATTTTTTCTAGAGTACATTATATATATCAGGTAACCAGTTCTTTCAGTTTTTAACAGCGATGGCCTCCTTATGTCGACTTCATTATTATAAATCTGACGGTTACCTCGCAACGTTATTTGAATGAAATCTCCTTTTTGGATCATTCCTTTCAAGAGATAGTGGTAGTGTCGAGAACGTATGAATATTTGTAGCAATACAGTTGGTAAAATAATAAAAAAAAGAAAAAAGAAAAAATCATAAGTTATACTGTACATTATTTTGTATATATTTATTATGTATGTATTCATTCTGTAAATAAATCTACAGAGTGAAAGTGTACGGTAAAGAAGCCAAGGAAGACCAAAGCTGACTTAGGAAGGTCAAATAGCTAGAGTGTTAGTAGACGGAAATATCAAAACCACTCGCATATCTAGGCTAAATTGTGTGAGGAGAATGATGAGATTTGAGGAAGTGAAAGAAGTATGCAAGGACCGCGAAGCTTGGCGCTCCGTCCTGACTGCCCCGTTAGGCATACAGTGTTAAGATATGTATGTATGTACAATTTATTGGATTTATTTAATGAATTATGAAATGTCGACGTTGCAGGCCCATGTCACCACCAAATTAAATGAATTAAATGTTGGACTAGTCGATCGATTTAGTCGAATCAGTATCAACTCAGTTCTATCACTTGACAACACTATTTTAGCTGGCCGTATTCTAATCATACTAATATTATAAACGCGAAAGTTTACGAGGATGGATGTATAGATGTTTATTACTCTTTCACGCAAAAGTGTACAAAGTATTTTAATGAAAATTTACAATAACATAGCTCATACATCAGAATAATACATAGACTACAATTTATCACGCGAACGAAGTCGCGGCCAAAAGCTCGTTATTCATAAATTTGATTTATTGAAAAGTCAAATTACTATCGAATTAAAACTTTAAATTAATAGTTGCTTCGTTCATTGTGATACTTGGAAATAGTCACTTCCTAGTATTACAATAGATGGAGCATTTGCTCTAAGATCGTGTCCTAACGGTCCATTTTTCGTTGACCGAGTCTTTAGATTTTTACTAATGTTCGTGACTAGGGAAGGTCACAGTAAAACGACACACAGGTGAACATTACATATTTTTATTTTTGTGAATACTAGTATATAGCCAACACACTTAAGATTTACGAGTATTTTAAGTAATTGTTTCGACTCCTACCGACCGACTCATAAGCTGACACGAATTACACTGACAGTGCATCAGTCGATCCAACGCCGTTAGCCGATCTATCGCCGGCCGGTTATAACCACTTTGGGACCGGCCCTCACTTGTATAGGTCCTCGACGGCACGCAGGTGCACAATCTCCCGGCGACAACCTGAGCCGAAGTCTCCCCCTCCGTCCCAGGTACACCCCGGACGGAGGGGCCTCCAGGCTTTCTGGACCTCTCCGGGCGAAGCGCCTTCCACTGCTCACCCCAACGCGTTCAGTTCATTTCGACGGCCTGTAGGATCAAATGGCGCGAGCCCCACACTACCTGACTGGTGTTCACGTTCTCTCCTGAGGCGTGAGGAGCGGTTGGGTGCTCTTGCGTTTTTCTCTTCCGATAAACAAAAAAAAACTGATAGTGCGAGGTTGTCATACTGTTTTACCCTTGGTTATGCTCAATGAGATAGAAAGAAATTTGTTTGACATACGGTGGTAGGAGCGGCAAGTTATTATAGCTCTGCCTATTATATTTCTAGATCCAAGGTGACTATAGAGTATAGATAGTAACGAATCTAAATCTTTTCTAAACTCTCTTAATGACTAATTTTTACTCGAAAGGAACCTAGTTATCCACAACACAGGGTATCCTAGTATGGAAGCTAGAATTACTGTCGTAATATTGTGTAAAATCTATTGTATCTGTACCTGAATAAATAAATATCTCAATTTCAATTTCAATCGTTAGTCCGTCGCTTAAACAAGTTTGTCTTTTGAAACATGTGCAAGATAAAAAGAAACTGGTATACTACGATTATCTTTCTCCTTCTGACTAGCATGTAATTATAATGTAACATTTTTCTTAAAAGTTTACCAAATAATTCGTAACTTCCATTAAATATTTAATGTGCAATTTCATAACAAGACTGAAGTTAACAGCTATTTTAATTTTATGGAAACATTGTACAGAACCATTCAATTTATTAGTATTCCGATTTGCTCTTCTGCTTATTTTGTTCTGTCGTTTTATGAGAAAAACTTTCGTAAGAAAACATTTCTCTTCTCTTCTAAATAAAACAAAATGAGTCTTTTTTATGGATATAAAATATCTTGTTTTTCAAAGTAAATGATTCAATAGCTCTAAGAGTATTTAACCTTTACCTGAGATTAACTCAGATGAATTCTGGTTTTAATTACATTTGTTAGACGTTTCATTTTTAAATATTTCGACCAATAACACTAATAGACTAAAACTTTAATAAATTAATCTTAGAACATACTGGACTCGTGTTAACTTAAGATATAAGTAAATAAGATAAAAATAAAATAGAAAAGAGATAAAAAAGAATAACGAATTAGGAAAAAAACTTTTACCATTATATTTTACCATTTTCAGCTTTGGGCTATTAAATTATGTTTCTGTATTCAATTTTAACTCAGCAGGCGTAAAGATGGTCGAATAAATCGACTATGATATACGGACATACGAAGGCAGAGTCGAAGAGCAGACAAGAAAAAATACTGGGGTTCTGTTCTAGCCGTTTTATCTAAGGAATCCTAATATTTAAGAAATATAGGAGTTTTTGTCTCTAAGCTTCAACAGCAGGGAATGAACTCAAGAAAGAAGACTTCATTGGACTACGAGACATCACATCACAAACTCATAGTGTCCTTAGGAAACTAGAAGTGACAGAAACAGTTTGTCTCCATTGATTGAATTTAAATCACTTTTGAATTGAACTCAAATTGTATTATTCACAACCTATTATTAACCGACTGCGTGACGCAAAGGTAGGTAATGTGTTTTTCAGCCAATGTTGTCCTTAATGGCGCTCTAGATACTAAACACGTGGGCCGATTTTGATGATTCTCTTCTTCTTCTTTAGTTGAATGGCACCATCGCGATAGCGAATATTGCCAACGTCTCGTAAAAGTGAAGATCGCAGAAATATGATAATTATGACAACCATAAAAAGATTCCAGCAATTGAAGTAGGAGAATAAACAACGGGGATCAATAAATGGTGAACGAAGATGGGCAATCGACAACACCGCACGAGTTGGAGATACTATTTTTATTACTAATGCGGAGATAATTTCGGTACAAAGAATACTTATAGAAAGTAATAATTTTATTATTATTTATTATTATATTAAACTAAAACTTCATAATAATAATAATAAACTCGGACATTTCACACAGCGCCATCTAGTCCCAAAGTAAGCAGCACAGCGCTTGTGTTATGGGTACTAGACAACTGATATGGGTACTAGGTAACTGATATACTACTTATATACTTTTGTTTTGTAACTAAATACATATTATACTTAAACACCCAGACTCGGGACGGGAATCGAACCCGCAACCCCCGTTTACTTTCCAACGCGTTAAACCGTTGCGCCACGGAGGTCGTCAAACTTTGAAATGAAGATCTTCTTTATCGTTCACACTGATGTCAATGGGTACTAAAATAGATTGTTTTTTTTAAATATTAATTTTACGTTATTTTTTTAAACCGTGAATTTGCGTGTGTAAGCAAAAGTTTAGATACTGTTTATCCCACATGAGTAATAAAAAGTTCGTAATCCAAAAACTCCAAAATTATTAATAATTTTTTTATTCATAATTATTATTGTGTTTAAATTTTGTTGATTACGTTAATACAATGTATAAATCGACTTGCCTATTGTTTTTGGTTAATAAATCTGTGTTTCGTAAATATTCGTAGATACCGTCGTAATCGTAAATTCATAGATAAATATGCACTACACACCAATCAGGCATTTTCTGTGCTATAAGAACCAGACGAAGACTACTAGGAGCCTCTCCCGGTACCTACACCCAGAGCCAAGACTTAATTAACTTGACCGGAAATCGAACTGGAACCTTCCGCGCTTAAATACAAGACCTAACGCCGTCAAGGTCGTCACTATTCAATGTTATCTGCAATCTTTACTCTTGTTTTGTTTTAGAACTTAAATGTGCTTGAAATACGTAACATCTTTTTCTCATGTTTATTTCATCATTTAAGGAATTCATTCAACATCTCGTCGAAGTCTTAAGCTTTTTAAATCATAGTTTTTCCGCTTTGACACGTCTTTCGCTTTGATATATTAAGGTATTAATTCACAGTATTACGACCAAGTTGGCATCTTGCCAAACCAACCTCCAACAAGACTCGGAGGACGTGGAAACTTTAATATTTGTCGCTGGATAATATATTGAAGTACTATCTGTGCTCGTGACCTTTTTCGCGTAGTTTTTGATAACAGATGGAAGCGATTGTGTATCGTAAATAACCTCTACATAAATTAAAAGTATATGTAGTACTTAGAATCTACAATATAAAAACGTTTAAATGAATATTTATCGTTACGTAAATCTATAGGTAGCTGATTGGCACATAGGTACTCACTGATTTATAAGAGTCTCGCAAAAATAAGGATGAGGTAAGTCGCAACTTATTGAATTTTTGAAAGCAAGACTGTTATCACAATGACTGCTCTTGATAATAGTAATTATTGTCATGTTAACGTTTTGATATTGCATGTTCTTTAACCCAAGTTTCATTAAAATAAATTATTTGCTAGCGTTTTTGTATGCTGAATTCAAAAGGGCCAGACAGATAGTCAAAATTCCGTGGGTCTAAAATTAATGTCTCAAAAACATTATTTTTAGAGTATCACAAGAAAAAATGGATGGACTCTTCTACAGTTTTGATATACATATCACACACAATATACAAATAGCCGAAATTAAATTGAGGAAATTTTGAGGTGGAGAAATGACAATGCGGTGTTCGAAGGTTAAACGTGGGTGGTATTGTTTAGAAATTAATTAAATATGGTGCGCGAAGATTACAGTCAGCTGCACCGAACATCAATTACATTGTAATACATGCCTTTATGTTTTAAGTAAAATATAAATATTTTCTGTTTAAAACAGAGTAAATTGAGAAAGTTACGAGGTGCTCGAAAAGTTTATTTTGCATGCTAGTGCGACGTTTAATGCATATGCCTAGCAAAGAGAAGTTTACGAATTTAATTCCTGGTAAAGTGACACAAAATGTATTTTTTATACAAAGACCAGAGAATTGATTGAGAGCGTGAAGAACACAAGTTAACAGTACTAATTTTGGGAAAAGTTATTATTTTTAAGCCTATGCATAAAAATGTTTTTTCCCAGCCACTTGAGAAGATTCGATCAACGGGAGAACTCCTTTCGGCAGAATCAACAGAGAAACGAACTGCCGAAAAATCATTACGCTATATATTTTTTATTAATAACAAAAAAAAATACATACTTCTAACGTTAATATTTACGAACTTAAAACCACATTATCTTAAATAATAAACTTTCTCAAAGTTGCCGCTAAGAAAGCTGTCATTGCTTAAGGTGCTCAGCAGACTGGCAGCATTACCTCTTTGAATAGCCAAACTGATTTGTTGGCGGAAGAAGCTGCCAGTCCAGCGGTCTCCTGAAGCCTCGACCAGTCTCTTACAAATATCAAAAACCAATCGATGAGTTTCGAGGCCCCAGAGAACCAAAGTTTCGACTACAAAGGGCGTAAATATGAAACTCTTAGTGAGAATCGCATACTTAGGCCGTTTCAAATTCTCGGCAGTGCTGGCCGCGGCACCTGCTGACTTGGAAGTCGCCGGTACATGGGAAACAACAAGTGTATCGAAACAAATGGCGTTCCACAACAGCGATCTTTCAAGTTTCCAAGGAATGAGCGTCAAACAATCCAGTCTCCTGCTGTCGCTGCGCGCAATACCTAGAGGATCTAAAACTGAAGGAACGCCAGCAGCGACAAAAGCCCGCCGAATGAGGTCATTCAAGGCAGCATGTCGTGACATGCGGCCCGCACTACATCAACAAGATAAGATGTGGTAATGTTAACGTTACGTAGCGTAAAAACAAAAGGTAAATAAACAAGTTTGTTCTGAAACATATATTACTTCGTTTCTTATTTTTATATAAACTCGGATGTTGCTTTGTGGAAATATATCTCAAATATTCAATAGATATTATATTCTTAGCTATCATCATCCCAGTTTCGAAGTCATTGATCGACACGTGTTTCACTTCAATGAGCGAAATTCAAGAAATCAGACTACTAGACCAAGTCTGTTAAAAAATATGTAAATGTACAAATTATTTGATGAAAGTTTTAAGATTAATCATGTTTTAAGTTACATGCACTCGAAAAGTGGTACCCCAAAAATTTCCTAATCAGCCAACCCGGACTTGCTCAAAGAATATGAAGAGTAATGTTACAGAACCAACAATGTCATGCAATGCCTATTGAGCATTCAAAATTCTAAAATCTTTTAATAATCTAAACGTTTTTTATAATTTTTTTTTTATTTGTAACTAGGTCCGCGTTTGACTCCTACTGCACCTGTTGTCAAGTAGCAGTGGAGCTGTAGCACGTGGATCTAGTAAGTGCCTATTCACTCTGGCCTTAAAAATATACACGATCATGTGATGACGCAGCCACCCAGTTTTAATCATCGTTTACATTTATTAAAAGCAATAATATAAAAATATAATTCAATGTCCGACTTCATTCTATGCATAAAAATAACCCAAAATGGAAAAAATATCAAAAAGGCAAAATACATGAATTAAATTTATTTGAAGGTAATTAGAAATAATAATTGCTACATTTTTCTTTCATAGTAAATGCATAATAAAAAATAATATCCATTTTATATGAAAGCAGTTGTCAGTCATTTTCATTTTCAAATTTAAAATTAAAAAATTAAATCATGTACATGATTCAAGAAAAACGAAATTCGAAAAAAAAGCAAACATCATTTTTTACTGTCTAATCTGTCATTAGGTGTCAATCATATTTTTTGAAAATGTTCTGTGGCATTAATTACTAATATTCTATGAAATAGTCACGGATTCGTTTAAAATGTAGTAAGAAATTGAAATTGACTAATCACAATGATTTAAAGAGCTATGTGATTTGTTAGTTTGAAATGCAATTAAGTTTTACATTGCATAGCGACACAGTGCAATGTATATTTGTCTCACTTTGTAACGTTGTAACCGGTACAATATTTTACATGGATTAGTACTAACGTAACCTATCTACCTCTTTTGTGTTATAACATAACATCATTGGTATTAATAATCCGCTTTTTATTGTAGCTTGAGTTATGTTAGATATATTACATGACCTATGTAATATAGATTTGTTACATTAGAAATGGCCTACGGTTTCCGTCTTGCTTTTTATTAATGTCCGTTGAAATTAATTTTATTACTGATCTAGCTTAGAAATTTGTTCATAAAGATTGTTAAGGATTATGGAAATTTCAAAAAAGTAATATAAAAATAATACATACGTAACTTCACGCTGTATTCCTAACGGGATAATCAGTGAGGACGGGGTACTAAGCGTCGCAGTCCTTACATACTTCTTTCGTTTCCTCAAATCTGATGAGATTTAATATATTAGGAGAATGATAATTCTCCTCACGTATTTTCGCCTAGTTACGCAAATGCTTTTGACATGTCTGTCGGCTAACACTCTGGCTATTTGATCTTCGTAAGTCAGCCTTAGCCTTCCTAGACTTCTTTTACCACTCACTCTCACTCTTTAGATTCTCTTCGCCAGTCTTTCGTCACTTATTCTACGTCTTACAATATTTATTTACAGGTCTATATCGCGTTTATATCGCGATCGTGGTTAAGGGCAGACTGATGAGGATAAAAGAGGTATTTAATTTAGCCTTAAAGTATAAACGTGACATAGACCCTTGAATAAATATTGTAAGATGTGTAGTACAAGTCACAAATGTTTAAAAACTCATTCTACGTGCCCGAACCATCTAAACATTCCTTTCTTCATTTTTACAATGACACGGTCGTGCAACCCTGTCATACTGCGTATCTCTTCATTGCGTAATTTATCCGCAAAGTTGAGACCGCACATATTTGTTATACATTTTTATTAACTAAAGTAGATTTGACGTTCAAATATACCTCATAATTGGGTTTACTTGAATAAATTGATTTAACTTTGACTATTTTTTCAAAACCCGGGTTTTAGCCAAAATCGTAGGTTTTTGATATCAAACTCTGATTTTATTGTAACAATGCGACATATTGTGTAAAAGAGTTGCTCGTTTTTATTATAGGATATACAAATAATTTTTAAGATAACTCCATTACGATTATCCCAATAAAATAAGATTTAGGCATTTTTAACCAGATGTTGCATTCAATTTTGATTCACTATTTTCAAAATCCTTGCTCAGGGGTAGGTTAGGAATGTTGCACATGACATCGCGGATTACGGGCCTAAAGGATTCACATTGACAGCAATACAGCTACAGTATATTAGGAGTCTTATGGGATATTATTTTTAGAATGTATTAGGATTAAATTGAATCAAACTGGAAGCGGTTTTAATTTGTCTTTTATCTAAATCTGTGTATTCATTTATAACTTCTTTAGTTCTAAGCGGATTTCGATGCGTTTCTCGTCATCGTTTATAATATTTAACAAGAAAGGTTTATGTCCAAGACTTCATAGAATTTATGAATAATTCCAGACGCAGCAGTAACGGTGAGATGAATCAAATTCCTTTCTATAGAGGGAAGTCGTTACTTGAATTAACTCTTTTACAGTGGTACAATAAAGAACTACTTTATGCAGTAAAAAAATAGTTTTGCTGAAAGCAATGATGTAAAAAAGAAAGTAAAAGTTTGTCAAATGTCTCCGGATTTTCATCTTCAAATGCTCTTAACTACAATATTGCAATAGCAACCTATATAACTAATAATTTTTACATTTTTTTATGGCATTTCTTCTATTCATTTAATACGCGGTTATCAATCAAACAAACATTATTCCTACGCAAAAATACAGAGAATAACCAAGAAAATGTTCCTTTCGTAAGTGCCAACGACTAAGTGAGACAAGACAGTCTCCTAAAGCCTCCCCTTTGTGTGTTGTGTCAAGTTTTTATGTCAGCAGTGACATGTCAGCTCAAGTTGACATAAGGGTTTGGAGCGCACTACTCCGTTGTTGGAAAACCTTGAGATCAAGGGAGAAAATATTATACATCCCATGTTATTTTTTTGTATGCTTATAACTCGAAAAGTATAAGGACCAACTTTGTTTCCCAAAATTTCTATCAGCGAAAAGGATTTTTAACAGATTTGAAGTACCGAATTTTATTTTATAATTAATCGACTTATTTATTTCATTATATATTTGGCTACTTCCTATTGAGTAGATGACACAGTGGCATCCCTATCGAGCATAGACTATCCTTCTGAAAACGCGTTGAACCTTTGTTCCAGGTTATTGCTTTAAAGCGATTATCCTTGAGCTAGATCACAGGCCTCTGGGTCGCGGCCATTCTGACTGACTGCTCCGGTTATTTGCTTTAGGCAGCTCCGAGAAAATCGTAGCATAAAGTGTATATTCCCCACTCCTGTAGATTGAAAGGATGTTAGTGGGAGCACGTAGCCCCCGAAATGTCCTTCTGCGTAGCACTAAGGAGTCTCTGGTTTGTTCTATAGGAGACCTCGTCACTCTACGTGCGCCAAGAACGACTACTGCGGTTGTAGTGCGCAAAAGCCACGCATATATCAGTGTCTACAGAGTACCTATTCAATATTTTCCTACATTATCAAATAAAATGTTATAGCAGATCCGATAAGGAGATATCTGCGCACAGATATCCAGCTCTCTTGAGGAAGAACTGGATTAGTATGTGGCACTGGAGTCCCTCGCAATTCTCTGGCATTTTTTCTCTGGCAATTTCTCTTGTAGAGCCACGACAATGTGGATCATACGCGCAGAGAGAATGTCAAATCTATCACCAAATATTTCTCCACATTTTTCTAGAATGTGCGATAGTGGTATAGATATAGATAGTAAAAGGTTAGATATAGACGACTTCGATGGTGCAGTGGTTTTGGCGTTGCACCCAACCTAGGAAACGAACTTTTTTATATTGTTTCGGGTCTGGGCGTACTGAGAGACAACCAGTAGAGACCAGCAGTCGACGTCTGGTTCTCATAGAACAGGGAACATCCTAGTTTGAGATCAGATGATTGATGTGTATTGACTGGCGCTTATTGTTATTGTATTTATTATTATTATTAGATAACAATGAAACTAATACTCCACATAGCGTAGGCAAGGCAGCTTATCTGTAAGTACGAAACACAACAAAATATTCTATTGTAAATTTCATGAAAATCGGTCCAGTAGTTTCGCCGTGAAAACGAAACAGGTAAACAAACAGGTACTTTTGCATTTATAATAATAGTAATAATAGTTTTCTTCAAAAACCTAACACTATGTATAGAATTCATTGCTTAGCTCAACATACAGCAGTACCTTTGTATGTCAATTTAACTCCATTTATCTCTTAATGGTGTGTATTTTTACATATAAATATTTAAATTATATAAATAAAATATATTCCAATGAAATAGTGATCGATTGGCTAATTTAATGTGTGTTGTATTCACAAGCAAGTCGGCCTTGTTTCGGTTGCTTCACTTTCGAAGTACACAGCACTGAGTTTATTTTTTTTGTGTCTATGGTGGAAACAATGAATTTAAAGGTCTTCGCTGTTTCACTAAGGCGTAGTAACTGAATTTTTTCATTACTTGTCGTTTGCACTTTTTATGTTACGCTCACAAACAATATCAATACGAGAAAAACTTTATCTCATAGCAAATGATGTATTTTTACGAACAAAATATTTCACCGTAAAATAAAAGAGCCCATAAAACGACAGAACTACGTTGAAATTGTATTCATATAAAAAAAATATAATAACTGGATACTAACATGTTTTTATGTATTTCGTCATATTAACAAACGAACTAAACGGTTATATACGTTATGGCATGCAATAAATAATAAACTTTCCGTTACTGAGTCGTAAACGTACGAAGAGTTATTATATTATAGCATTTCTCGCAATGACATAAAAATATCTTGTTCGTAAAAAAAGTTCGCGAGTGCGTCATAGTTGTTGAGTTGACTTTTAGTTTTTTTTTTGTCTGTATGTTAACACATACATACGTATTCTCACGCTGTATCCCTAACAGAGTAGTCAGAGAGGACGGAGCGCCAAGCTTCCCGGTGCTTCTTTCGCGTCCTCTCAAATCCCATTTATCCTCAAGCATTTTAACCTAGGTATGTGGGTGCTTTTGACGTATTCGTCAGCTAACACTTTGGCTATTTGAAGTTTGTAAGTCAGCCTTAGCCTTTTTTGGATTCTGCAACCACTCACTTTCGCTCTGTTGATATTCTTCGTCTGACTTTCATTACTCATTCTTTCTATGTTCCCGAACCATCTAAGCACTCCTTTCTTCATTTTTACAATAACACTGTCGTGCAACCGTGTCATACTGCGTATCTCTTCATTGCTTATTTTGTCCAAAAGGGTGACGCCACACATATTTCTATGGGATCGCATTTCTGCTGCATTGTCTGTACATTTCTTTTTAAAACGAAGGCTGGTAATTTCGTTATGAATTCAGCGTTGGATCGCGAGCTGTCACGTGTCGTGTACTCGTCGATCGCATACGGATTGTTTGCAAACGACGCGGTCCAGTGACGTTACGGAGTTGTTAAGTGATCGCATGTGTCTGGAAAGTTCATATAACATCCCAACCATTTGAGAAGAGGTGCTTCCGGTCGGGTGTCGGGTTGAACAACGAGCGACGACCTTAATGTTTCTAAATATTGGTTTGCCAGAGTCCTTTTGTGGATTCAAACCGGAATAATATTACGAGCATGGAGACGAAGTTAGTCAGAACAACATGAATGTATAAAGGATGGTAAATTGTAGAAGCACAAAGCGTTGACAAAACAAAGCAAAAACTACTTAGCGTTCCCTTCAAATAATAATAAATGTCACTTCATTATCCCTACAAAATACCCACAGAGCGGTACTAAGGATACTTTAAGTATTTTAACTCATCTTTTAACAATTAAATATTTTACCACATCGCGATAGGACAAGACTAACGTTCGTGAAATATAATAAGCCAGTGTTTTGAAGTGTTTGCAAAAAATAGCACTTTTAGGCGCAAAACACGCGCTTCAATGCAAACGTGATGAAATCGCTAAGTTACTTTTGGGTTTCATACTGTAGTGGTTTACATGAAACCATATATGTCGCTACTAATTTGAGACGCATTTAAAACGTATCCTGATCAGTTGCAGGCATGTTTTTCCAAATTTAATGGATCACACATTATTTGTTTGTCATGGAGATTGAGTAATATACGTGTTTGCATAATTAAAAATGTAGGTAGCTATTCTCGTTTTACAGAAATAGTTAAGAATGGGAAACAAAACGTAGCCGAGAAAAAAAAAAAATTACAATAATGTATAATAATGCACAATAATGCCCTCGTCACTTCGCTCAAAATTAGAATTATTGCGTGAGTTTCACTGCAAGAAGATTGCACCGTGTGTAGATCACTGTTCCAAATAAATTTCAAACTAGAATATGAAACAGGTTTCGTTGCAGTTACATTACACCGTATGATGTGAGCTTTATGTAATCAACTTGGTGTCTGACCATCTATCTGTCCGCCGGTTTTCTCGGAGAGTATATAAGATAATTTTCTGAAAGGAACAGTAATAGCAAGTGACAGCCCAAAGATATACGTTAACTTGAGTTTACCCTTTTGGAGGCTATTTAAGGCTTCAATAGAAAAATTGAAAAAAAATTTTTTTTTGAGATGGCGTGCAGTGTTAAATATACAATTTTGAAACTATGAATTCAAAAGTATAACACATTACGAAAAAAAAATTTAAGAAAGTCCTTCGAATTACGTTTTTGATATTTTGTCGAAATTATTAAATTATAATAATAATAATAATAAATTATACTTAACTGTACAGTAGTGACGCCTGGATACGCCCGAATCGAGTGAGAGTAAGATAAATGCGGCAGAAATGCGATCTCTTAGATATATGTGCGGTTGCAGACAAAATAAGCAATAAAGAGATACGCAGTATAACAGGGTCGCACGACAGTGTTATTGTAAAAATGAAGAAAGAAATGCTTATATGGTTCGGACATATAGAAAGAATAAGCGATGAAAGACTGATGAAGAAAACCTACAGAACGAAAACGAGTGGTAAAAGAAGCCAAGGAAGACCAAGCTTAACTTATGAAGATCAAACAGCCGGAGTGTTAGCAGACGGAAATGTCAAAAGCACTCGCATACCTCGACAAAAGTGTGTGGGGAGAATGATGAGATTTGAGGAAGTAAAGGAAGTTCTCTTTGACTACCCCGTTGAGGTACAGCGTGAAGATGTATTAAATTATAATTGCTGTCTCATCATATTAACTCCAAAAATATCACTCGGGAAATAAGAAAAAAATTATGAACATTGAATTTGTCGTACACATGAATGAAAAATTATCTAAATTGCAATATATTTTATTACATAAAAATAAAGTTCAATGAAAAATATTGTTCTTCGGTAAGCATTATTTTATCCGTAAAGAGAGTTATTATATATAGTACGTATGTATATATTATATATTTTTATCGAAACCCATATCAGATGAAATTCAACTAATGAATAATGGCTTGTCTTGAATTGATCTGGCAGAGAATAGAGCCTCTCAAATTATAAAACAACAAGGCTTTAAATAATTAGATTTTTCTATTTACTCTAAATACGGTGTACAATATGAAATCTGTTGCTAACTTGACATGAAACGAGTATGAAATCTTACTAAGTAGAGATCCTATTGAAGTTTAGTTTACCAAGTTCAAGATTAAATCGGTACGAGTCGCTCTTTGATTAATTTGTAAGTACTACACAGTTCTTTATTTAATTATGTAGACGACGAATTTATGTCAAGTTGGAGTAATGTTAAGATTATATTTCAAAGGAGCTTTTAGTACTTTGTCGTTAAATAGATAATTCAGAAAATTTTAAAAACTTTTACTCCCAAAACATAGATGAAAACATTGAAATGAAAAAAACATCTTTAAAGTATATGAAATATAACAGTCCTTCAACGACATAGGTGTTCATCGAATCGGGTTTGCTAAAAAATACTAAACAATTTATTTTTAAAAACACGAACCAATTACTGAAATGTTTCTAGCACGTCGTTAGCTCGTATCAATTCTCTGTAATAATCAACCAGATTTACAGGTTTTTTAACATAATTACGTACACAAATATACGCTGTTTCCCTAATGGGGAAGTCAGAGAAGTCGAATAGCAAATACTATTAATCTCTTTTAACCAGTTTTAACAGCCGTTAAACTATTAACCGGTTTTAACTGGTAAAAAAGGTAAAGAAGCCTTTATAACCTTTTCAATCCTACTTTTAGCTTATAATAAGCTGTTTCTTGGCTGATTTTACAACTTAAGAAGGAAAATACGCATCCGAGATCAAATTACATAACAGCCTATCATTTGAAAGTGATCTAATATCTTATTCATCTCGGCTTCCTCGTTGTAAAAATGTATTTGACATTTACCAAAAATGTGAAACTGATATTAATTTTAAGTCAATCGAATTTACATAACTACATATTTTATATACCTCTAGTTTCCTGACAAGACTATGAAACAACCAAAAGTGACAGTGGGGGGTCCAAGGTACATTTTAATTATTTGCGTATATCAAAGTATATAAAGGTAAGAATAAACGATAAACTAGTTCTACAGATGTTTCACTCCATCAACTTTGGAACAGAATACTGAAAAAGCACATAAAATCACCTTTCTAGCAGCGGATTAAACAGATACGAGTGAATATTCATGGTAACGCCTCGGGTCAAAGTACATTGTATTCAGCTCGCATTTTCCGAGCCTAACCCCAAAAACATGGCTAAATATGACAGGAGGGAATGATAAACTGCCTTGTATCACTCTCGCGCCGATGATTCTGGTATGAAACACGGTAATAACACATTTTTCGTTGGAAACATTAAGCATGTTGAGCGCTCTTCGGTTTTATTCTGAACGGGTTATTGTCATGTAAGCCTTTTTCTGCCAGCGGTTGAATTTTCTCATGAATTTTTGTATTAGCTTGTAGGCGGGTAAAGTACAGTGTTTTTTCTGTTTTCGGGAATAAATTTCGCTTAAGTTACAAGAACCGTGTTTCAGTTAGAACATCGCAAACTTATAAATTAAAAAAAATATAGCATAAAATATTTACTTACAAGTAAATAATTTTCTGTGTATAAATTCGTAATATTTTTTGTTATTAAAGTAAATATTATTAAAAAACGTGAATGAGAAATCCAATCTATACTAAGAGATTTAAACCAGTACGGATAAAAACCTACAAGAGGCAGTCAGGCATTTTTTTCTGTCACTTTGAAATGACAAGTATTCAATAACAAACATTTCAAAAGGATTTAATTACTCCTACATTATTATCTACACGAGGAAAAAATAGATCGGCTTATAGAATACAGCTACATTGCAAATTTCATGTATATAGTGTCAATAGTCTCGGAATAAAATGGCTGTGACATACGGACAGATAGACAGACGGACAGAACGAAATTGGAAGGTTTCCGTTTTTTGCTAATTGGTTATGGAACCTTGAAATGAAAGCGAATTAAAAGTAACATGCAATTATGTTTTTGTTCAGTCTGACGAATATTTCTTAAATATTTTTGTCTGAAGCCCGGCGCTCACCTTTAGCCATCCTCGCAAAAAATATCGGTCTCGAGATAGCTTCAAACAGAACTCTAGTCACTACTGTTTTACTTCCGTGCCGAGCTTTAATGCCTGTTAAAGGAGATTACTCAATAGTCAATACAAATATCTTAATTCTTTATTTCACATGATTTCAATTGGTCTCAATTTTATCCGTGACGAACGGAACGGGACGGAGGCGGTATAAGCGTTTGGGGTTAGAGGTTGTTTCCGTGTATGTATGTATGTTACCATTTTCCTCGAAAACTACTGGACCAATTTCGATGCGATTATTTGCATTTAGAAGGTATCATTTCAGAGGAGGTTCTTAAACATGTTTTACGGTTGTAGACCACCAGGGGGTGCTGCAGGAGCCAGGATAGTCGGCGCTTGAGAGCTTTTTATTAGAAAAAAGAACATTTTGACATTTATAATATTAGTCGTATGAAGATAATAACATACTTAACGTACTCTCTCAAAAGATTAAAATAAAAAAAGCAAAATTATAAATTTTGAAAAATCCCACGCCGGATATTAAAACGTAATCAAAAAAGGATTAAATAACATTTTTTAAAGTCACCCGCCTAGTGACTTGACGTTTGGGCCGAGGTGCATCGGCCGTGGTTTCAAGCAAACGGCTTACTTACTTACGGCAGTTTACTTGAGACCGCGACCAATGCCACCGATCTGTTCATTTCAAAGTCAAAGTCAAAGTAAGATGCGATCTGTAGATGCGATCTACAGATCGCATCTTACTCAAATAAAAAGATAAAAATGAAGTAATGAAAAATAAAATTTTGGTGTATTTTAAAGTTATAAGATTTATAAAACGTTTCATGATAAGTGAAGAATGCGATTTCAAAAAATTGCAAGCTATTATTATAATAATAAACTAGCTGAACCCGGCCACGCTTCGCTGTGGCTCAGCCATTAACAAGATTTTGAGTTTTGTGGACACAAACATATGGAAGCTAATTTTTTATAACACTCTCCTGTTCAGAAGCTATGTTGTGAACAAATTTCAATTGAGACACAAACGTACAGAAGCTAAATTTTAATATAATTAGAATATGACAATAGTAACCAGTGATAAAAACTAACTATCGCCTATATGAAAAACAATTAAGAATAATTTGAAAATTAATGTGCATTGTATAAGCTCCTTCATAATATGCTTTGATAGTTTTTACCTCGGATCTCTTCACGTCTAACTCCGTGGTAAGTTTCTTGTCGCCTTCCCTTTGTCCTGTTCTTAAGCATTGCACCAAGAGGAGGATATAAAAAGTTATATTTGGAACAAAATATACATACCTAAGTACACAACTCTCTTATGACATTTAAAAACCAATATAAATATAATATTTATGAATCTTAAAAAAAAATTGGTCGTTATTCTATTATAAAACAATGACGAATGTTTCCAGACTTATCGTTAATTCGTCTCTTAAAATTTTACGATGTTGACTAACGCATCATCATTTGAGTTTTTTTTTTCTTTCTTTATGGCATGGCGCACAGTTTAGCGCATATGCCAATGTCACGTTTTAATAAGTACAATCTACTCGAAGCACGTCCCAGTAAATTCGTTTTTTCTTATCGTAAAACTCCTCCAGTAAAGTGATAGTAGGCTTTATTGAAGTGTATTAGACTTCTTGGAAGAGCGCGAGAACTTCAGTTACACATGTTTATTTAGACCTACTCCATTCTTTTCACTTACACAGAACTTTAAAACAATATGCTATCACTTTTGTATTTTATAACTCCTAAAAATGTAAAAAAAAATATAAATATAATGACAACCTCACTTCTCCCGTTCCCGCCAAAAAGTCATCATTTGAGTTATCAAAATGTATGATTGTAACAATTTTCAAAGTAGCTATGCCACACACTTTCTGTGAAAGTCGACTGTGACAGAGGAACGCATTAGTGATCTCATAATGGCTCTTTTTTTTGTAATGTATGGAACCCTAAAAATCGTAATATGTATAAATAAACATAATACAAAACGAACATTTATATACCTACATATATACCATACATACATACAAAATACAACATACATGTAACCAAACAATTAAATATCTTACACATTAAATAATGGGTACAGACGTAATTGGTAGTTACAACATTATTAGGTATTACCTGTGGTATTACTATAAAGCCCGTTTTCACTTAACTTAGGACTCACCTATAGGAAATGCTTAAAGAATTTAGGTAACGCCTAAGAGAGCAAATGAACGCGTTTGTTTAGGTATAACCTAACATTAGGTATTACTTAGTTAGGAGTCGCCTACACCTGTGTTAGTGAAAACGGGCGTAAGAACATTAATCAATGGTTATTATTTATTCATTGTTCTAATGGCGTTACTGCAACTTCTCTAAGAGATGTTCATGCAAGAACTTTTTAAATATACACTCGTTAGAAATCTTCGAATGATAATGGGAATAGCATTCCAAAGCCACATTTAGCCATTCAATTATTATGTCTGTAACTTTGTGTATGAGAATAATATAATAATGAATCCTAAGAATCATTAAAATCGGTACAGTTGTTTTTAAGAATATCGTGTATACATATGTTCCTCTATTATGAGGTCGTTAAAAATGTACACACTATTTACGTATCAAACAACACAATAATTTCTTTGAAAATATTTATGCGTGAATAGGACTTTAGAAGGAATCTTCACATAAGTGTTTAGGGCTTTTATAGCAACATAAATAAGAAATTTATGTATAAAATCCAGGTCAATGACCTAAGATGAAGTGCACACGAATTGTAACACTTCAAAAAAAATTTTTTCTGTTAGTCATAAAACCGGCATGAAATAATGCTTACGGAAAAAAAACGAAAAAACTAGTTTAACTCTGCTGTACTTCGAGTGAGGTTCACTTATTTTCTATCGATGTTCTTTAATCAACAAAACATAATTACAACAATACGTTTATGTAACAGTTAGACAAAAAGTTTTTTTTGTAGGCATGTTATGCTGTAGTTTTTTTTAATTTTTAATACGTAGGAAGACAATACAGTAATAAAAACATTTCCCTTATTTGGTTATTTTTTCTATTTTAGTATCTTTTATATAAAAAGAAATTATAAAATGTTACTACAAATGTATCTAATAACTTGGAAAAATTAAAGCCAATAAATGACACGTAAACAAAAGACAGAAGAAAGTAGACTGCAGTGAGGACAGGGTTGCCGAACACTTGAAAAAGATTTGAGAAAGTTAGATAACTTTTAAGAAAAAATAATCTTCTTCTGTTTTGCATTTTAATTATGTGGAAACAAAATCACAGGAGGATTTACGGGAATCTACACTATTAAAGTTAGTGAGATTAAACTAAGAACACAAATGTTTCGCACTTACATAGTTACCTACCACACGTAATATTATTCATGCCGCATGAAACTATGTCGATACTTATGTGCAGGATTCATGAGTACACAGCCTATAAACCGGAATCACTTCTAAACCCGGATCCCGATCAAGCAAAGGGAAATCAAACGTCATCAATACATAAACCACATCCCATTTGCAAATTTAGGGCTGTCGACAAAAGGACCTGATAAACCAATTTCACGCGCACTCAGTCGTTGGTTTGCTTCAGGCAAAATTATTGCCTACGCGTAAGAACATTAAGGGTACGCTGCTCTTTGAGGATTTACCTCTTAAAGGTAAGATTTATTTGAAGTAAGACGAGACCGTTACCTATTGTCAGTGACGTTGTAAGTTAGATATGCGGTAGAGCTGCTTATCTTAATAACGTACATATATTTATATATTATTTATTTATTAGGTATATGTTTAGTTATAGTTAGTAAGTACACACAGTTATCATAGTTAGTAAGCACACATAGTGTCTATCTTTCTTCCATGAAACTGTCACCTCGCGGGTCTGCTGAAAGAAATTTCTATTAGAAATAAGCTTAACATTCTTTTTGTGTATGTTGTGTGTGCTGTAAATATTTAAAATATAAAATACGAAAATAAATCTTTAAGGTAACTTTAACACAAATGTGTGCGTTTACTGGATTTTATAAGAGTAATTTAAGGAATCAATAATATTTTATTTTAGTAAGAGCAAATAATAAAAATAAAACATATTTTTCTCTCGAAAAGCTACTTTTAATCACATTTTTAAGGATTTCTTATAACTAACAATGAAGGAAAACAACGGTTTGCTACATTTATTGAAATTTGTGAGGAGTTGGAACTACAAATAAATTAGTCCTGCAAAGAACACGCATACATATTTTTTTCTCTACAAAACTGTATACTATGTTCGTTCCTAACTCCATGTGTTTAGTTCTACCGGAAGCCTGTTTTGTGCAGACCTCTTAGCGGTTGCCTTGTAATGTAAGTACGTACAAGCATGTTTAGGGCTCCGCAGTAAATAGGCAGGGAGGGTTCTCAGCGATCTTAAAGCTTTCGTAAACGAGGGCTCGATACCTGGCGGTGTTTCTTGCGTGGAGGTTTTTGTGTTCATTTACCTTATCTCTAGACTACACGTATTGTATATGACCGCTACGATAAAGTAAATAACTGATAGTATGTACGGTTTCTGTGGAGCATACGTTTTTATTACAGCAATAATTATTTCAGATCAGAAATTAAAAAAAAATAGTTTGTCTAAATTTTAAAAAGCTTATCCACTAATATTTAAACGAGCAATATTTGTTTATATTTGTTATCGTTTTCTCAAAAATAGCTCTAGCGATTTCGATGAAATTTACAATATAGGGGTTCAGGGGAGCGAAAAATTGATCTAGCTAGGTCTCAATTCTAGGAAAAATCGTTTTCTCCATCTTTCACACACCGAAACTTTTAAACTTCTAAACATTTTTAATTTTACAGCAGAGTTTACCTTCTCAATAGCACAGTGGCTAGTATAGGTCTACCACACCGAAGTGCACGAATCCTGCAATGCGGTCAGACCTTTTTGTGTTTTCTTTTAATAACATAACATAACATAACATAACTTCACGCTGTATCCCCAACGGGGTAGTCAGAGAGGACGGAGCGCCAGGAGTCGCGGTCCTTACACACCTCTTTCGCTTCCTCAAATCTCATCATTCTCCTCACACATTTTCGCCTAGGTATGCGAGTGCTTTTGACATTTCCGTCTGCTAACACTCTGGCTATTTGATCTTCATAAGTCAGCCTTGGTCTTCCTTGGCTTCTTTTACCACTCACTTTCGCTCTGTATATTTTCTTCGTCAGTCTTTCATCACTCATTCTTTCCATGTGCCCGAACCATCTAAGCATTCCTTTCTTCATTTTTACAATAACACTGTTGTGCAACCCTGTCATACTGCGTATCTCATCATTGCTTATCCTGTCCGCAAGCGTGACACCGCACATATTTCTGAGAGATCGCATCTCCACAGCATTTATCATACTTTCACTCGATTTCGGGCATATCCAGGCCTCACTGCCGTACAACAAAGTTGGCACCAACACCGCATTGTGGATGGCCATTTTAGCAGTGTTAGATATATTCTCACTACCCACTAATGCGGACAGAGCACCGTTCACTTTATTGCCAGCTGCTACCCGTCTCTCCACATCCAACTCACATCTTCCATCCCTCGAAAACGCACTCCCCAGGTACACAATTTCATTCACCTGTTCTAGACATTTTCCATTTACACTAATCACACATTTCGTTTGTTCCGCTTCTCTTTCAAACACCAGAACCTTAGTTTTGTTCACATTCATTTTCAATCCTTTTACTTCACAATCTTCTTTCATGCACGTGACTAGTGTCTGCAACTCTGCTTCTGATGGTGCTATTAGCACAGCATCGTCAGCGTACAATAGGCAGTTTACCACTGTGTCACCACATCCCATACCACTCATATTACCTTTCAATCTCTGGAGGCAACTGTCCAAATACAGCACGAATAGCCAGGCAGACATCACGCAGCCCTGTCTGACACCAGAACAGACTTCAAACCAGGGCGACATGTCACCGTCTATCCTTACACAGGCTCTGTGGTCTCGATATAATGACCTCACAGCCTGCAGTAAGGAGCCCTCCACGCCATATTCAGGCAGAAGACTCCACAATTTCTTCCGCACTACTCTATCGAATGCTTTCTCTAGATCCACGAAAGCGCAGAAAACTTTCTGACCTAAAGCCAGAAACCTTCCCACGATAACGCGAAGCGAGAAAATCTGATCCATACAACCCCTACCGTTCCTGAATCCACCTTGCGCCTCCCACAAATATCTTTCTGAAACACCTTTCATACGTTCAGTCAATACTTTAGTATAGACTTTACTCGCTAAGCTGACCAAGCTGATGGCCCTATAGCACGCACAGTCTAGGTAGCAACCTTTCCCTTTATATAGAGGTACTATGACTGCCGTGCGCCAGTCCTCTGGAACCTCCCCCTTCTGCCAACAAAGGTTGCAGAGTGCACAGAAGGCATCCCAGACCCTAGGACCACCATACTTGATCATCTCAGCAGTCACCTCATCAATTCCCGCAGCCTTTCCACATTTCAAACTTCTTATCACTTTCTCAATCTCTTTCATACTAATGGCATCCTCCAGTCCCTGGCCCGAGTGTAGCAATTCATTAGAATCGCTCTCAGTATCAGAGACGGAGTCGCCACTCTCATACAGTTCTCCATAGTATTCACTCCATCGCTGCAGAACATCCTTTTTATTTGTAAGCAGGTTGTTTTCTTTCGAACGCACTTTATTCATTCTGCAAGGTGCCGGACCACTTCGGATCTTACGTACTTCTTTCCAAAATAATTTGGAATTTTCCCCGAAGTTGTCCGACATCTTGTTTTCATCTAACACCCTACACCTTTCACGCTTCTCTTTCACTAGTGCCTTCGTTTCTGCTTTCTGCAGCTTATACCTGTCTTTCATCAAATTTTTCATACCACAGTCATTAGTAGCAAGGTAGTCTCGCCATGCTTTCTTTTTCTTATACACAGCCACTTTCACCTCATCATCCCACCACACATCACGCTTTTTGCCGTTCCCAATCTTATTCATTCCACACACTTCTTTCGCAGCCTCAACCATACTATCTCTAAGGTTCTGCCAGCATTCTTCAACATCCTCGCTCAACACTTTCAATCTATCATCAAGCTTACTGGATAATACCCTTTCATATTCATTCCTGGTGGTCGCATCCTGCAGTTTCCAGCTTTTAATGCGGCTAACCGCTGCAGGTTTGGACACTACGCGATGTCGCCATGCTGCGAACAGACCCCTTATTCTGGTTATCACCAGAAAGTGGTCCGTCCCGAGATCGGCTCCTCTATACGCTCTTGTGTCCATTACCTGCTTTTTAAGTCTGCTATCCACCAGGAATAAATCAATCATACTTCTCGCACCCTTTCTTTCCCACGTGTACTGATGGATCCTTTTGTGCCCAAACATGGTATTAGCCACAAAAAGATCCTTTTCCATACACAGTCCTAGCACAATCTTACCAGCATCATTTACTCTCTTATCTCCATATTTGCCTAGGACAGACTCAAATCCTGTTCGAGCTGTCCCGACCCATCCATTCATGTCTCCACACACAACAATTCTTTCGTTCTCTTCAACCGTCGCTAGAACTTCTCTAACATTTTCCCAGAACTGCTCTAGTTCAGCCAAACCGACAGAGGACACTGGGGCATATACTGCCAAAACAAAAATTCTTGTCAACCCCATCTTGAGGCGTACCCAGAGCAGTCTGGGATTTATACATTCATACTCAGTCATACAATTAACCATACGAGAGGACAGTAAAACGCCTACCCCTTGGCATCCCCTATCTCCTTGTGGTACCCCTGACCACAAAGCGATGCCTCCTCCGGGCAAGTCGGCAAGTTCACTGCCTCCTCGCTTGGTTTCACTCAAACATAGCACATCCAATCTTTTCTCTTCCATAATATCAATCACTTCATTCATCTTCTCCTCAATCCCACCTCTCACATTCCACGCAGCTACTCTGCACTCCTCCCTCCACTTCCCGCCGCTAGGTGCACAGCGTGTTGGGTGGCGGTCCCCAACGCCGAACTGCACTCTGCACACACCAGCGGGGACAGACCGGTGTACGTCGCTTCCGGGGGACGCCCTAACATTATAATTGCCGTTGTCCCGCATGGTATGCACAGAAGAGGAATTGCAGCCCTGAAAAGGGCTGGCAGGGGTCGCGACGAGCACGCTTCCTCAGTTGACCCCCAACTGGTCGGTTTTCTTTTAATGAGTTGAAATAATATGTCTAAGTTCAGTTTGCGATAAGTACCTATTAGAAAAACATACTACTTTAATAATATACTTATAATAAGGAAATAAAATGAGAAATAATGATAAAAGCATAGATTTCATAACTTCAGACAGCCTGTCTCGTACTACGAAGTGAGGCAAATACCATCAGATAAAATATAAATGTGTGGGTCCCGGTTTCTAACGAAATGGTAACTGATCAGCTTATCTGATAATAAATGTGTGTTGTATGTACAGGTGAGTCAGGTTATCTGATTTAGCTCACCGTTGCTGCTTGGACACTGCGTCTGGCTTTCGAGTATTTATGAAGTCTATGGCTAAAAGTCACGGAGAAAAGTCTATTATTCATTTTCCTAACAATGAATCGAATGTTAAATTTCATGAGCATACTTTAATTTAAAATATTATGTTATTTAGAAAAATAGTATTATAAAGAATAGTATTATATAAGTAATATTTAGGTATTTATAATTGCATTCTCGAAAACGGCTCTAACGATTTCGATGAAATTTACAATATAGGGATTTACGGGGACGAGAAATCAGTCTAGCTAAGTTTCAATTTGAAAATTTGGGAAAATTTGTTTTTTCTATTTGGTTCAAATCCTGTGATGTGTTTTTTTTTTATAAGACACCGAGTATTACGCGGTCGCCCAGGTACTTATAGTCTAAGAGGAAAAATTATAAGGAAATATTCGATGTGATTAGTCACATTACGTGTTGATCTCTTTTTCTAATACAATACATCTTCGCGCAATTATTTTTTCGTACCGTCGGTTGTTGTCAACTGCCAACAGTGAAACAAATTATGTCGTACAACTTTCTCATTATGTACCATAAAAAACTGACAGCAAAATAAAAACAGAAATACCTACAACATAATTATCCTTTATTAATCAGAACTCGTGCACAAAAATAATTTCATGGTGATTTTATTTTTATTTGTTTATAATTAAGTAATTTTTGTTAGGTTTGTTTTCTTAAAAATGTATTTATATCTCACTATTGATTGGCCTTATCCTAAATGAATATCTAAATTACGCCTACAACTAAGTTTTTTCCAATTCTGGACCGGAAGAATAAATAAAAGGATCATGAAAATATGAGCCGTCGAAATTTTTTTTGTGTAATTTCTTTTTTATACACCATCTTCAGATTTTAATTAAATATTTATGGAACCACTCTGGACATATACGCTTTCATATAAAAAATAATGTCAAAAGGGGTGCACAAATGGAGAAGAAGTCGGTGATCATACGTAAAAACAAAGATACTGACGAATCGAGAACCTTTTTATTTTTAAGGCAATTAAAAGTACTAACCGCAGAACAAACTTGGTCGTAAAGTTTTCTTTTCGTGCAAAAAAATGTATTTCTTACACTGCAATTCAGATAACTTTATTGCACACCTTATTGTCAATTCCTACGATTTTTACGATGAGGGAAAAAGCAATTTTGACGCGTGTTTTCAAAAAAGTGTGAAGAAAAAAAAATTAAGTAGAGCGTCATATACTTTTAAATTCGTAGTTAAATGGCTTTCATTTTACATGCTTTCATAAATATTTATTTGCCGTAGCCGCTAAAAAGCGTGATAAACTAATCTTGTAGAGGTACGAGCCCAAAGAAAAAATGATTCGCAATCTTGAGGCATCCGTTTACCGTTCTTCACTCATAATAATATATTGCACGAACTCAGGTGAGGTTACTTTGCGGAAATCTATTTCGAATACTGTTTAAGTTTATATCATTCGTTAACCACCTATATAATTTTTATTAATAAAAAATGTTACTACAGTGTAAATGATTTCCTCTCAGATTGTGCGTTGTAGATGGGTTTGCCGTGTGTCGTCTGATGGCGACACACTAATCTAATTAATATTTTCTGCACAGTCGTCCGACGTGTGCAAGTACTTTTATACTTGGTTTGTTTTTTTTACATTCATAATAAAGACGATCCGTGAAATATATTAAAAACGCTCATCCTCGTCATATAATATATATTGCAGCGCCCCAACGGGGTTCATGTATTGTACTTATTGTTTACATACTGTACCATAACATTTGTAACTGTAAAATACATGTACGCAACTATGAAATAAATAAATATGAAATATACGGTTAAAGTCAAAGTCAAATAAATTTATTCAAGTATACTCAATTACAAG
The DNA here is from genome assembly GCA_907165235.1 of Zeuzera pyrina. Taxonomy (NCBI): domain Eukaryota; kingdom Metazoa; phylum Arthropoda; class Insecta; order Lepidoptera; family Cossidae; genus Zeuzera; species Zeuzera pyrina. The sequence goes on from OU015633.1 coordinate 3,740,504, forward strand.
ATATTTTTGAACGTCAATTCTACTTTAGTTCGGTTCAAATAGAAAACCTGGACACTGAGAAGAACCGACAAGAAACTCAGTTAGGTATCATATTTTTAACATCATTTTACAAAAGGTTTATTAAAATACAATATTCATTAAGCCAGTAAATAAGATCGTTTCCAGACTAATGTTTTATCTTCAATGAAATCGTTTATTTTATAGTATGATTGTACAATTAATAATCAATCAAGTCAACGAGTTTTATAACAAATTTAAATTTATTCTCTGTTAATTGAGTAATTTCCTTAGGAACTTTATTATAAAAACGAATGCGGTTACCCAAAAATGAGACATTTGACTTATGTAATTTAAATTTTGGAATAACCAATTTATCACGACCTCGGGTTTCCATACCATTAATATCGCCTTTTTTTAAACAGATCTATATTTTTTCTCGTATACATAATAATTTCAAAGATGTATAAGGACGGCAAGGTGAGCATATCAATGTCTTCAAAACGATCTCTAGGTGATTCTCGTGCATTCATACTGTAGATGGCACGCATTGCTCTTTTTTGTTTAATAAAAACGGAGTTAATACGTGCTGCTGATCCCCACAGCAGAAGACCGTAGCTAAAGTTAAAACGTATTATTTGATATGTAGCAATTTCATTTCTCCACGAAACATCCTTGAGAAAAAACTTGGTTAGTTACCTCGCGCCGATCGTTCTTATTTTATTTTTCGTACCAGAATTGTCGAGTATGTAAGTTTTATTTGACATGCATATTCATATATTAACTGTAAAGATTATATTAATGTTTGAGGTACATATGACTTTTTAATGGAAAGTTTCCACCAAATATATTATTCAGTCATTAAACGACTATGTCAACGTAATGAATAGTTCAAATGACCTTTTGATTAATGCTATCAATCACTAATTATGAAAAGCCGTGTACATACGCTGTAGTTATAAAGTAATTTATTCTCTTCATACTTAAATTTTTAAAGAATTAAACTCAACAGGAACTTTTACTAATGAAACAACATATCTAATAATAAATTACAACTAATTGCATTTATTTCAGAACATTTGTCCTGCGTATTATTTTCGGTTGACATATGTAAATACCACTTAATGCTCAATTAAACTTCAATTGCCACAGTTAATCATATATTAACTGTAAAGATTATATTAATGTTTGAGGTACATATGACTTTTTAATGGAAAGTTTCCACCAAATATATTATTCAGTCATTAAACGACTATGTCAACGTAATGAATAGTTCAAATGACCTTTTGATTAATGCTATCAATCACTAATTATGAAAAGCCGTGTACATAGGCTGTAGTTATAAAGTAATTTATTCTCTTCATACTTAAATTTTTCAAGAATTAAACTCAACAGGAACTTTTACTAATGAAACAACATATCTAATAATAAATTACAACTAATTGCATTTATTTCAGAACATTTGTCCTGCGTATTATTTTCGGTTGACATATGTAAATACCACTTAATGCTCAATTAAACTTCAATTGCCACAGTTAATCAAAACAATATTATCAGTCTTCGAAAAGGATTAGGCACGAATGGTTACATCGCCATTATTTTACGTTTTCATTCAATTCAAATTTGTGCTACGTGTAAATGTATTATTGAACTTGTTGAATTTTCCGTTTGATGATATTCCAAATTTTGCTTTAGTAAAACCAAAAAGTATTTTTTAAAATAAAATTTATTACTGTTTTAAAAAAGACTTGAAGGAAGAGAGAAAGGAAGGAAAGGGGTAATGTAAGGTGTAAACATGGAACAGAACGTAATACGTGTGCGAGAGAGCGAAAATATGAACTTTTATGTATATGAAAGTGAGAGAATGAATGAAGTTCGACAATTAGTGTGTGAAAGGGACAGATGTATGCAAGAAGGTTGGGAGTGAGCGAGAAAATGAGATAAGAAAATAAATGTAATGGCTACGAACCGTCGCGTCGTTTCAATTAACAACACTTACAGTAATTACTTAAATTCTATTCCTAGTAGATATATTATACACACTTTCGCTGTGATACGTGAATGTTTTTGCCATTTCCATCGACTAATATTGATATTCCTAAGTCAATCTTGTTCTTCCTTAACGTCTGCTACCGCTTATTTTGCATTGTGCGTTTCCTTAGTCATTCGTTTGTTACTCGTTCTATCTGTGTGCGTGAGCCATCGCAGCATTCGTTTTTTAATTTTTGCCGTCATTCCTGCCATATCACACATATCTTTGTGGCATAATTTGAGCGCGATACCGCACATATTTTTGAGATATCGCATTTCTACCTAGTTCGTTATACTTTCACTTGAATTTAAAATTTTGCAGGAACACTGAAAAGTTATAATAATTTAATGTCTAATTATTCTTCTATTCTTACTTTTGGTTTGAGTTATTAGTTTTCTTCTCCGTGCCAAATAACTTTCTTAGGTGTAATGATGACTAAGGAATAGACCTGTGAGAAACAGACAGACAAACATGGTGACTGTAAGGGTTCTGTTTATGCTCTTTGATCTACGGACCCTTAAAATCATGCAAACGTCTTTAACTCTCAAAACATACTTGGTTTCCACAGTGAAAGAGAAAGAAAATGTAGAGTTCATAAAACCACATCGTTACACTTCCTGAATGTGACGGTATATTAACACAAATATACACATAATATATGAAAGTAAGGAAGTTTGTGCGTCCATCACTTACGCTTCGACGCATTTTAATGTTGTCAGCGTTCAGTTAAGCGTAGTTCTGCGACACTGCTGAGCCATAGTGCTGTGACTGGTTATTAAATTACAAAAAAAAATCCCCTTTCATGAGTTCTCCTTATAAAATGTACAATATGAGTACTGTAAGTACTTAAGTAAAGTAATCGCGTTGAATTTCCGGTTTTATAGATATTTTATAATGCAACGCGAAAGTTTAAAAGTTTATAGTATGAGTACTGTTAGTTAGAATACCATTTATTTTAATTTACACTTCATTTTCAATCTTTTAAATACTTCAAAATACACTATTAATTATCAGTTGACATTGTTTTTTTTTTAATTTAGTTACCAAATCGATCAATGATTCCATAGCGATTACGTGAGTTATGAACCAAAGAACAAAATGTTTTTATTTGTTACTGTGTTTGTCGATGGCATGTTCGAGCAAGGTATACTCGTAGTTCATATAAATCGTGAAGTTGAGTTTAAAAAAGATGATATAGAGGAATGTCAATAACGGGATTTAACAGTCAGTCCACTTATCCTTCATTTTTAAAAATACACGACTAATACTTATAGCCCCCAACACAAAAAATATTGGATCTATTTTAACTAGATATATTATTAAGCTAGGACAACTCTCTAAAAATGAAGTTTACAAATAAATATCGCATGCAGATTGGTTCATCCATTTAAAAGCTATGATGCCACAGACAAACAAACTGATAGACAGACCACGGAGTCAAAACTAAAATATATTTCTTTTCTTGTACTTGTTGTTGTCTAAAGTCGTATAAAGTAATTACCTATATTTATCTGAATTGTGCCTCACAGATGGCAAAAGAGACCTACGTGGTTGGATCTTGATAGCCCTTTGCTTTAACATGTTTCTTAAAAGTCTAATTTAAATTCCTGGGCTAACTTTTACGTTCTTGCTCGAGAAATATAGACCAGTAAATTTAAAATCGTATCTAAACTGGACGATGCGGTGAGGGTAATCTATAAAACCTACTTGTCTAAATTGTGCTGAAGTATGTTACTGGAAGGTCTCCAGTTCTTTGTGCGGTACATAGCCTAATGCTTGTCTGAAGGCACAGTAGATATAACTATCTTTAATATCTATATTATTATTGTTTATTCAGTTCAATGGTTCTCAAGATTAGTGCAGTCATAGAGAGACATAGACGGACTTTCTATACTGTTTAATGTATGTAGTAATTATATTGTACACATATTTTACCTTTTCTATCGACCATAAGGTTTGACTTGGTTTTCGTCGTTACCAACGATATCTATGTAGTACTCAACGAATTTGGAAATACTATGGAAGTGTAATTCCGAAAAATTATTTCCGAAAAACACGGTACCACCAGTCTAATTCAAATATTCCGAATGATTCCCAAACACGAAAGGTCGCAAACTCAACAGTAAATTATTAAATGAACTCTATTTTAAACGCGCATGATCTTTATTCGACCGTAGTCTGGTGTTTAAAACGATTCGTATTACATTCCAAAGTCAACGGTGACTGGATGCCCGGCACACGTGATCGCTGATCACGTAATCGCACGAGAAAGTGCTAACAAGCGAGAATGTCTTTATGCATTATCCTCGCTCTGGCACCGAGTAGCGGCATGATTATTGTTTCGATATACTATCCTAGTGTAACATATAAATCAATGGTATTTACATTTTTTCTCAAACAAACGCAACAAAATCAAAAAGCGCCGTCAGAGAAACTGTCAATAGAACTTAAGTGATTTTCCTTAAGACTATTTCTCAAGTTTCTATAAAAAAAGACAGAAATTGTTTTTCTGGGTATCGCACCAAACCGGTACGCAAAATATATATTTCCTCATATTCCCACATACGATAACATAGTGGCATGTGATGGGTATAACGTCAATATTTGATAAACGTGTTACGAAACTGGTAGATAAATATTTGGAGTGTTTTCGCAGAAACGTAATATTTCGTTATAATGGACATCTTTATTCAGAAGTATGATATCTACGAAGCATTTTCTCAAAAAATTAAAGAGTTGTCATAGCTAAGGCATAATGTTGTATTTTATAATGTGATTGTACTTAATTATAGAATATTAGCATTTAGAAGCCGATTAAACTTACGGAAATTCAAGTAATTTATTTATTTGGTACATTGAATAATACGTTACACTGGAATAGTAAATCAAAACAATTATTATGGCGCCACGCGCTGGCAGAGCGTGACGCGGGAAGTAAGCTCTATCTCCTCTAACGCGTGGCGCTTCGCCGTAAGTAAAAGCGAGAGAGTGCTAATGTTTCGTCGCTACGAATGGGCAAGTCCAATTCATGGTCCACGACGTTTTAATTTTACGTATGCTTGCAATCAAGTATTAAATAGGGTACATATGTATTAATTTTCTTTATTACGTCTTAAAAATATTACAAAAGTGTAAAATCAAATGTACAAAATTAACGCTACATTGTTCATTGTATAAACGTTAAAGTGCAAGTGAGCTAGGTGTGGTTCCTGAACCGCAGTTGAATGGAACTTAGTAATGTTTTCAAGCATTAGTACTACTTAAACATCATTGATTTGAAGCCACGAGCTGCTTAGATTGCGGGGCAAACACTTGTTGGTCACTTTTCTCTTAAATTAAGTTAATAAAATAAGGATGGTGTGTACAGTGAAATAATATCGTAGCACATAAAAAAGACGGAAACGAGTTTCTAACGTTGCATTTCTCTGTCAAATCGACGTTTTCTAACGCATACATGTGTAGCCATTTTTTTCATTCTTAAACCGAATTTTTTTTTAACTACTTTAATGGAGATCCAGCACGCCCTAAGCTGGTTATTTCGATTTGGGACGTTAATAAACAGTCTTTATGGTTTTTACTGTAACGTATAATGATGTAACATAATACTCTTAAATCGGTATTAATTATGATGAAAAAATTCATACTTGGATCGATCGATTATTTTTTGCTCCTGATTTTCTGACCAAATTTACGCGGAAAATAATGTGACGTATTTATTTCTTACATAAATATTGTATTTATCATAAAGCTACTGTAACTCATCCATATAGGTATTAAATAAATTTTTAACAATATTTTGATATTTTTCCCTTTTTTAGTGATTGCCCAAAGCTCTTTTTAAACTTTTAAACTTACGCGCGTTATAAAATGTATAAAAAACGGGAAATTAACGCGATTACCTTTTATTTTAGCTTGGTGTTTCGACCGAGTTGCATCGGCTATAATCTCAAGCAAACTATCTCAGCAAATTTACCTCCAAGTCCGAGGTAGAAATTTTATCTATTATACATAGTTTAGGTTTTAAAGGTTTTGTGTTGTTATGTTTACTTTGTGAGTAGGCGTCTTAAAAACTATTTACAAATATCGGGGGTAGATAGCAAAACTTCTACTACGGACACGGAATGAAACTTGCAGAGGCAGTTTGCTTGCACGGCAGATGCAACTCGCTGGAGAGATCAAGTCAAAATACAATAATATGTAATCGCGTTAATTTCCCATTTCCCAGATATTTTATGAAGCACAATTAGTTGTACAATGGAAGGTTTTTACTATTCTTTCAATTTTTTTTTGATTTTATAATATTTCCATTCATAGAAGTACGTCGCTCACAGTATGACTTTATTAATAAATACATATATATGCTTCGCTGTATCCCTAAAGGTGTAGTCCGAGAGGATTTTAAATATTTCTTTCGCCTCCTCAATTCTCATCATTTTTTTAGACACTCGCCTAGGTCTGTGAGTGTTTTTGACATTTCCGTGACCTAACACTGGCTATTTAGCTATTTCCATAAGTCAGCCTTGATCTTCCTCGACTTTTGCTACCACTCACTTTCGCTCTGTAGATTTTCTTCGTCAATCTTTCATCATTCACTTTTCTATCTGCCGGAACCATATAAGTATTCCTTTCTCCATTTTTAACAATAACAATTCGGTACTGGTTAGCTGACCGAGACCGATCTCTGTTATATTCTGAGGATGCTTCCTTTAGAGGCGAAACACGTGTCGATTGGTGGTTTTTGGAGATCGAGCGGAAAATATCTAAAGATTTTAGAAATTCATCACATGAAATAACACAGTCGTCCAATCCTTTCAATCTGCGTATCTCTTCATTGCTTATTTTGTCCTCAAGGGTGACACTGCACATATTTTTAGGAGATCGCATTTCTACTGCATTTATCTTACTTTTACCTGATTTCTGGCATATCCAGGCCTTACCACTGTACAATAACGTTGGCACAAACAACGCACTGTATTCCGGCTTGATTTATAAATATTTAATTTAATTCCTATCCTTTCGAGTTAACGAAAATAAATAAATTTAAAAAGAGAGTTTTTGGAGGGTTTTTATGGGGAGCGGTTGGGCGTTTATTGTAATTATTTGCAAATGGTTTCTAGTGGATATTGTGATGTAAAATACGCGTAGTTTTACGTCCCAAGTATTTACTCTGTTGTGCTGTTAAGTGAAATTTTTGAAATAAGTGCTTATTTAGTAGAGTGATGTTGAAATTTTTTTTAAGCTTAGTCTGCCTCAGCGGATCCTATTAGAAAGACTGCCTCAATATATTTGTCACTCATCTCATCTCATCATCATCTAAAATGTATGACGTCAACATTTTGATGAAATAATGTGAAGTATTTATCTATTCTATTCTTCTATCTTTGGTGTTTGAAAGGGAAGAGGTACAAACGAAATGTGATATTTGGGTAAATGGAAAATGTCTAGAACAACTGAATGAAATTGTGTATCTGGCGAGTGCGTTTTCGAGGGATGGAAGATGTGACTTGGATGTGGAGAGACGGGTAGCAGCTGGCAATAAAGTGAATGGTGCTCTGTCCGCATTAGCAGATAGTGTGAATATATAACACTGCCAAAATGGCGATCCACAATGTGGTGTTGGTGCCAACTTTATTGTACGGTAGTGAGGCCTGGATATGTCCGAAATAGAGTGAAAGAATAATAAATGCAGTAGAAATGCGATCTCTTAGAAAGATGTGCGGTGTCACCCTTGAGGACAGGACAAGCAATGAGGAGATACGTAGTATGATAGGGTCGCACGACAGTGTTATTGTAAAAATGAAGAATGGAATGCTTAGATGGTTCGGGCACATAGAAAGAATGACTGATGAAAGACTGACGAAGAAAATATACAAAGCGAAAGTGAGTGGTAAAAGAAGGCAAGGAAGACCAAGGCTGACTTATGAAGATCAAATAGCCAGAGTGTTAGCAGACGGAAATGTCAAAAGCTCTCGCATACCCAGGCGAAAATGTGTGAGGAGAATGATGAGATTTGCGGAAGCGAATGAAGTATGTAAGAACTACGACGCTTGGTGCTCCGTCCTCTCTGACTACCCCGTTAGGGATGCAGCGTGAGGATATGTATGTATGTATTTATCTATTTATTACTGAAGACGTCGGTTGTAAGGTTTAAGATCACTTTACCTTCCCTCCTAAAGAAGAATCGTATACTACTACGACTACTACAGAATAAAAATAAATCCGGCAAACTAACCAACTAGTACAAAAAAAAAGTTCCATAACCAGCGAGAACTACTAAATACCTAAATAACTGATTAATTAATTACTACATACGTTACAATAATATATTTACTATGAAAACTTTTCCGTCGGCGGGGTATAATTAGTGCATCTGCACGTTAAGTAAAAAGTCACGAGTTCCGGTTTGATTAAACTCAGGTCTATATAGGTAATGAGCTTAAGATCTAAAATGAATTGGAATGTGAATTAAATGTTTACTGGCAGTTCCCATAGTTTGTTGTGCTATACCCATATTTACTAGCGTGGTATTTAGTTTGAAATTGGTGGGTAGTTTGAAATTGGAAACGATTGGTGAAAATACATATATATGCACATACGGAAAATTTGTCATCATTTATTGTTTTCTTTACTCATCTTGTACAGATAAAATAAGCAATCAAGAGATACGCAGTATGACAGGGTTGCACGACAGTGTAATTGTAAATATGAAGAAAGGAACGCTTAAATGGTTCGGGCACATAGAAAGAATGAGTGATGAGAGACTAACGAAGAAAATCTACAGAGCGAAAGCGAGTGCTAATAAAAGCCAAGGAAGACCGAGGCTAACTTGTGAAGATCAAATAGCCAGTGTTGATCAAATAGCCTACGGAAATGTCAAAAGCACTCACATATCTAGGTAAAAATGTGTGAGAAGAATGATGAGATTTGAGGAAGCGAAATAGGTATGTAAGGACCGCGACGCTTGGCGGTCCGTCCTTTCTGGCTACCCTGTTAGGGACACCGTGAAGCTAAATATTTGTGTATCTTGTAGTGATTCTCACACACACATACATATTATATACGGCCATGTTGTATCCACATAATATGTACAAAGTACATTTAATTTGTATAAAGTTGCCTTACTATTAATTGTTCTCATTTTTATTAATTTACTAAACATTAATATGTCTTTATTTGGTGCATTTCTTTTAAGCCTGGCAACATACAATGTCAGATAAAAAAATCGAGCACGAAGTATAGCAATTGAAATTTAAAATTTAATCCCACCAGAAAGACAAAATGCCGTTTAATTTGTACATAGCCGACCTTTTTTAATTTCCAAAATTGCGTTCTGTATAAAAAATTCTTTGTAACCTACTACGCATTGAGATAAAGTATTCTCCAATCAAGTTTGCCCCTGGGAGGCCCGAGTAGAAATCTTGTTGGGTTCATAAAACACGATCTTTATTATTGAGCTTTAAGAGGTAACATAAGGTGAGGGTGTCTGAAAAGGGTGCCTGGAAATGACTTGGGTGAATCGAATAAAAATAAATAATCTTAAGCTTTAAAGAATAACAGGGATGGATATTCGCTAAGTTATTTTAATCTGCAAATAAACAGACTTTCCAGAAAGCGTTCGATAATTGAAATGTATAAATAAAATTTTAAAACCCCACCATTTAAAAATCGAGCTGAAATCTTAAAACTTTAAATCTTCAATACGTTATGCCTATTAATTAATTATGTTTGTAATTGTAAAGTCGTAATTGTAAAGAGAAATATATGTTATAATTATACAGAAAATATTCTCCATCTAGAGAATTTGTTTCTTATAAAATGGAATATCCTATATTTATTTCGAAAAACGACGCTTCTGTAAACTTTAGTTCGAAGATTAAGTACTACATTTTTTCTCTCAGAACAGTATACTAAATCCCCCGATCTCTTGGGATCTCTTAGGTGTTTCGCTTATGACGGGGGTTGTGGATACAAAACCGTTATTGTGAATTAGAATGTAAGGAGGGCTCGTGAATGAAAAATGTATAAGCAATTTGATGATTCCTTTTTAGGGTTGCCCAATAAATTTGAGAAAAATATGATTTTTTGTTTTTTATACGCGAAAATTATTTTACAATGATGATATTTTGCTATAAAACCACTTACAGTGAAGTAGGGCTTGATGTTTGGTACAATCACTAAAGATAAGTAATACCGATCGTAGTCACCTACTGGATGGGTGATCCAGTGTCATCTATATCAAACGTCTCTATGTCTTGAAATGCACAAAAAGTGTTTAATTTTGGTTACTGCTATGTATGTGACGGTAGCGTTAAGTCAAAACCCTGTGAAAGAGACTTGAAGACTGATAGTTTGCTGCCCATCGGTCTACTTCCGTTGAGCTCGTACGATGATAACCGATCCAGTCAACCAATGCTAGCACCAACACCAACATTAGCCAATGCTACACGTCGTCACTTTTTTGGTCATCTTTGCACTGAAACTCTTGCTGTGGTTGTTCTCGATTTATTATCGAATAATCCGAAATATCTCCCAAGGAACTCACCGGAGCCCTTCTTGCGTTGTGCCGAAGCATGCTGCAAGGTATAAGACCGAAGCCTTATTTTTGACTCTGGCTATAGTTACATTGAAACCACTCTGGCGTCGTCGTATCCGAGGGAGAGTGAGCCTGTCCCGCTCTCAGCTGGCGTCCTCCTTTTGAACCATAGATGCACACGCAATTACCATCAACATCGATATCGAACCACAATGCGTGTATGTTCTTCGAAAATATGTTGTAGAGATGTAGATTTGCGAGTCGTAAAACCTTGTTAGTTCATCTGGATCGCTTCCAAATAAACACCAGTGCTTGCGCTTTCGTGTTCCAGTGTGGAGGGTAAGCCAGCTGGTGAAATTTTTTATATAAAAGTCACAATATCTTAGTCCTCAGTTATCAACGCATTTGCAATATCAAGTGCTTTCTTAGCCCATATATTGTAAATGTCCGCGAACCTCAGTCCACTTGTCATGACATGGACTATTTGCTCGTTTGTCATCCCAATAGTAAAAAAAAGTTTTAATCATCCATCTCAGTCAGGTTTTATAGATGACTAGCGGCCCCTCCCGATTTCGCCTGGGTTGAATACATAATATATAGCCTATGTCTATCTGGAATAATGTACCTTTCCGATGGTGAAATAATTTTTTACATACAAGGTTAATTTAAAAATATGATTAACCTTTTAGTATTTTGGACTTAACTTTATCCCCAATAACTTTTGTTCTACGAATTTTAAAAATTCATAAGCTTTTTCTTTCATACAAAAATAAAAATATATTAAATGACACACGCTTAGTAGAGCGCGGTGTGGCGACGCGGCGCTGAGGCCCGGTGCGCTTGCACTGTACCATTGGTAACACGTACACAGAGTAATTACGTTCAGACAGTATAACAAAATTTAAAAAATATTTTTTGACGAACGTATTAAGTTTTGAAAAAAGTCATAGAACAAAAGTTGTTAGGTTTGATGACAGGAATTTTTCTCTAAGAGGTTATTAGTATTTTTCAATAAACCCTTGGCTGTATTGCTTGAGACCACGGCAGATGCAACTCGGTCGAAACGTCAAGCCAAAATATAAGGTAATTATTTTTTATTTTAGATATTTTATATGCGGTGGTTTTGGAGATTACCCTCCACATACAAACTAACAAAGTTCATGCTCTCTTTTTATATTATTGGTTTGGAGTAATGGGATCTGACAGTTATACACTGGGCTTTTTTCTCAACTTATGCTTATCCACGTGTAAGATATATCTACTCCCGACTTATATAAAAACTATATAGCCACCTGTTTCGACTTCGTACAGGTGAATACATAATATATAACCTATGCCAATCTGGAATAATGAACCTATAAAATTGGGAAAGAATTTTTCAAATAGGTGCAGTGGTTCTGGAGATTACCCTCCACATATAAACGAACTTACAAAATCCACTCTCTCTCTCTCTGTATAATATTAGTATATGTACAGCTCCAGGCATGACCACTGCGCGTGTTGGGGCCTTTATAATTTTCGACAGGGTAGCAAACGTGCCGGGAACTGCGCCAACATCGACAGTGATGCGCTGATTAATCGACAGTGATGCGCTGATTAATCGACAGTGATGCACTGATTAATCGACAGTGATGCGCTGATCAACAATACTATACAAATAGGATAGGCTAAATACCTTTAATATCCGTTAGTCTTCAGGGTGGTGGAAGTCGGAGGTGGCTTCCGGCGCCGTAAAGCCACAAAACGGAAGATATACACTTCTCACCTACCGAACCCTTTGGTCTACCACTTTTGAATTATAAGGTAACAATATAATACAATACAATCAACTGTTAATTTCAGTCGGCGAACATACAATAACACGACAGAACTTCCTTTCGGTATAAATCAAATTACAGGAATAATAAATTTTCAAACACTTCTTCTCCCTTTTTTGTCAAAAAGCGGCCGACCCCTATTTTTGACTTCTCCATTAAAACTTTCAATTTACACAGACTTACCCACATGCCAAAAAAAAACATAAGTTAAGCTCGCAACAACTAGCGCCATCTGTTGGTATCAAGAGACAATAGGAACAATAATATGTTTTATTCCTAACAGTATAGATGAATCTTTCTTTGTATGTTTGTCCTCTATGCGTTCTTAAACTACTCATCCCACTTAAATGAAACTTTGGTGAGTTGTTCTGGGTATGCCGGCCAAGGTTTTTAAATTATTTAATTTAGTAAAAAAAGATTACACAAACGAAGTCGCGGGCAGCAGCTTGTAAGTTTACGAATAGAATGGAGCGTATACAGATTTAAACATTTTTACTAATAATGAATTTTTGTTACAGATTTACATAAGCAGTTAAAGGCTAACACAAAGGGTGAGTTAGTTTTTGTGAGCTTAAAAGACATCGGAACTTTGTTTACAACAACCTTTACATGCTATGAATCACAAACTCAATTTAATTCACCCTATAAAATTTATCGAACGTTGTATAAGCTCCTAGGCCCCCGTACTCTCCTATAAACCCTAATAAATAAACATGAGTATAGACTTGACCGAATCGTCGTTACGTATTTGGGCCAAGCAATAAAATATGATAAGTAAATTTATTCGCGAAAATTGTCCATCGTCAGAAATTGTCATAAAAATGAGTGTCACGAAGCAAAAAGGCGAACAGCAGTATTGGGTTTGGAAAGCATCCAAATTCGGGAGTCCGAGCGATGCTCGCTCAGCTGAAACCAATTTTATATTAGACGGAGTCGGCCATTACTGTAATAGTTATAATCTATCGGACGTGATTTTCCCCAAAATTTCTCTGTGTATGAGAACTTTCTTTTGCGAAACCTTATTTTTCGATTGCCATATTACTTAGTTTAATGAAATATATTTCAAATACTTTCCTTACTTTCATCAAAAATAAACAGATAATCGTTAATATTTCATTTATTACAACGAATGCATTATTTAATTTGGTAATCTTCGCCTTTTCAATTTGTTAAAATATATGCCTAGCGTTTTTCATAGATAAAATTTATAATTACAGTGTTAAAAAAAATTTAAGAGGCTTTTGATTAACCGTTTATAAACTATCTCGATATGCGCAGCAATTATATGCCCTTAAACTAAGTTATAAACCTATGACGTAGATCTAACTTTACTCACACTACACAAATTTGGTTTGCACGCTGGTCTGAGAGAGAAAGAATAAGGTAGAATATTCTACCTGATAACCTTTCCGTATAGGTCGTAAAAGTCATCCAAGAGATAGGGTATTTCATGGAACTTACGTTGCTAGCGCGTTCGTTACTTGTTGGAATATGGTTCTCTTTTACCATTTGTAATAGACATTTTGAGTTATCGCTATTTTTACCTCTATTTCACCAAAATGCAATTTCTTATTCAATACGCGTTTCGTCTCAACGAAGCATCCTCAGGAAAATTTAGACTGTTATGTAAGCTACGATAAAATTAACTAGTAAGTCAGATACTTATAGCAATGGAACACCACAAACTTTACTTAAATTATCGATTAATATTAATATTTAATATCAATTAATAATTAATTAATTTCTATTCAAACACTTCGTGCTGCAGTCGTGAAGGTAAAAAGCAATAGAGATACGTGGAGCGCTCGAGTTTTGACTTATATAAGCTGAGCGGTAGTGTGAAACAAGCCGTCAGTCGTTCTTTTCTATGACGTAACGAACACCGTCGCGCTCTGCTAGAGGGCGCTAGGGGCGAGATGTTTATTCGTCGGTGTTGCTAACAGTTTCTTCATAGTGCCTCATTCATAGTTTTGAAGTGAAACAGGTGTCGATTCGAACTCATTACTTCGAATGTTGACAAAATATAGCTAAAATTACGCATTAATTTGTTATAACTAATATATTAATGATTTCAGCAAAAATAACCTTTGTATCTATACAATAAAACGCATAGAGGGTTCCATACGTTTGTTATTAAATAGTGAAGTTCTAAACTTTGTGTCTGGAGGTATGTGTTTTTTTTTGTAAATTTTGAATAACGCTTTACGTTTTTTAATGATAAGTGAGGGGATCAAGTTAGGTTCATATACCTAAATTGCCCCCACCTTAGTTCATATATGAATTACTTTGTGTACCTAATAGTTTCATTGTAGTCTGTGGCAAACGAACAGGCGGAATGGGTCTGTTTTTCATTTAAAATATGAAGCCGTAAACTTATTTTCAAAATAATTGCAAATATTTGCACCGCAGTATATTAACTACTTAGATCACAGCAGTGTTGGGCAAAGTAATTGTAAAAACAATTACAATTACTATTTGAAATTGTAATTGTTAATTGTTCGCCATACAAAATGTATTCACATTTACATTTAACAATTACAATTTTTAATTGTAATTGTTTATACAATTACATTTTGCCCAACACTGGATCACAGCTTTAGAAACTTGTTCAGGTAATACCCAAACTATGTAAATACATTGACCTGGAAACAATATTATCCATACGCATTTGAGCTAGGCTCAATTGCCTCTAAGGCTTTACTCTGTAAACTCACAAATTAACGTGCTGCTGAGAACACTTGGAATTAATTGAATTTGTGTATAATTAAAGTGGGACGTGGAACGAATATTATTCGCGGTTTCATAAAATAAAGGAAGTGGAATGGTAATATGCACGTATTATGTTAATGCTCCGTTCATATAATTTATTTACTTGCATGTGTACCGAGTGTAACAGAAGATGGCTATAAAGGTCAATACTTATTTACCAACTCGGCATAAGTTAGTGTTAGGATTTCTCTCCGTCTCTAGTAGGTAAGATTTTTTATATTTTGTGGACTGTCGTACAAAATATACTCAGTAGTGAAAGTATGATAAATGCAGTAGAAATGCGATCTCTTAGAAATATGTGTGATGAAAGACTGACGAATAAAATATATAGAGTGAAAGTGAGTGGTAAAAGAAGCCAAGGAAGACCAAGGGTGACTTATGAAGATCAAATAGCCAGTGTTAGCAGATGGAAATGTCAAAAGCTCTCGCATACCTAAGCGAATATGTGTGAGGAGAATGATGACATTTAAGGAAGCGAAAGAAGTGACGCTTGGCGCACCGTCCTCTCTGGCTATCCCGTTAGGGATACAGCGTGAAGATATGTATGTATGTTTATACTCAGTATCGGCATCGAAACTCCTTCCTCGTAAACTGTATATATGTATATCATATGAACAGAAAGCGAAACACATAGTGGCAACTGGCGTCCATTTGCTTTCAACGTGTGAAGTGGTTTATGTAATGTTTAGTAACAAATTCTCGATAATTTGTTAACCATGTTGCGTCCACTCGTTGACCGCGAGGCGTCAACATACGTTATCTAGTCGACCCGTTCACGAACTAGAAAGGGTGGTCGTAGAAATAATGTAATGCAAATGGTTAAAAAAACTGAGTCGTTAGTAGATTTAGAGATCGATTTATTAGGATGAAGCGGGTTGAAATAAAAAAATAACCAATAACGCGTTGGACACATATTGAAATTATTTTTTAATTTTTTGTTTCTCATTTCTGGTTTTGATTTATCAATTTACATCTTTCAGTTCGGTAGGTGTAAAGATGACAGAATAATCAGCTGTGACATACGAGCAGTCGGCCATAAATGGTTTAATTTTTGTATGTTGGCTAAAGATATTAAAAACCTCGAACTAAGGATTAAATTGGATGGGGTAATTGCTCTAAGAGCGTGTCCCTTTTTTGTTGATCTAGTTTCTAGAATTTTACTAATTTGCGTGACTAGGAAAAGGTCACAGTATAACGCACAGCTGAACATAACATATTTTTATTTTTGTGAAAACAAGTATCCGAAATGTTTAAGATTTACGAGATCAAAAATTTCGCAGATAATTATTTCAGTAATGTACGTGCAGTCGGTCATGAGCTGACACGAATCACACTGACAGTGCGAGGGTGCCATATCCATAATCCCATATATAAAGCCATAATGGGTGGGAGGGTTTCTTGGTCCAAGCTAAATACATTTGATCAAGCTTGTATTCGAATATTGCGTAAGAGGGTTTAGAGAGGGTTAAGAGGGTATTATATTTACATAAAAAAATATCATCAATTTCTTAGCCAGAATAAATCTTCTGTTGATCATATGGCTCCTATATATGTCGCCAAAGTACACCTCTGCCGTTTGATTCCACTCCCTGCGACTTTGACTAGATTAAATGATCATCTTTAACACTGCCCTACCACGGACGACCTCCGTGACGCAACGGCTAAGTGCGTCGGTTAGTAAACGGGGGTTGCGGGTTCGATTCCCGCCCCGAGTCTGGGTGTTTATGTATAATATGTATTTATTTACAAAAGAAAAGTATATAAGTAGTATACCAGTTGTCTAGTACCCATAACACAAGCGCTGTGCTGCTTACTTTGGGACTAGATGGCGCTGTGTGAAATGTCTGAGTATATTATATATTATTATTATTATTATATATTTTACTTATGAAGTAAATACATACATATCTTCATGCTATATCCCTAATGGGGTGGTCAGAGAGGTACTCTCTATTTCTTATAAGTTGTAGATCCAGTAGTTACAAAATGAAAGGAAGAATACTTGAGTTCGAATGTCAGTCAGGTTAGATAAGTATATATAGAAAACAGACGTTTGTAAATCATCTTGAAGTTTGGTTGTTAGTGGATACTTTCCTAGCGTGTTATGTGATTCCAAGAATACAGTCTTAGATCTTAATTTAGAGACCCAAGTTTGGTGTATTTGTTCAGAATTTATGAATAGAATAAAAGAATGATGCATAAAAAACACAAGGACAAAGTAAATTTAGTTTAATTCCGAATAAAAATAATTTTAAAGATTTATTCTGATTGAAATTCATTATTATCAAAGGATTACAAAAGAAAACTAACGACGTTACCTTTCTTGGAAAAGAGGAAATACGTGCTATAATATACCTTTACGGATATGTGAATACTTATTTTGGCGGTACAAAACAAGGCATTTTTATATCAAACGCTTTCTGTTTTCAGGAACAAACAGCTCTTTATTGCTTTTGATCTGGCCTTTGTGTGTTTGATGAAATAAACAAACTACGGAACTGGATGTGGCTTTTGGATTTCCGTTATTATAATTACATGTTATTACAGGGACATATTAGTCTATAAATTTCCATTAATTTGTGAAGTTAGTTAATGGAGATCCGATTAACAATATACACATAACTTCAGACAGACAGACTATCACAAAAAATAGAATTCGGTATTAGTAATTTTTATATTTTTTCTGTCATCTGAGCGAAGTTACTTATTTCGTTCCTCAAAGAAGAATACTCAAGGAATTCTTGTGAAATTTCCTGAGAATGTTTCATTGAGAAGCGAATCTGTGATTCAAAGTTTCTAACTGAACATATGTAGATTAAATATTACGGAGATTGAAATCCTTTAAAATTATTGTGAATAATAATTTCAATAATTCCATTGTCGTTTTGTAGTTCCCGAATACGTGAAAATATTTACGAAAACAAAAACTTTACGCCTATTAAATGAAAACACATAGAAGGCTAAGTCAAAAATTTTCTTTCTGTTTACAAAAATTCTTTTGTGCTCCTATGAAAAGTAGACGACAAAAATGCGTAATTTATTTGCTTTTTTTATCAATATTTACAAAAATTTTCTGACATTTCCTGGTGCTTCAAAATGCCAAATCACATTTTTCTTTGGTATCTCCGTTGTTATGAGTATCAAATGACTTTGGCAAGTAAAATATGAAATATTAATGTTTTATGCGAGGGTGGACATATTTATAGAACAGGAAAAGTTAATAATAAATTGTTTTAACGTTAAATTTATATTCTCTTTCGTTATTCACAGTTCGACGAAGAGACGTGTTGGGAAATTGAAAACTAATATCAGATAAAACTTTTATTGCACTTTAAACGTAAACGGAGCTTTCTATTCTGAATACAAAAGACGTGGGTATTATTTCACACCTTACAACTATGTTATATCCTAAAAACTTAATAATCTTATTTTGAAATGATTATTGAAATTATGTCTGTTGAAGAATCACAGAGTTAAGAACAGTTGCGAAAACTGCAACTTACAAATAAAACATTAAAATTGTTAATGTTTTATCTGTAATTATCACATTAAAATTTTTAATGATATATTTTTAATGTTTTTATTTTAATTAGTGTTTTAATTTTACTCTTTTAAGTGTCAAGTGGTGGTGGCCAAGTGCGTGTCTGAGCACGCACAGTGAAGGATTCCGAAGACGGAATGCGCAATATTCACTTATTCGGCAGTAGAAATACCATTTTTTTTATAAAAATAATATTTTTTAATAACACAGTGAAAAACTAAGTTATTTTCAACCGACTTCAAAAAAAGGAGTTCTCAATTCAGTTGTTTTTTTTTGTTTATGTTTGTTACCTCATAACTCCGTTATTTATGATTCGACTTGAAAGATTCTTTTTTTATTTGAAAGAATACACTTTGAGATTGGTGCCATTTAAATGTCATTAATATTAAAGGTTTCGAAGATACACCAAATAACACCAAATGACGCGAACTGGTTATAAAGTTTATTTATTTATATTGATTATTAGATTCTCTTGTATGTCATGTGTTAACTATCGTTATCCTACTACTATTAGTAGAGAAAAGGTATAAATTATCTGTGATATAATAAATTGGAGTCGGTCTTCGGATTGTAAGAATACTACTAAGGTGTAATTATGTGTAACCTTTTCACTGTTCTTTTATAACAGATTGATATTGATATAATATGATATGATATTGATGATATTGATATTGATAACAGGTAATAATATCCCATGTTCGATCTGTTCGCATCTTTTATTGTGAGAGCCTACGATTTGTGCTCTTCAATAGAATGGAAGTTAACACATTGCGGTCCAGAATTTGAAAATAAATTATTTGTAGACCTGCCCTAAATATTTATTTAGGCCAAGGTCACTCAAAAGGGAGAAATAAAAAAAAATAACAAAAAAATAAACAGACTTAAAAAAACACTGAAAAGTACGAAATAACTATCCTTTACTAGTCATAACTTACGTACAAAAATAACTTTATAAATACGATACAAATACCTATAATTAATATGGACAGTTATTGAAGTCCGTACCAAATCAATGTGCAACAACAGAAAATTTTAGTAGGCTTGGCACTGACTACATTAACTATTAAATTTAATGATATGGGTATTTGTATCATATTTGTAAAGTTATTTTTGTACTTAAGTTTGTATTAGTAAAGTATAATTATTTTGTACTTTTCAGTATTTTTTTTGAAGTCGGTTTAATTTTTTTTTGCAGTCGCTGATTGTATAACCGAAAAAACCTTATATATCAAACTACACAACATATATTATGTAATCAAATGAAAGTGGTTTATAAATTCTACTATCACAAATTTTTTTAGAATATTTTAGGAGTTCTTTGTGAATTTAGAAGCGGATATTTCAGCAACTACTGACTTGAACGTCAAGTCAGTAGTTGCTAAAATATGTGCTTAACGAAACGAAACGAAACGAGTCGTAATAAAACTTCGATATCATTTTTGAAGATCTATCTAACGGTACTCCACACCCATATGTGTACTGAATATTTTTTATCCGTGATATGGAGCGTCAGTGCCACCACTAATATCATTTCTTTCAAAATTTCTTTATACCATTGTATAGTGGTTTAAAGAATACACCTTCCTTCCAAATGTCATATGCGTAATATAATTATTGCTAGCAGTTTCCGAGTATAGGGCCGTGACATACAGACAGACGAACGAATAGAACGAAACCACAAAGGTTGTATTTTTATCCATTTGGCTATGAAACTAAATAGGTTCCAAAATTGATTAGCTATTTATTTTTGGCAAACGCCTCCAAAGATGGAATAAATGGATTGTGACAGATAGATAATACGAGAAAACTATAAGGTTAATATTATTCAAAAACAGCTGATACTGCACGAGTGCCTAACGTAAGAACCTTAAAGCACTCAATACTAAGCATGTATCTACCAGAAACCTTACACACGTCAGCTTGTCTTGTCTTGTTCCCACTACAGTCTATTGGGTTATTCTATCTTGTTTCTACTGGCATAAAATACAAAACTTGGCGTGAAACTGTGAGTGATGGTGTGTATGGTCGTTCCATTTTCAATGTAGGTAATTTTTTTAAATGCCATGTCTAGCTTTTTATTTAGTCACTAAGGGAAATTTTATAAAATGTAATTAACACAGGTTTGATGTGACTAATTTATTGTGAATTTAACATTTTGTACACTAAAAAGTTACTTCGAACTTTGTAAAATATTGTATACTGCAGTAAATTGCACAACACAATTACTTCTTGCAAGAACAGCGTCATTGTTGCATGTCGAAGGTGTTTTAAAGAGTCTTTTAAAGAGCCTTTTTCTAACGTTCGTTCCGTGTTTTTGAACCTATTACGAGTCATGCAATTTTAACGTTATTTTGCTTATGGTGTGCTTGTTTCTAATATGGAACGTGAATAATTGATTAACGCATGTGAAGCAGTCCTTAAGTTAATTATATAAAGTATGAAAAAAACTATTTCGTTAATCAAATTTTTGGTTAACACCAAGTTATCCAACATACCACTTTAACGACAAAAAGTTAACAATTCTATTGCGGGTATAAACTCAAAAAAATCACGTACAAAGGAAAAATACTCTAATTACATACTTTATCGAATAGAATACAAAAAACGATATATTTGATTATAAATGAAATATTCTATTTAACAGCCGAAAAAAGTTTTGTTTAGAAGTTCTTGTTTATTTTAACGATAACCATTTTTGGAACGATTTTTGGAAATATGAATAAATTACTATTGAATTAAACATTTTATCAATTACATTTTTTATTGAATATATAATTTTCTCTGAATTGACAAAAACCATTTAAAAAATAAACTTTTTATCGTCCAAATGTCACATTTTGCTTTCCTTTGATTTGAACCCTATTTTTTCGCCTCTGCCTCACCCTCTCAACTCGTTCTGGGAATTATCTGGGAATACCCGGTCTTAAAACTGTTCGTATTGTCCTAAACTACTCACTAACCGTATATTACATTTATTGTAAAGTATACTATGAATTAGTTAATTTTGAGTTATTATACTTTTTCATATTCTCGTTTCTTTCTCTAACCGTTATCTCTCTATATCATTTGGTATGTCTTTAATTTGAATTTTAATCTATGCAATTAATTTAAAGCTTGCGCTTTGAATATTACTGCAAGACAATTTATTGAAGTTTAGTTCTTAAACTGACAGGGTTGGGATTCGAAATCGAGAATTTTTGTGGAGATTTTTAATAACTTTCGTGATTTTTTTTACATAAAAGAGAGAGCAAACGAGCAAGCAAGTCACCTGATGGAGAATGACCACCACCGCTCATGTGACGCTCAACTCGTTACGGATACAGTGTGAAGATATGTACTCGTATGTATGTAAAGTAAATGCAAAAAGTAAAGCTGCAATAAGACGAATACGCAGTAACGTAATACTCAAAAATAAATATCAGAAAACAGAAATAAATGTTATTTGATAATAATTTATTTTAAGGTCAAACCAAGAATTTTTTTTCATAAAAGAGGGGGCAAACGATCATGTGAGTCACCTGATAGACAATGATCACCGCCGCTCATCGACACCCGTAACATCCGGGGAATCACGGGTGCGTTGCCGGTCTTCAAGTGAAGGGAGGGGAGGGGAAGGAGGAGATGCACTCTCACTCACCGAACGCAACACAGCAACCATAAATGCTGTTATTTCACGCCGATATCCTGTGAGAGGGTGATATTTCACGGGCAAGCCGGTCCAATTGGTACTGCAATGCAGCATGGCTCTACCACTTAAATTTCTTTTTAGTATAGTAGTTATCGTAATATTTACGGGTAGTACGACCGTATTCGACGTACGACGGTTATTTCGGATTGCTACCATCATCTCATCACTTACCATCTAACATCTCAAACCTAATAAACGTGGTAAACCTAAAAATTAAATATTTCTTGTTATACAGTTCATTTTGTTATTTATGTGTATTTATCTAGTTTTCTCACAGTTACATTAATTTCTTCTACAACAAAAACCTAGCACAAAATTTAATGTGTTTTGTCAATACATTCGGAAAAAAAAAATGTAATAGGTAGGCATAGTCACAGATCTCTAGTCACAGCACACGTTTACAATAATTCTACGAAGTGTGTAATATAGTGTTGCGGTAATTAAGAACACACACTCATACATTCGCTTTTACATTTTATTTCTCAATAATTAATAACAAATTACAAACTATAACACGTTGTCACGAATAGCCGATGACGAACAATCAACAGCATACCCTGCTGAATGATGTAGAAATGATGCATATTTTTTTTATTTTTTTATTTTTTAGAGGCAAAATTAAATCCCTACGGACGCCCAGCCGGACTCTACGCCGACTGGGTAGTGTCGGACTTGAACCGACTAAACAAAACCCCTCTTTGCTGTTAGCCTAGTGGCTTTTATAGCGTCACAGGTCGCGTTGGGGCGAGCGCTAAAAGCGCCCTGCCAGATGGGATGATCCATATCTTGGCACGCATCGGCTTATATAGACTTGCTGACGTCACTTCTCCCACGCCTTGGCGACAACAGATGTGGCAGGCAGGATGTGATGTGAGTTAGGCAGACCCGGTGACAGTGACGTCATCTTGCTTCGTTGCAATAGTCAAAATAGTCGAAAATTTGTAATAATATAAACTACGTATATAACACTTTCACCAACACTAAAACACATTCAATATTGTTTACTTTTCAGTATTTAATATACTGTGTGTAAGTTATCACCAATAGACCTACATCAAACACTTTATAACTTTAGAAATTGAACATTTCTATTTTTAAAACATTAATAAATAGGAAAGAATAAGTTAGTTGCTGATGCGGGTTCCTTTTTCAATATGAATATTAATAAGGCACTATAGAATGTAGACCGTACGTAAATTGTCAGAAATATGGACAAAGTGCGTAGAATCGAATGGCCAATACTTTGAATGAATAACTTTTTCAATTTTCTTAAAAATTACGTGTCTTTTCATTAAAAAACCGGTAAATACTTTTCGGTACATCACAGAAGAAATGCTTCAAATAATAACTTATGCTTTAATATGAAATATCGTTATGGCATAGGTACCTGCTGGTAATGAGGCTTGGCTAAGAGTAATTTGAAATTTAATGAAACATATTCAACGTAATCAGCGGGTTCTAATAACAATTAGTCTACATGATGTTTAAGTTTAATTACTATAAAATAAATAGGAAAATAATAGTTTCTGTTATGAGCAAAAGCAAAAATAAACCTTTCCAATATGCCTTATTTTTTACTATGATAGAGTAATTACGCCTACGACGTTAATATAATATTTAAATTATCAAAATACACATTATATCAACAATTACATGAATGCAGCAATTACACTAAAATTTATAAAATAACAGTTTCCTTCAGTATACATAAAATAATTGTCGATTGTTAAGATTTGAAATATTTTCTAAGCGGTACTTGCGGAAACAATGTGGGTGTCAGCCATTTACTGCGTATTTTCAAAAAAATGTTAAAAAAGTAACTGATTAACATGTCATTTACATTATTGCAGTTTCATAAAGCTTAAATTTTATACCCACATGATAACCTGAAAAATGAAACAATCTATTTAAGGCCCTAAAACTAATTGACGAAAATATAAACTTGACTTCAGAAGGTAAACTTTTTGAGCCACCATTTGCTGTTATTCAAACAGCTGCTTACTTTAAATAGTCTCCAAGATAAGCAGCTGTGATAGACAGACATTAAAGTAATTAAATTAAAGTAATTAAAGAACATTAAAGTAATTACAAAATAATTTTTTCTCCATTTTTGGAACGTATCAGTAAAAACATACCTAAAACATCGTACCAAAATAGGATGTATTCTGTACAGTTCGTTCTCAAATCTTAAGCATTAAAATTTGCCATCCATCGTTCATTAGCAGGAAAGTCCATTACAGTTCCGTTTTATTAAGGTTTTTATTGCAATCTGCGGTTGACAGTGGCGTTCCGCGGAAGAATCCTACGATTTATTACGAGAGTTCTGTGTTTCGAGGACAATTGCTGTTTGAACGTAGAGTTGAAGGACCGACAAGGAAATGCTATTATGCACCGTCATTCTATACCGTTGATATAAAAATAACTATTTAAAAGAGAAACTGTTTGTCATAAGATTTCAGGAGCGTAGCACACTAGTAGTAACATTTAGGGTTCCATACACAAATACCAAAAAAGAGAACTCTTATAATTTAATCCTGTCCGTCTGTCTATTTGTAAGTCGCAGCCATTTCACTGGACTATTGGTACTTTATAAATTAAATTTGAAATGTGTGCAATGGCGTAGTGAAATTAAAAAAAAAATTAGGGTTGTCAGTCCACACACGTATATAAATGTTTGTTCTTGTATTCCCACAGCAATATAATGAAGCTAAAATCATCGGTAATTTTCTTTATACCACAAAAGTGGTTAATAATATGGCACAGTTTATGGCAAGCGTTTATCGTAGTCTATATGGATACCCGAAATATCAGGGGCGTTACAAACATGTACAACCTTGGCCCTGTAAAACATTCGTGTCATAGAAATTCAGTAGTCTCTTAGGAGAACCTCCTAAGAAGATTTCAGGCATATAATAACAATTATTAAAAAAATTAAATGACTTATTGGTTCAAGCTACTTCGAAGTTATATACTCTTTGAAACCTCGTTCATTCTTGTTTTTCTACTACCACAGAAATAGAATCGTCCAGTTATAAATCCTTTACCTCTGATTCTACGTCAGAAACGGGCATTGACGTTATTTATGACTCGAAATCAAATGGATCGGAACAGAAACTCAATACAATCATAATAGGATGAACTGCGCATAAAGGAACCCTCTTCTGTTACATTGTATTGCTATGATATTTGCTTTTTCTTTGGGCTTTAGTATGTACAGGTTGGTAATGTACATTAAATCGACGGCGAAAAACATTATATTATTATGTGCTTTGAGTTCTAATATTATTATTTACAATTTTTACTTCAATCGAAATTTATTATCTCTTGTATCTTTTAATTATAAGACTCATTAATTATCCGACGGCGTTTTACTTTTTTTAAAGTTTTAAAAAATTGATCAACGGTACTGTAGTGACATCTAATGTGACAATTAGAAACTAAGGAAAATAATGTCCTTATTAGTTGATAATGCGTTTTAGCGGACGACAAGCTTAAGCAGGATGACATTTAATTATAAATATTTAAGAGTTTATTGTGATCTCTTTATTATTAAATTTCTTAGAGCTCTATAATATTTACCATAACATAATTATATAAATAAATTATGTAAACCACAATAGACCACTAAAATAGTCCACTAAATCACAATAATTGTATTATGATCTCGAACTAAGCTTTGTTGTATGGGTGCCATACTACAAACTGACGAAATGTATACATACAGTAACAGTACAGACGTACAGTAAGACCCGAACTCCGGGCCCATTTAGAAAAGTACGTTTTATGGGTTGAGTACAGCCGGGATAAACAGATATTTGTACTAGTGTTCGAACCTGAAATCCTGTCAATACTACCAGCTTCTATGTAAAGACATTAACAAAAAATTACTGCTTACTGACAGCTCAGTGTCTCGTACGCGAGGGAATCACTTCAATGCTTTTCATATTGGCCCATTTCCCACCTCCCCCTCCCTCTCATTTCCCTCTTTTTCGGCCGGCGACGCACCCGTGATTCTCCGGACGTTACCGGTGTCCATGGGAGGAGGTGGTGACTTTCCATCAGGTGACTCGCTTGCTCGTTTGTCCCCTCTTTCATAAAACAATATATATTGCTAAATAAGTGCACATTTAATGTTTAAAATACTTTAACGGAAAATGATTTGTACGACAAGCTACCAGATTAATCCAAAATTCGAGAAAATCGTGGAAAGATGATAGCGGAATGTGAATGTGTAAGATGATAGCGGTCACGGCTCACGGCAAACCTGGGCCGACAAAGAATAAGCGTAATGAATAGATCGGTGTACATGGTTTTGTAGAAGTCTAGGTATATTTTTTGGTCGAGGAAAAGGTGATCTTTTGTTTTTGATTTATTTTTATACAGCATGGTAACTAGGACAGTGGGTTTTCAGTATAGTGACTAAGATTCATAAATATATTAACTTCTAAGAATTTATCATAAATTAATAATTATTCAAGTAAGCGATTCCTTCCCTAATACGCCTCTTTAAAATTTCATCATCGATTATCTTCTTATATTACTGTCTGGATAAGGTTTCGTGATCTCATTATTTCTCAACTTTGTTTTTAATTACGCGATTATAAGATATTCTATTTAAATTTCTACGAAATAAAGCGAAGAATAAAAATGTGGTTTTTGAGAATGTTAATTGAATAAAATATTCTTTTAAGATATTATGTTTATTTTAAAATATGATTATATTGCAGTATTAAAATTTTGCAATATTAATAGTAATGTTACTTTTGGACGTGAATTCGACAAAAGGGGTCATCCACGAAATTTTCTTGACACCTTCGAGTGCTTCGCGTAACTAAAGTTTAAAAGGTAGATAACTAATAATTATGTAACCGTGAATATCAATTTGATGACTCCTAAGTTTGCAAGCTGGATCCCCTGGCAGTTCCTTGTGATAACGTCACAGTCCGCGCAAGTGAGCACTGAAAATGAGGTTTACGCGATCACGCGGTTACTTTGAAATGAACTAGCGTCTAACTACTTGATAACCAAAAAAATTCATTTGAATAGAGCACACGCCATGGGTTGACGCTAAAAAATCAGTATTCCATATTAACAAATTTCTGGCATCAGTTGCAAGTCAAAATGCCAAGGAAAAACAAAATAAGACTAAAAAATTAAAATTAAAAGATTAAATCTCGTTATGAATCTTTTTGGACGTAGAGCCATCACGCCTTTATTAAATAAAAAAGAAAGAAGTGCGGAAAAATGAGACCAGTTCGCCTTGAGTGTCGAACGAATATCGGCGTTTTTAACTTCATAGCATTCTACATCGACTCAATCGCGTCAGAAAGTTTCAAATGTGGTTTCAGTGGATATGGACTGGAATGGATCAAATTTTATTGCATGAAGATCCACCGCGCCGTGCTATCGACACCGTGCCCCGATCGTGCCCCGGCCGTGGCACGGACTCGGCCCGGTCGAACATGAATAACTTCAAACCAAAGCATATTATAGAAGTCTGTGGCACGGCCCGGCCCAGACACGAAGTAACGTGAACCATGCTTTAGTCGCCCAGATGACCCGATTCAACTCAAGCTTCAAACAAAGGGTATTATTCGCTCTAACACTTATTCTTTAGCTTCTTAAACTTATAGTAAACTTCTTTTTAACCTACCTGTACTTTAATTGTTTATAACAAACACTTAAAACCTTTACTATGGCAAGATAAGGACCTGGCCAAGATTCCGTGCTGGCCAGTGTAGTATGTGGTGGTCGGTCGTTAATTGCAATAGGTTACGGCCATCTTTTTTATCATTGTGTGAGACATGAACATTACATTGAGTTACTTTTACTCATATTTTAATTAATTAATTTTAATATTTAACGAATTACTTTGAGTTGCCTTTTAACAGTTAACACTTTTTAGAAAATATGAATTAAAAGTGCTGTCGTCCCACTTTGTCTCCAAGAACATCACTAAGAAAAATTAGAAACTAGAAATTAGAAACGAATTAGAAATTAGAAACATTAGGAAGTGTACATTGAAGGAAGATTACAAGATTGATAAAATTTTATTGCATACAAACTCTGTTTCTTTTGTCATTTTATTAAGGTCATCAATTATTATTATTATTTTTTTGTGGCGATTCTGCTGTTTCCACGAATGACACAGAAAGTCACCAAAACCTAAGGGGCCCGTTTTTACACCTGTCATTATTACGTAATAGGAGATGCGTACCAAACAAATTGGATTGTTTGTTTTAAATTGAAAGTGTTTAGATTTTTAATTTTAATGTGTGTTGAAAGTAATAAATTATATTATATGGAATTAAAATATATAGCCGACGAAATCAGCGATCAAGTTATTTACAGCACTGTTGTAAAGTCACCAAAACCTAAGAGACCCGTTTTGACACTTATCATTATTACGTAATAGGAGATGCGTACCAAACAAATTGGATTATTTGTTTTAAGTTGAAAGAGTGTTTAGATTTTTAATTTTGATGTGTGTTGAAAGTAATAAATGATACTATAATATGGAATCAAAATATATAGCCGACGAAATCAGCGATTACATAACATAACATAACTTCACGCTGTATCCCCAACGGGGTAGTCAGAGAGGACGGAGCGCCAGGAGTCGCGATTAGTTTAGTCAAATTAGTTACAGCACTGTTGTTTAAAAGAAAAAGACTGAGAACATACCTGAATTGAAAATTACACATCACTATGGAATTAAGTGAAAAAAAAAATACTTGAAATATGTTCTCGCGAAACAAGTGTTAATTGAACACAAAAAATTAACAGTATATTTTTTATTACTTAGTTGATTTCACCTATGTTACATTCTATTGTCTACTAGCTGTCCAATCGGGCCTCTTAGATTTTGAGGAGTTTAAAGTTAAGCAAAACAACATTGTATGCGCTCACTCACCGAATAGTGATCGTGCTTCCTAAGTTATGGTCAGCAGTTAATGCCTATTAATAAATGAATGGCTACAATCGTTAAGCCAAATCCAATAAAATTAGTGGCTTTATAACTAAAACAGTGACATTGCTACTAGTTAACATTTTTTAGTAATGCAGAACCTGAACATAACATCATACAGACGAGATTGAGTGTGGGGCTTTTATACTTTAACTAAAACAGATACAGTAGTCTTCTTGGCACGATATCAAGGAGTTTCGGGATCGCACGCGCCGGGGCCGGTATTGCGCTGTATCTAAGCAAGCCTCTTTCAAAAACCGCTTCTCCAGCATCCTTGCAGTACTATTACGGCGGGATCACATGTGTTCTCAGAATGGCTGCGACCACGAAAGCCCATTTAGGTGCGTCTTATGACAGACGTAAAAGACCGTAGCTTTATTATCTGGCCTGGCTATACCTCCACCAGTTGATATTATTTTTATATATCTTGATCCTTTCTCACTATGTCTTAGTAGTTTGTGCCTTTATAAATAAATAATAAAGTCAATTTTTGTTAAGGTAGGAATTTTTAACTCGGAACCATCCTTATTTATTTTTACTCAATATTTCTTTAATTTTATTAGTTTTATTTGTAAAAAACAGAATCTTATTAAGCTTTTAATGAAAAAGACAATGTTAACGCTAGCACGCGAAAAGAAAAACAGAAGTGAGCAGAAGTTTTAAAATTCGAACGGAACACGAAGGCGAGCCCACGGGAGTCGTCAGGGGAGTTTACGAGCGGAGTTAAGTAACGTGGCCGGGAAATAGTTTCATTTCACCCCAGTTACAGCTTACATTGCCCCAGGTGGGGGTAATACGACTCTTCAGATGTCGTCTACAGGAAATATGCTTCGTTCCGTTCTATATTTTTTTTAGTTGACAAAAAAGTTTATCGTTCTTCAGTTAAAAAAATTTTGGAAGAAAACTATGAATACTTACGCAATTTTCCAATCACGAGAACAATTTAAAAAGTTTGTTTTTAAGATTGATATAACCGGGCTGGAAATCGAATATGGGTCTCTCGGTTAAGAAGAAAGATGCTTTAATCACAGCACAAAGGTTAGGTAAGAGAAAAAAAATCAAGTACTCAATGCAATTTTTATATTCTAAAAGGAGATCCTTGTTTTTTTCGTTGTTATTAAAAATGGTAATAACGGCTGTTTTTCAATAATCAATAAGTGTTGTTAATATAATAACTGTTATTGTAAACTGTTGTTTGTTATCCTGTTATACCTATTTATCTTTTGTAAAACGATGATGAATGAAATTTGTTACAATGCGTTATTATTATTTTCATTACTGGCTTTCGAACTCAAAAATTAAAATGGACTTTACTTCAAAGATAGACAGCATAAAATCGTAAATTAAAATGTGTGATCTCTGACAGTAAAATAATCAAAAAGACGTCGAGATACATATAAAATGAAACTTTATTTCATTCACTGAAAGATTAAAATCCTAAAATAAGCAAGTAATTTATGAATTAAGAGGTGCCACGTGCACAGCGCTATTTCTTACACATCTACTGGCGACTGCCTATTACATACTCGCTCTCGCTCTTCTGCAACATTACTAACAACTGACAAGCAACGAAACAAAATACTACGTTGCTAGACACTAGTTTATAGCGAGGCAACATGACACGACTTGACAACAATTATAACGATAACAGTATAACAGTGTACAATATGCGTTATTCGTTACTGTTACGGGTTGACACTTTGCGATGTCTGTACCACATATATATTTCATATATTTTCTGAATAAAACCCTGTATTCTTATATTATTTTGTTTTATTTGTATGAACACGTACGTACTATATGAATAACAAAGTGGGAGAGACAATGTAATAGCGGTGGCTGTGTTGCCACAACAGAATATCTATTAGTGTTAATAACAATTATGTCAAAATAATGCATTATTTTATCTGCGGTTTTTGTAATAACAACCATATTCAATCATTAGACTATGTTGTGTTATAAAACTCATATTTTTACCAAGTAGGTAAATTATTAGGCTTTGTGGAGTTTTAATAAGCCACTAACTGGGTCGAGTCTTCCTAATGTATGGAGGTTTAGGCTTTGATGTCCCATGCGGGAACCGGAGGTTTGGGACAGATGCCAACTACCCTCTCTTCGAACGTAATAAATAACTCTTATATATTACGCTATTACAGAATATAAACAAAGCTTAATGTTGTTTGTAGTGTTGTAGTGAAAATGAACTTAAAATTAAAGGAAATAGCTAAGACCTAAGGAGAAACATTAACTTTCAGACAGTCAAAATTTTTTTTTTAAATTTAATAAAAATATGCATTATTTAATTTTCTAACGAACTTCAAAAATCGAGAAGATACTCAAATTCGTCTGTATATATTTTTCGTTTTTTTTATGTTTGTTCAGACATAGCTTCTCTGTTTATGAACTGATTTCAATAATTCTTTTTCTTTGGGTCCAAGGTAGTTCCAAGGTGAGATCTCATTTTCATTTCATTGTTATTGAACTTTGGACTGAAGGTACGCCAAATACTCCTAACAGTTTATCTATTTTGATAATTCTTTTATGTTATTGTTTCTGGGTTTTGGGTTACCAATTTACCTAAGTCAAATTTGAGCTTTAGAGTTCGTTTGTATTTCTTATCTTCATACGAATACTGGTGACTCAATTATCCTTAAGTGCACACATAGTGACCGTAATTTTGATCAAAGTTTAGGTACCATTTTCTTGTACCATACGAGGGAAACCGCGGGAAAAAGATGTTAAATACGTAACTATGTGGAGTTAAATTATTTAATATTAATACAAGTGGAGCTTAGTTACAGTAACCCTTATTATTGTCCATCTGCGTGAGAATTCGAGACATGAAAACGCATTTAGAAACGGTTTGGTGTCGCCCTAAAAGCGACTCGGTAACTACGAGTATGTTAGTAAAATATTCATACTGAAGTTTAACTGAGAGATACCACGCCCCTTGATATAGTTATCGAATGATATTTGAAAGGGTAAAGTTGAATTACGTAAGTTTTATATTCCCAACAGACAGATATAAACGGATGTCCATATTTATATTTTTCGTTCTCTTTATAAGAGAACTAGGTAGTTCTGGATAATTTAACAATATGATCTATAATTAAATATTTGTTTCACATTATGGTTTAGTGAATATTACTTTTTTTATTTAGTTATTTATTTATTGGTATTTATTGCACATACAAACATTATAAAAAAAGATACACACAGAAAGGTTGAGTAAAAAGTACAGCTTATTTCTAAAAGAAATTCCTTCCAGCAGACCTGCGAGTGACAAATTCAAAGAAGAAAAGATAGACACTGTGTGTACTTGCTATAATGATAACAAAATACACTAACAAAAATTACATATAGTACATTACATATTATTTTATTTTATTATCTATGTTCATGTTCATATTTTTTTTTATAAGTGTATGTATGTACAATAAACAGTATATTCCGTTAGGTACCTATACTAACTTCACGGTATGTACACACTTGGAAAAGAAACATGACATATAACTTATGCACAGAGGTACTGCTTATTTCAAAGAAAATATTTTCCAGCGGACCCATAGGTTGGTTTATAACTTATTATTCTATCACAATAAGAAAGGAAAAAATTAGAAATACATCATGTGTATATATACAATATGATATATATAATATAATATACTCAGACATTGCACACAGCGCCATCTAGTTCCAAAGTAAGCAGCACAGCGCTTGTGTTATGGGTACTAGACAATTGATATACTACTTATATACTTTTATTTTGTAAATAAATACATATTATACATAAACAACCAGACTCTGGGCGGGAATCGAACCCGCAACCCCCGTTTACTTTTCGACGCGCTTAGCCGTTGCGCCACGGAGGTCGTCAAATACATACCTACATACATACCTACCTGCTTTCTGCTTCATATTATATACGTTAATATAATAGTAACTGGGCGATCGAGCTTTGCTCGGTGTCTTTTAGATTTGATTATTTATTATTGATAAAACAAAAATATGTCAGCGAAGCAAACATATTATTATTAACAAACTTTGGTTGAACAAATCAGAATTATAATTATATTATCAGATATATAGATAGATATATAGATATTATAAGAAATAATTTATCTGATTTATGCAATATTTGTAAAGTAAACCAAGGCTAATTTATGAAGATCAAATAACCAGAGCGTTACCCGACGGAGATGTCAAAAGCATTCGCATACCTAGGCGAAAATGTGTGAAGAGAATGATGAGATTTAAGGAAACGAATGAAATGTGTAAGGACCACGATGCTTGGCGCTACGTCCTCTCTAGCTAACTCGTTATGGATACAGTGTGAAGATATGTACTCGTATGTATGTAAAGTAAATGCAAAAAGTAAAGCTGCAATAAGACGAATACGCAGTAACGTAATACTCAGAAATAAATATCAGAAAACAGAAATAAATGTTATTTGATAATAATTTATTTTAAGATCAAACCAAGAATTTTTTTTTTATATAAGAAGGGGCGAACGATCATGTAAGTCATCTGATAGACAATGATCACCTACGCTCATCGACACCCGCAACATCCGGGGAATCACGGGTGCGTTGCAGGTCTTTAGAGAACGAGAGAAAGGAGAATAAAGAAGGAGAGGGAGGAGATGAGCCACTGATACTCTCACTCACCGAATGAAACTCAATAAATGTTGAGGCAATAGATGTTGAAGCATTAGATGTTGTTATTTCACGCCGATATTCTGTGAGGGGACTTTTATGAATGGAAAAACATACCTTGTTTGTAAATCTATCTACAAGTACGTGATACGTTCCATTTCTACAACACCGTCATATTATTATGATTCAGCACATTATTAACTTTCGACCGCGTCGTTATAAAGAAACCTGCTACCTACACGGGAATAAATATTAGCTAGCAACACTAATAACATAGCTATATAGAAATCTATAGTACATTTTTCATCTCATGTGGCCACAGTGTTCTGTACTCTTGCATATACTCCCTCTTCGGTTGGAAAGACTCCCTCTACAGTTCGAATCAATTACTATGTTCCACTAAACTGAGGCTTCAGAGACCACACCTAGCTCAATTTCAATTCGACTCATGTTTAAAGCATTTATGTAATGCTTTGCAAAAAGTAATTAAAAAATGGATGCTCAAATTATTATTAGACTGCAAAATATACATTTAAAATGTCGTGAGCAGGTCTTGACCATTCAAATCGACGACGCGATAGCATTATCTCACTCTTACTTACGGCGAAGCGACAGTTCCCGTGCTCGCTCTGCCAGCGCGTAGGGACACGATTATAGTTGTGATGTACTATTCTAGTGTAACGTATAATTCAATGATAATCTTTGGAATACTTTAGAAGCAGTTAGATACAAAGTAAAAAACAAATCATCTTCCAATCTACCATATTAATATAACATATTAATATGTAGGTCCTGTATCAAGCAGAAAGTAAAAATGGATGAATGGATGAATTGATAAAGAAAACCAATGGGGAATAAAGTAACTAATTGATGTCTTATTTTCAAAAAATAATTTAATGTTATTAATCGCCAAAAAATAGCCTCGAGCATCATCGCATTTGTTTAATATCACGACCTTATCCCACCCTCTCGCTTCACCCGTTCCTCGTGGCAATTTCAAATATCCATACACTGGTCTTTGGTCGTGCACTCACGTAATACGTACTGCCAAAGAATGGAACTTCCTGCGATTTTCTGTACTCCCTGAGAAATATAATCGTTGCATCTCCAGAGTTACAGTGAATAGAATTTTTCTAGATTGACGTGCTCCATCCTCGGCCACGCCACGCTTACTAACAAGCAAGTCAGTGACCAAGCGTAGATCTTTACGTTTTCAACTAATTAATCTGTGGCAGATCTATCTCCAATAAAAAAAACAGTATTATTTATTACTCCGTCGTAGAGATGGGTAGGTCTGGATAGATACGTGTCCACGAACCCGTATTCCTAGTGGCACTGTTGGATGTACATCCAAACAAAGTCGTACCCTTATCCTTGGAACAGAAATGTTTGCCGGCGGAGTGGAATCTACACTGAACATGGTACGATTCTAGTATTACCTAATACTACATTAGATCCAGCTCTGCACACTCCGTAAGTCCGGTTCGGGAGTTGGTACCAAATTATCTATACAGGTCCGCGGACACGGAACTTGGACCCGTATACCCAGAGCTGGATTTACATCCGGACCCGTATCCTTAAGAAAGCCGGACCCACCAATCTTTACACCGTCGGCTTTATTCAACTTCTTCGTTCAATTTTTGCACGTTGCTAAACCAGATGCAGCCATTTTCATCTTAAGTACATACACAAATTGCGCGAAAACTAAGGAAAACATATGACGACCATTGTTAGAATAATGTGACAAGTAGGTCAATTCACCGACTTATGAATGCTTTACTTTCATTCTGTTCCATATCTTTGTATTTTTTTATATACGTCCGCAACACAACATAAAGTAACGACATCTCTAATTTATTAAATACCTAATATTTGTGTTTTAACTACATATTTTACTTAATTAGATTACAACTAGTTTTTACCAACGACTTCGTTGGCGTGGTATTGACAAATAATAGCCTATATTTACGATGCAATCACTCTTTAAAAAAAGTTGAACGGTTCATTACTTTTTGCATGAAAATATCAAACTAGATAGTTTCAAAGTTATAATAATAGTACGGCTATTTATTTATTAGAGAAATATTACCGATGCAATGTCAGTTTGATTTTGGAATAAGGAGTTGCGAAATAGATCAAAGTATTCTAATATGACAAGGTTAAGTTACGTAGTCATTACTCCTGAATTTTAAATAAGACAGTCAAGATATTCTATTTGGGACTAGTATTAAGACTGACGTCTATCTAAGAGCTATCTCTTCAAAAGCGGATTTACAAAACAGTGACACTGCATTAAACATTACAGAGAAGCCCATTTGTATAAAACATTGAAAGGAATATTTTATTTGGATTTTGCTACTGTTCTCATACTTTCAGTTAGTTCGCGTGTTGAAGTTCAAACATACACTGGTTTCCTAAATATTTTGATTTCATTACATAAAATTAAATTTATAAACAAATAATTCTGATGAAACAAAATTGACCATAAATGCGTGACCTATTTTCTTTTTAGGGTTTTGTGGCTTGATGGAAAAAACGAAACCCTAGCAGTTTAATAATGTGATAAATTCCTAAAACCTCCAGATAGTTTCCGCTCAAACTCTAAAAACCACCAATCGACACGCGTTTTGCCTCTCAACGAAGCATCCTCAGGATATACCAGAGATAGGATTCGGCCATTTAACCAGCACCGAATTCGTGCTTCTTCGGTGCTTCGGTCGGATTCGGTGTTGGTTAGGTGGCCGAATCCTATCTCTGGTATATCCTGAGGATGCTTCGTTGAGAGGTGAAACACGTGTGGATTGGTGTTTTTTAGAGTTTGAGCGGAAAATAGCTAGAGATTTTAGGAATTCATCACATGCGATGGAGTTCCGCAAAGTAACACCTGAATCTATATAATAGTTTCATAATGGCTTCTATGTCTTTCTATACGTCTGTTGGGTTACCAATTTACGCCTCTGTCTTAAACAGCTCCGTAAGCATAGAGATGACGGAATGGATCACCTGGTGACACGCATCTAAAGCAAAAGCTCCGTCCAATTTCATTCTTGGTCCGAGAGTCAAACAGACACAGAGTAGAGATTCTCGCCAAAGAATTTTCAAACGTTGCCAACAAATAATTATTGACAGTTTGACTGGATGAATTTCTAGCTGTTAATTTTGTGCGATTTGTGAGCCTTGTGCTGTTTTGAGTCTGTGGAGTACATGTCAAGGAAAATGTATTCCATCCAAAACTTATAGGGTAGATACTTCCCTTTTGGAAACTTGAAAATTTGAACAAGAAGCAACGACTCAGAGCACAATAAAAGGGAAAAATCTAAAAATTGCAAATATATAATTATATTACATATTTTAGCCATTACTAACGTACATGTTCAGTTGAAGTGTAGCGGTGGAACGTGACTTTCAACTGTAAAGTTAAGTTTGTTTTTGCATTCTACTTATATTATTTAGTAACTACATAACACAAAATAAATTGTATGGTGGTGTGGAACCAGTGGTGCACGAGGCCAGTCATTTTTTGTTTCCGTACTTAAAGAAAAAAGAAAATTCTTGTGACAGTGATGCATTCTTCCATCTGTTACAGGGATGTTCTTCAAATCTGTGTGACATAACATTGAAATTAGGCATAGCGAGATATATTGTTAGCCCACATAATACGTTGCACGAGTTAAAATTTAAAATATTAAAACATCGAAACTACCAGTTAGAATAGAGTTTAATCGTGTATTTTTTGATGTGAAACATCTTATGTCGCGGGTCAGATCAATTATAGGCGTGGTAACGTGTCGCCACGCGCTTGTAACTCTGCGACTCTCTTCCTACTCGGCTCGCCGAACCCCGTCTCGTCTATAGCGTATGCAGTGTTGTTATTCACTTCGGAACACGTTGCCTGTGTTTTTTAAATAAAGAATAATCTTATCTTATAGAAAATTGAAATATTATGTTTTTTGAGTCATTATTTTATTATACCATATTTATTTCCTTCAATAAACCACCCTTTCATGCATATTTTCTTACGTCGTCTTTATGTCTTATGTCTAAACGTCTTATGCGGCGGGCCAGATCGACTTTTATACCTATAGCATATGGAGTGTTGTTATTCACTCTGGAACACGTTGTCTGTATGTTTTAAATAAACAATAATCTTATCTTTTAGAAAATCGAAATATTATGTTTTTTGAGTCATTATTTTATTATACCATATTTATTTCCTTTAATAAACCACGATTTCTGGCATATTATTTTCTTACAAAATAGTTTCGATGTTTTACCTGTCAGGCGCCCCGCGACGGCTCATTTTTTTATATTTCTAATTGATGGCTTACATCAATAAGTAATTGTAAAACACTTGTACTGTGGTAAAACTATTTCTAGCTCTTAAAAACATATTTAGTACGCAAAAAATGTTAAAAATCATAAACACCTGTCATTTTGACGCGCTTGGCGTCACGTTAATGTTCGTGATAATTAACTATCAATAAATGAAAGGCTGTCGTGAGTATAGTACATTGTAATCATTAATATATTGTAGGATAGAAGCCGCTAAAAAAATATTTTGTATTTTACGACTATTTACATGGAACAAGACAAAAAAACCGACTTATAACTGCTATATTACTTATAACTCGCCATTGTTGATAGTGTTATTGTAGACATTAATGTCACAATCAATCTGACCAATAGCGTATGTTTAAGTATTTTAAAATCTCGGAAATCTCCACACTTTTTTTTAACTTTTGTTAATTGTTTTCTTAATCAACAATGAAATAAATTAAATAATATCGATGTAGGCATAATTCAAATGAAAAAATTTTGGCCCTCGACTATTCAACAAACTTCAGAGAATGTGTAGTGTAAAACATATATATAGTGTAGAGAATTATAGTTTAGAGGAAAAATATTCAAGAATTCTTAGGTCTTATAACTCTCCAGAAATTAGGTTTAAAAAATAAAAACAAATTAAGCTTGGATCAACATAAATAAGACCCCTTATGGGTCACATTATTGCGGGTCATGGGAATCTCGAATAAAAAATAATTAAAGTTTGATATGAAAATATGTAA
Organism: Zeuzera pyrina; assembly: GCA_907165235.1. Lineage (NCBI taxonomy): Eukaryota > Metazoa > Arthropoda > Insecta > Lepidoptera > Cossidae > Zeuzera > Zeuzera pyrina. The sequence continues at coordinate 3,779,569 of OU015633.1, forward strand.
ATATTATAAGGCATTTTTACGCATAATTTAAAGCATAATTTTAAGCATAATAAAGTGGTGTTAAATAAAGTTTTCATTTTTTTTTTCAACATTATCAAACGACATATAGTTAACTGATTCAAAAAAGTCACAGGCTGATCAGTTCCCAACATAAAAAATATGCTATAATTATAGTACACTCTATTTATTGGAAATAAGATGTATTATGTGCATAGATTAGGGACTAATGGGGTTGCCACATCACACGCGGAGTAATGTAAGAATGTAAGAAAGACACAGCAATGGTGGTTACACAAGACCACAGTATAATCATAACAATAGGATTGCCTCTTTAAGATATTGTATATACTAAGGTGTTACCTTGCTGAAATCTATTTTATGTGATAAATTCCTAAAATCTTAAGCTATTTTCCGCTCAAACTCCAAAAACCACCAATCGACACGTTCGCTTCTCAACGAAGCATCCTCAGGATATACTAGATTTAGGATTCGGTCAGCTAACCAGCACCGAATCTAATAAAATAAAATAATAACAGTAGGATGTTTTCATAGTAATCAAGCTCTTTGTTTGCGGTTGTGTGCGCGCTAATATGCATGTGTCATGGCTCGAGGCATGCACACAACGGCAATATTTCAGGCGAATATGGGCAATTATTGTAGCGCCCAGTCGGGGTCGCACGCGACGCAAACATGTCACCCCTTCCGTCTGTCTTCAATTTGTTCTTCACATCTCCACAAATACAAACATGTCTTAATCTCTTAAACGAACGTATTATGATGTCCTTAATTGCCTCAATAATTTTAGTAATTCGACTCCAGAGTTATCATTCTTGAACATAACAAGAAATTAAATTCTACAGACACGAAAAACTTATCTGATATATTGTTTTTCATTAAATGCGATTTCTTAGAAATATGTGCGGTGTCACCCTTGCTACATAAAATTTATTCCAATATACATTTTTAATACCCAATTATATAAAATGAAAGTGGTATTTTACCTCATATTTCGAAATAGTTTTAAACCGACTTCAAAAAAAGGAGGAGGTTCTCAATTCGTCTGTATGTTGTTTTTTTTTTGTATGTTTGTTACCTCATAACGCCGTTATTTATGAACCGATTTCGAAAATTCTTTTTACGTTTGGTAGGTAATATTTTAGAGGTAGTCCCATTTAAAATTCATCGAAATTGGAGCTTGGACTTCGAAGATACACTAGATAACACGACCTGGTTATAAACTTTATTTATATTGATGATTCTCTTGTAAATCGTTGCGCTCCGGAATTAGAATGAAGTTAATTGCAGACCTGTTCTAGATATTTATTTAGGTCAAGATTACTCAAAAGCGAAAAATAAAAATTTTTTATTAAAAAAAATTAAACCGCCTTCAAAAAAACACTGAAAAGTATAAAATAACTATTCTTTACTAATCAAAACTCAAGTACAATTAAAATAACTTTATAAATACGATACACAACATACCTATACAATTAAATGTGACAGTTATTGAAATCGGTGCCAAATCAATGTGCAACAACAGAAAGTCTATTAGTTGGGTGGCTTGGCACCGACTTCAGTAACTGTAAAATTTAATTAAGTATATAGGTATGTGTATCGTATTTATAAAGTTATTTTAATTGTACTTGAGTTTCGATTAGTAAATAATAGTTATTTTATACTTTTCAGTGTTTTTTTTAAGGTGGTTTTGATTTTTCTTTACAGTTATTCACCGACATATTATGCCTAATGACCTTTACAATTTATAAATCTCGTAGGAAACACTCCGTATGTGATTCAAGCTCACGCTTGACCAAACTTTTTAAATGTTGCAAAGGTAATAAAATTAAGATGCTCTTATTCTTAATATTAAATTGGTCGGTTGCACTATAAAAGTATGATAACTTATCAATTATGCATATTGAATAAAAATTAATTGTTCTTTGTTTATGTATTTTGATAAAACCAAAAAGAACCAGTACTTCACGGGTATGTACATTATATATGTATGTGGAATTGTACATGTATGTATTTATTGTATAGTAGCTGATGCCCGCGACTTTGTCCGCCTTTTTTATTTTAAATAGCCTATGTCCTTTCGCGGAGTTTAATCTGTCTTTATACCAAACATTGCAATCGGATAAACGATATGGCAGCCCATAAAATACGAAAAAAAAATTGATTTTTATATATTAGATTAACACTGAAACTTCACTCCAATCATGACAGCCTAGTGGGTAATATAGAATATGCGATGTCATCATAAATCTAATGTGGCAGATGATTTAAGACGACAAGTCATTTTTTATGAAGACCACATTAAATTACTTAATTGAAATTCAAATTCAAATATTTATTTGCATAACATGTGTAGTTTGATAAAGTTTTTAAATGATAACATATATAGGTACATTGATTCTTCACACGTTTACCAAATTACTGGCATGCAAGATTAATAAAGAAAATAATTATTATTATAATAAACATAGAAGAATAACAAAATTTAAATGTCAATATTGATCACTTCAGTACTCTTGAACCGAATAATGACATTTAGTAAGCAACCATTCATGTAGCACGACCCGAAATTTATTGGACGTTAGACATTTGATATTATCCGTTAAATGACTATATATGCGAATAAGCATTGACGTACAGTTTTTATCGAAAGGGATTGATTAGTACAATATCAGAATTAAAATTTAATTTTACTGCACAGGTGTTTGAAAAAATTAAGAACTATAAATAAAAAGCAATGATTACAAAGTAAGTAAAAGCAATAAATATAAAATTATAAATCCCTTTTTCCTCCATTTCGCCGAAAGTGATTCTACTATTTTAATACTCGAAACCAACGCATACGAAGATGATCTATGTATATGAATATCTCACGCAACCAATATATCCTTCGGGGTCACGAACTATAGGAGTGGGAGCTCAGGTCATCAATCCATCGACCCTGAGGAGGATGACAGCGCGTGTGGTCCTTGATGTCATGGCACTGCAAGGGTGTAGGTGATTCTGTCACTACCCCTCAGAGAAGTGTTACAATACAGCGTGAGAGGGGCTCCAGTGTGTTCCGTACGAGATCCCGGACCCCCTCAACTATACGCTGAGGAAAACCACCGCAGGCAACAATGTAAGCAAAAGTCTATTTACATTATAAATAAAATCTCGACTATCTCGAGGCTAAATTATATCAAAAGTAAAACCCTACTTATTCACGCTTTCCACGTCATTTATTTAATATAACCTTTATTGACAGTTTGCAAACTGTAAGGGATAATTCGATATCGTCCCCATTTAGGGTCGGTTACGAATAAACGGAATATTGTGTTTATATTCAAGACGCGTCCTTCCTATCTCGGGGGATATTACTACCATAACTCACTGACTTGTCACGTTTCATAGTTCTTACTTTCGAGTAGAGATAAAAATCTCATTTCATATTTCACGATATTATGTATCTTACATCAAAAGCTACGGTTAGAAACGGTAAGTTAGGTATCGTAATTGATACCGCACGGACCATCTAAAATATCATTATTTGGTATTTTTATTGCGAGTAATACCTACAATTAATAATAAAAAAAAAATAGTGTTCAATGGATATCAATTCATTAATTAAGTTTAAATTTAACTCTAATAAAAATTAACCTACAAAATTTTTAACTTTTTTCTCTTTGTTCGTCATCCAATTTATTATGTTGAAGATTTTATAATCAATATAAACCATTATATCGTGATACTTAACCATTTGTATTCATCAGATATTGTAGATTACCAATATATTACGATGGTCAGATATGATCAGAAATGTCTCATCTCTGAAGCAACATTGTATTCGTAGATGTTATAGATCGCAGTTAGTTTACAGCATTGTTTGCATTGTCAGCAAAGAAATATTATTTACTCGTAAAAGTTAAGTATTCAGAAAGCTCCAGTTTTTGGTCCAGTTTTCAAATAGACTCGAAATGAAATGAAGGTTCGAAATAGGCTTGATTGCAACAAACGGGTGTTACATTCAAAATATGATTTTTAATTTTTCGTATTATTATAATGGAAAAATAGAACATTTCTAGAGTCAATCAAAGTCAGACTTTGTTTAGTCTGTTTTATATGTACAGCTCTCGGACCAAGGAAGATGATGGGCGGAGCCATAAGAAGTTGACTCTCTTATCATCTGTGTCAAATGAATTTTCTTTTGCCATGCCTTTCTGTTGTCATAATAACTACAGCTAACTGTTTTACTCGTGGTTCTTAAGTGTTTTGATAACTAGTATTCAAGAAAATAAAAATATATCACAATCGGCAGTTTATTCTTGTACTATAACCCTTTCCTAGTGAAAAGTAACCAGAAAAGAAACCATATCTACGAAAAACGGACACTCTCTTAGAGAAAATGCTCCGTCCATTTTTATTTTTGGTCCGAGATACAAAATTCTCAACAAGTTATTTAGAACTATAAAAGTTATTTTTTTTATTTTGGAGTACGTTTTGGGGGCATAAATAGATAGCCATACTTACTCAATATGAAAATATAACAGACGAATGTCAGCATACAATGGTTTGATTACAGAACCTCAAGAATTATAACAGACGATGGGTACTGTACAATGAGATAATAGACCGCTAACGAAGCTAACATTATTCCCAGGTTATATCTGGGGTTAGGAGTCGGCCGGTCAACATGACCGAGATAATAAATCCTAATATGACATACTCGTGGGGGCGATAGTTCGATACTTATTAGTGTGATCTATTAAAATATCAGAACTTGCCATTATTAAAAAGCTCTAAAATTTTTTTCTATGTTGCGGTAAGTAATCTGTAATCAATTTGTTTTCAAATATATACGTGTATTTTTTGCATTAAGTACACTAGATCCAAATTTATGGGGGAAGTTCAAGCATTCTAAGAGAGGCACGTGCCCATCTCAGCTTTCTTTAGTGACGTCAGTTTTTTCAGGAATTTTTTTTCAATTTATTATGCGTAGTAATATATAATACGCACAAAAATTACTGTTTCAAAATCCATTTTCGGATCAGTGATTTCAAAACGATAGCGAAGCACTAAATTGCAATCACGTCCGCAATACTAACGAACGAGGCTATTAACCTGAACTTATCATTTATCGAGCTTCAACCACTGGTTGAGTGCTAGCGGTGAATTTTCGGCTGTTGGACTCAATCAGTGATAATGGAGTGAGTTAGATCGGTAGTAGGTACCGCTTCGTCTTTTATGTAGCTATATGTGTTATTATGAATTGGTACTTCAGGTGGAATATCGGTAAAGGTTGATTATACTGCGATATTTCGTATCTGTTTATTTGGGGAAACTTTGGAATCTTATTGTTGTTTTCCTAAGAAAACTTGTGTTTATTTGTATAACTTTTATATGAATATCAGCTGTGACAATTTGCCTTTTTTCCTGTTGACTAGGTCATTGGCACGGTTGTAGTATATCTGTCTTTCTAGATAAAAATCCATGTTTGTTTCTAGCTAATTCAGTTTTGAAGACTAACTTTTTAAACTGTCAGTTATATTGACTACTTATTAGTTATACACATCTTCACGCTGTATCCCTAATGGGGTTGTCAGAGAGGACGGAGCGCCAAGCGTTGTGATCCTTATATAATACTTTCGCTTCCTCAAATCTCAGAGTGAATGATAAAATTTGAGGAGGTGAAAGAAGTATATAACGGTTGCGTTAGGGATATAGCATTAGGTTATGTAAGTACGTGTGTATTCCAGACAAATACAGAAAATGTGCCTCCCTAAATTAAGCACTAGACTCGTATGGAAGGTGTCATAAAATAAACTGGGGGGAGCAACCAATATCACCCAGACTATGAAATGATTTAAAAAAGTTGATTTCTAAATTTCGACCTTGTCGAAAATGAGACGACTTCGTTGGCGCAGTGGTTTAGACATTGCGTCTAAGCGCAGAAGGTTTCGGATTCGATTCCGGACCGGGTCAATTTAAGAAACGAACTTTCCTAGATTATCTGGGTGTGCTAGGAGACGCTCCTAGTAGTCGTCGTTTTGTTTGCATAGCACAGAGAACGCCCTAATTTGAAGACTAGATGTTTGGTGTGTATTGTCCAAAGCATAATGTATTGTTATTATTAATTTATAAAATCGACCTAACCGGAAATCGAACCCGGGACCTCACCTTGGAAATCAGTTGCTCTAACTACCGCACAAATGCACCAAACAAATAGTTTTGTTAGGTAACAGCAAAATATAACGAAATATATAGGCAACAATATTATCTCCATGAAGACATCACAAATCACAAAACTCGCCACGGGCAGTAACATGACCCCTTGTTTGTTATAAGATAAATAAATAATGTAATGAAAAAAATATTTAAAACGAAGGGTGAGGGTTGTATTGGGAAACTTAATACGGGTCTGAAGCTAAATTACTATCAACAATTTAAATTCAAAAATTTATCTTTCATGGATTCTCTAAAAATAAGACAACATATATTCGTAATAAACTAGTTCTTCAGAGCAGAAGTTTGAAACATCGAAGTTAGAAAAAGATCTGTCGTAGTCGGTGGTTGATTTAACTTTAACAACTTATATTAAGTTTCAGTTCCTTTTTTAGCGTTCCGTAGGAAAACAAGGAATCCTTATATTATCGAAAAGTTTGTTTGTCTATTCCCCCGTTCGTCTGTCTGTCTGTGGTTTAACTCTCAGTACTAAGCAGTTGTAATTTGGCATTGTTGTATATATTATTCACGCCTACGAAGTTCAAATATAATAAAAAAAAATTTTTTGTTTGGATTCCTCCCTTACTCCTCCCTTACGTTGTGTGGGATGTCATTGGATAGGTTTTCAAAAATATCGGGGGTATGTGAAGAACATTCGTTCGATCCGTTTGCGAATTATTAAGCATTAAGTTAGTCGTTTTTGTTTGTCAAGTGTCCCCCCCCCCATTCGTCCGTCCCCCCTCCCCTCACCACTCCAGCTAGAAGTATATATAAATAAGTTAATAGGAAAATTCTCACAGAAAAGTAGGGTCAACAAGTTAACGAGTAATAGTCGAGAATCGCCCAACTTTTAAAATGTACTTGAATAAAAATCGTAATAATCTCATAGTATCAAAAGCCCCGGTCTAAGTACGCATATTGTGACGGACAACTACGGGACCCTACAATTCCCTTGGCCTGACACGCACTTGGCCAATTAATATTTCGTTCTACAATTGAAAAACGCAGCATTTTTACCATCCTTTCGATACCTATTCGTTAATCACAACAGTACGAAAGTGTACAGATTTTATCTCAGTCTGTCAGACTTAAATAACGGAAATTTGGAACAGTTAAGCGGAGGTACATAGATGGACATGAACTTTCAAAGTTGAATTTTTACTTCGGAGATTAGTTTGGAGACTAAAATACATTACACAATGCATTACCCCAAGACCCCAAGATAAAAATTTTATCGAAAAATTATTAGGTAAAATACTTAACATGAAGCGAGTCGTCGTACATTTTGAATTCTTCAAAACTATCGCTCAGATAAATTTGGAAAAATCACGAACATCTGGAACACTGGCTTTGAGCACTTTGAACACTTTGAGGTTCTGTATCACACTTTATTTCGCGATTGGTGGTTGGTATTTCAACATTACATCGATTTTATTTATCAGCGGAAATATCACGCATTTCTGGAGGTACAGATACCTCCAGAAAAGCGTGATTAATGATGACCTTAGTAATTGCTTTCCATCAATCAACACTGATATTAAGTGTTTTCAGTAAATGTTAAAAAAGAGAGCAGGACTGTACATGTTGTTTTAAAAATTTTATTAAAAAGACACTGATTATGAAAGCGTACACAAGATCAATGTTTTTGTTGGAAATGATAATACAGACATAAAATTGTCGGTCTATTACATTTTTTCCCCTCTTTCACATTAAAATTTCAAGGTATGAATATTTTAATTTTTATATTGATAGTTCAATGGCTCCATCTCACCTTATAATAAGAATCCCGTAATAATTTATGTCTTTTTAAATACCTAAGATACTGGGATCTAGTCTTTTAAACGATGTGATTTAACTTGAAACCCACTTAGTAGATTTTCAGTATATAACTAAACGAATACACTGGTAATAATTTCAACTATGCTTTTGATTTCAAAAAGCATAAAGGCTGACTCAAACATATTTTTTCCAAAAATATCTTCTGTGTCACATTATTACCTTTTATATTGCTATAGAAAGAATGAGTGATGAAAGACTGACGAAGAAAATCTACAGAGCGAAAGTAAGAGGTAAAAGAAGCCAAGAAAGACCAAAGCTGACTTATGAAGGTCAAAAAGCCAGAGTGTTAGCAGATGGAAATGTAAAAAGCACTCACATACCTAGACGAAAATATGTGAGGAAAATGATGAGATTTGAGGAAGCGAAAGAGGTACATAAGGACCGCGACGCTTGGCGCTCCGTCCTCTCTGACTACTCCGTTAGGGATGCAGCGTGAAGATATGTATGTATATGTGTATGTATATCGGTATAGTATTTATCGAATTACAATACACTTAATTGATTTTGATAACATGTTCGAGATCGTAGTGAAGTTAAGAGAAGAATATTATCTAATAAGACGAACAGACTTCAAGAAGCACATTTACTCAAAAACTTAATACGACTGATTTATCAAACCGATCAACCATCATAATATACAAATGAAGTCAGTTAAAGAACAATGACAAATACAAGTACCGTTGTTACGATAAGTTTATTTCATTCAATTCATTTGTATATAACAATGTTCCTCAGTTCGTTAAATGAATTTGTTTAATGTTTAGTACGTGCCCTTTTTGAACTTTATTAAATTAATAACTTTGTATACAAGAATGATACCCCTTACATACTAAAAACCCTTTTAGAAATATGTATGTTAACATGACACAACTATTAAAATTGGCATTAGATACAAGTTTTTGAGAAAATCGTGTATTTATACATACGTACATAGGAAAAATAAACAACTTTCTTAAGAATTGTTTACTTTCTTAAGAATTTGTTAAACATCACGTACATACGATGCGAAACGTCTTACAAACACTCACATGAGCCACCTTCGTGCATACAGATCCTTATATTCATATCCAGTAAATCATCCGGAACAAAAATTCAATCTGATACCCGGTGTTCGGGATTGGCGTGTAAATTTGTCATACCTACTTTTTGCTACATATTTTTTATAATGAAAATACTTATACTATGACATAAATTTACTTTTGAATATAAATTGTAAATGGGCGCTTTTTCACAGTTAAACGATTTTATAATCACGATTTTATCGTCACAATTTTACCGTTCACGATACAATAGGTAAGCACAAAAGCGCAGACGCTTTTTCTACGACCACAGCATGACGTTATCGTCGACGGAAATTTAAAAGCGTCTTCATACAACTGCATTTTGCTTGCCTATAGTATCGTGGACGATGGCGATAAAATCGTTCATCGGTAAATTATAAAAGTGGTCAACAAATAATACAATTACCTACGCTCCCGCTACTTTCCAGCAAAAAAATGCTAACAGACAACGTGCCTATGTACTCGTAAGCCGTTGCTACTCGAGCACTGCATATTACCTTTTTTGTTTTTGTTTGTATGATGCTCCCTTGAGACGGAAGGCAAAGGGATCTATACCCATACTGCCGATGTCTTCAGTAATAAGTTTATTATTCATTAAAATGACGACGTAATACATTTTCATTTTTCTTGGAATTTCTAGAATCAAATATGTTGAGGCAATCTTTTTAGAAGGATCTGCTAAGGCAGACTAAGCCATTAAAAAAATCTCAACATCAAACTACTTATTATGCACTTATTTTAACAATTCCACATATTGTACTAAAACTACGTCTTGGGATTAAGTACTTGGGATGCAAAATTATGCCAATCACAATATCCATACATCACAATATCCACGAGAATCAATTGCAAATGAGTAAAATAAACGCCCAACAGGTCTTCATAAAATCACGTCAAAGACTGTTCTTCTTTTTGAGTATGGTTCCCTAGTTCCTAGGAAGCTGATGCTGATACAGCCACATCTCGGCGTCTTGGCGGCGTCGACGTCACTCGTCTTATGCAAAAATTTTTCATTCTTATGTCGATGTAAAACTTTTCTTTTTTTTTATAACTCCCTAGTCCCTAACACTTCTCTTGTGTAGGCTTTACTAGAGTACTAGAGTTTTGTAAGAACGTGAAAACTACAGTTGCACATGTTTTTTCAGATCTTTCTATTCTTTGCATTTGCACAGAACTTAACGCAGAATATACACACATCAAAAAAGTCTAAGCAACACGCATCATTTACAGAAACTGCATGTTTTATTAATTGATACTTTATTTTTTTTTTTAGAAAAGTAGATTGGTATACAATCTTTTTTGTTCTAGGAAACATATACTGTCTGATTTTAAAAATAGAACCTTTTCGGTTGTGTTTTGTTTTCATTAAAATAAAAACTAATTATTATTTTTTCCCGATTTCATGTGTTTTAGTTGCTTGATAAATTTGGTATTTATTGCACTTTTATCATTCTGAGATATACAATTTTTGAAAAAATTGAGTGGTGAGTCATTTTTTTATGTTATGGAGCGACGCCATTTGACTGATGATGAAATGCAGAGAGCTGTAAGAATGCTACAAGCGGAAAGAAATCAGTCCCAGGTGTCTCGGCATTTTGGTGTCAATAGGAGCGTTATTTGTCGTCTTTGCCAGCGTTACGTTAATACAGGGGATCCTGCTGAGCAGCACCCAGCACGTGGAAGGAGTACAACTGCTCGAGAGGACCGATACATGCAACTGACTGCAAGACGTCAACCGATGTTAACCGCCCAGGAGATGGGTTTAAAGCTACAATTCTCAAGCGGTGGGAATCGCGCCCGTCGAAACGAATGGTGTAGGGAACATTCGACATGGACCCAGGAGCAATGGGATAAAATTTTATTTCGTGATGAGTCCCGGTTTGGATTTAGGCCTGATACGAGAAGGGTAAGAGTGTATCGTCGTCCCGAAAATGCTGAACGGCTGAGATTCGTCCAGGAAGTGCACCCTTACAGTGGCTCCACAGTGATGGTATGGGCGGGTATTATGAAGAATAGACGAACTGAGCTCGTTTTTGTAGATGGCAATATGAATGCTAAAAGTTACGTTGAAGATGTCCTCGGGCCTTATGTTCACCCATTTGCACAAAATCTTGGCTCAGATTTCTCGCCGATGCATGACAATGCGCATTCGCACACAGCTCGGTGGACCAGAGAGTACTTGGCAATGGAAAACATCCGGGTATTGCCATGACCTGCACAATCGCCAGACCTCAGTCCCATCGAGCACGCATGGGACATGCACCAGCGATGTGTTCTAGAGAACCTGGACGGAGTGTCGACAACCCAACAACTGAAAGACTTGTTAAAATTCCATTGGGACCGATTGACGCAGGATCAGATAAACAATCTTATATATTCAATGAAAAATAGCTGCCGACAAGTTTTAAACAACAGAGGCAGTCACACTTTGTATTGAATTACCAAATAATTTAAAAAATGTCGTTATTTAATTTTCCAAAACATGAAAAGTTTAATTTCGTTTTAACTTTAATTTATACTGCGTATGTTACGGTAAACATATTGTTAATTACTGTGATTAAATGAACAATTGAATGAAGGATTTTGTTGCTTTAGTCATATTATATACAATTAATTACTACTTTAAATTATCACGATATAGTTTTATTTATAATTGTTCATGACTCACAATCAATATCCATCGTTGCTAAACAATAATCTTTTAAGTAAAGAATGTTATATATGACACGCCTCCCCGATGATTTTTGGCTGCGGCACCTGAGGCGTTGGTAGGAGCTGGTCCAGGTGACGCATCCACTGCAATCATTCGTCAGTCTGTACAGTATATGCAGTCTTCCGAGACATTGAGTCACGGTAGCAAACACCCATCTTTTCCCAATTTTAGTGTAGTTTCTCGCCTGCACTCTATCACCTGGTACGAAGTTTCTGATAGGAAGTATATTTTCATTTAACTGAGGTTGAGTGGTAGGACGGTTCTTAAACATAGTATGTAATTTAGTTCTCACATCTCTGCCAAATATAAGTTCATATGCTGTTTGACACTTGGTCCTGGTGTGCGTCTTAATTGAGATTTAATAGTAACAATCTTTTTGGCTAAATCACCTCTCTCACCCTCCATAGAGCGCAGTGCTCGTTTAATGGTTTGTACGAATCTTTCAGCTTGTCCATTAGTAGCCGGATGGTATGGCGCTGTGGTTCTATGCGTAGTGCCACATTCAGATAGAAACTGAATTCAATCGAGCTGAGCTGTCGATTGTCTGATAATAAAGTGAAGGGCATTCCAAATGTGCAAAACATTTCGCGCAATTTTTCGTTACACCAAACGATAGGTATTGTTTTAGTTGTAATAATTTCTACTCATTTCGAATAGGCATCTACGACGATGAATAGATATTGTCCTTGGAGTGGGCCGGCAAAATCTACGTGAATTCTCTGCCACTGAGCAGTCGGATCTTCCCAATGGTGAAGAGGGGCTTTGGTTGGTTCGTTTTATTCTAATCGACATGCTCTACATGACTTCACCTTATTTTCGATATCTCGATCTATATTTTTCCAATAAATATAACTGCGTGCAAGAAATTTCATTTTTAATATACCAACATGTCTTGAATGTAATTCATTGAAAATACGTGCTTGTAATTTATGTGGAATTACAACTCTACATCCTTTAAATATGCAGTTGTCTTGTAGAGTGCGATCGTTATTATTGTATCCGAGCTCTCTTAACGAACGTCCTGATTTAAGAGCTTCTAATAATATTTTGAGTTCTGCATCTTTGTTCGTTTCTATGGAAATGGTTTTCGAGTTTATTTCTAATTTATTCATTTGTCTAATTTGAAATGCAGTGTTGATCTATAGAGTTTTCTTTAACTTTTTCCACAGGGAATCTAAAAAGGTAATCTGCTTTACTATTTTTTTGCGATGTTCGATATTCAATGTCGTAATCAAATCTGGAAAGAAAATTAGCATAATGAAACAATCTCATTGTACTGAGTGCTGGTAAAATTTGATTGGGATGAAAAATTGACGTTAAAGGTTTGTGGTCTGTAATTAAAGTGAATTTCTGACCATAGCAGTAATGATAGAATTTCTACAGTCCCAAGTATATAGCTAACGCTTTTTTATCTAGTTGGCTGTATTTCTTCTCGTTATACGTCAAAGATCTTTATGCAAAAGCTATGGGTCTCTCTGATCAGTCAGGATATTTGTGCGAGAGAACTGCGCCTAAACTAGTTGGTGATGCGTCTGAAGCTAACACAAGCGGTCTGGAAGGATCAAAATGGGTAAGTACTCTCTTACTCAGAATTTCCGTTTTAATTCTGTCGAAACTTACTTGGCATCCTGAATTCCACTTGAAGTCGGTTCCTTTTTTAGCAATTCGTTTAACCATAGAAACCTAACGTTATTTTTAATTCACACATGTATATATTTTATTATCAAATAAAACAATTTTTTTAAATATTTATTACGTAATTATTTCTTTTTACTTATCTTCATAAACGCACTACTTTTTCGAGATCAAAAATGACTACATATTTAAAAAAATTTAAATAAAAAAAAATAACAAAAATCAGCCTTTTCCTCTTTGGCGAACTTAAACAATAGCATAATTATTATCCTAAAAAAAAGTAGAAAATTATTTTTTTGCAGCGCAATTGGTATAAAATCCACTTTGTGTTCTTCGGAAATTGCGGAATTGCACTTTGAGCAGACTTTGTCATGCGCCTATTTTTTTAGGAACAAAGGCCACAAACTTTTCTTTTTCTTGTGTTTGATGTCTCTGCTGGTTGAGGATCATTAGAAGTGGAGGTAAATGGAGCGTGAAGGTCAACTTCACCAGTGTTTGCACCCAATATAGCTTGAATATGGTTTTTTATGTGTGTTGGCATTATGCGAATTTCCATTCTCATTTTAAGCGAGGGTTCTGTCAGTTGCGAATGTAACTTCTTCATAAGATCTCGTCGACTCATAATTCTTTGTCCCAATTTAGAAGTATTATGGCAGTAAATGGTGTAGCTGTTGATGCATGAGATATTTATCATGCCGTAAAATATACACATTGGCCATCGATTAGTCTTTCTGCTGCTAGACATTATTGAGCACATTTGATAAAATGTGTCTACGCCTCCCTTTGTGGCGTTATAAAATTCAACCATGTGCGGCTTCTTTGTTTCAGAATTTATTGTACCCTCCTCATCACAAGAAGATAATACATAAACCATTTTTGATGGCTTAGGCTTGTAAGAAAGGAGTGTCAGGGGTCCATCTTAACAAAATATTGATGTACTTATGTTTCTAGATCGATTGTTCTTTAACTCTTCAGGGATTTCTCTCTTGTTAGCTCGCAATGTCCCCACGACTGTCAATTTATAAGGCTGCTAAAGTAACTACTTCGCTAGTGGTATCGACGTGAACCAATTATCCATGGTTACGTTTCTATTCGTACCCTGAATACAGCGAGTAAGTTCTTTCACGAAGTATTCTCCCAAAAGCATACCTCCCGTATCAGTTCCTTTACCAAGATGTGGCGAACAATCGATCATGTATCTCGTACCACTGTCACATATCATTTCCAACTTGATGCCATATTTTGCAGGTTTATTTCGAATATACATTCGAAACTTACATCTGCCTCTAAATGCCAATAGCTGCTCGTTAATAGTAACATTGGTTCCCGGTATATAATTTTGTCGGCACTGAGCTATGAGAATTTCGCATATATCTCTTATAGGCGTAAAAGGATCGTTTTTTTTGCCGTTGTAAGCGAAATGTTTTATCGTCTAAACAAAGACAACGTAAAAGGAAGTCACATCTTTCTTTTCTCATACATGACACATATCTAGTACCAGAAAACTCTGTGTTGAACAATTCATCAAGAGTTAAATGGTTGTCTTTCAAAGCTCCAGTTAGCACCAAAATACCAATGAGTGCCCTGATCTCTTCTTTGCTAGTCTCATTCTGCGTAGATGTAATTTGTTGATAGGTTTCCTTTTTTATTGCAATTTCTGAGTTTGTCCATTTAACAATTTCTTCAAAAACTTTGTCAGTCATGAATTGGTCGAATAATAAAAGAGGTTCTACCATACCTCTCAGACTACGAGTTGGTCCTCTGGCAACCCGGACAATAACTATTGCAGATGTTCTGCCTGAGGTGCGCCCTTTCTGCATTGCCCAAACATGGCCATTCCGACCACGAATATTAGGTTGTGACAAGTTCAATACACCAAGGTGCTGACTCGATGGAGCAGGAGGAGTCTCTTGCTGTGCTGGAGTCAACACACGTTCTTGTGACACAGTAGAAGGAGAGTATTCATCATCAGAGAGGTCGTCCTGGGTGTCACTTTCTAGATGTTCAATCTCCAGATTATCGTCTTCTTCGCTGCCAGAAGAATTCTGTAATGGGTTGTCCTCATCCTCTTCTAATAATAATCTCTAATATGGGCATCGGATAGTGTTTGTGATGAATCCATGATGAAAAAGTGCAAAACACGTAACACTTCTATTTACCAAAAAATATACACAAAACCTAACTATTCGTCGAAACGACGAGCATTTTCGTAATATTTCGAAAAATAGTGAACTTACCGACTGAACACGGCTACCTCTCGAAAGAGCGCGGTGAGCACTGAATTGACACGAGAGAACAAAACAATCGGTGCAAGCGCAGAAAAGAGACGGCGACTTTTCTACCGCGTGTTCGTCGATTCGACGAAGGTTAGGTTTCTAGGGTTAAAGATTTTGTTATAGAAACAAAGTTTGGTATGAATTTGTTGTAGTAATTTGCCATGCCAAGAAATGTTCGTAACTCTGCTATGTTTTTTGGTGGTTCAGTGTTAGCTATTTCTTTAATTTTATCTTTATTTTTATGTAGGCCTTCTTTGTCAATGGCGTGACCAAGGTAATATATACTACTTTTCAAAAAGTGACATTTTTCTTTGGTCAATCTCAAATTATTGTCTTTCAGTTTTTGAAGAACTGTTTGTAAACGTCCCAATAACTGGTTTTCTGAAGATCCTTGAATTATAATGTCATCAAAGAAACACATCGCACCTTCTAGCTCTTGGAAGAGTTGATCCATAAACTTTTGCCATAAACTTGGTGCTACTTTGACTCCGAACATTAGTATGTTTACTTTATAAGTACCCTTGTGCGTACTTAAGGTTCGAAATAATGAACTATCTTCGTCCATTTCCATATGTAGATAGGCTTGTGTAATATCAAAAGTACAGAAATATCAGCCTCCGTTCATTTCAGCAAAAATGTCTTCTATAATAGGAATGGGATATTTCTCATTTTTAATAACTTGATTCAATGTAGCTTTGTAGTCTGCACATAGTCTTATTGAGCCATTATGTTTAACTATTGGGACAATTGGTGTTCCCCAGTCAGAATGGTCAACTTTTGTTATCACACCATTGCCACAGAGACGTTCAATTTCTTAATCAACCTTGTATTTCAGGGCGTATTCGTCGTGACTTAATAAAGATAGGTTGAATGTTTTCTTTAAGGTTGAGATGGGCTTTAAAGTTAGGAATTTTGCCAAGATCCGTTCTAAAAACTGATGTAGAACAATTTTCTAATAATTTATCTAACTTGGTATTTTGATTTTCTGTTCTGTTTTGCACTGTTCCAACTAGACGTATATCTGCGAGCTCCACGTTTAATTCCTTCATCCAGCTTCTTCCGAATATAGGATCTACATCTTTGTCAATAATGTATAGTTCGCCGTAAAAAATCTGATTCTTGTGAAGTCCTTTCACATAAGTAACTCCAACTGGTTTAATGATTTCTCCTGTGTAAGTTCTGGGTTTCATATCAGTTTTAAATCTTATCTTCTTATCTTATTTTTCTTATCTAATTTTAATGTTTTGTAATGTTTAAGTGACATGGAAGATAAAATGGCCCCTGTATCAAATTCAATTTGAATTTTCTTATTATCTATAGTTACCGTTATCATGTGTCTTTCTGATATTTCAATATTTATAAGATTTATATCTGCTATGCTTTCAATGCTGATGCTACTTGAAATTTAACTTATTCACCTAGTTGATTTATATTAGTACGCTGAAGACAGACTCTTGCTAAGTGACATTTTCGACATGTACATTTAATAGCTCCACATTCATTGGCACGATGCTCAGCCTTTCCGCATTTGTAACATTTTCCTCCCAGGTCTCTTATTGTCGTAGGTGATTTTGTATTTGTATTGAGCGATGGCCGTATCGTTGTAGGTCTATTATTAGAGAGTTTGTTAATGAAGTCAGGTCGTTTCTCAATGTCAGACGCAATTTCTAAGTTCTCCACTTTTCCCGTTTCCATGGCTGTGGCTATTTGCACTAATTATTAAAAGGTGGTGTTTCTCTATTTTGTTAGATTCTAGTACGAATATCACCATCTTTAAGTCCCCGTATAAATTGTAATGAAAGGAAACTTTCTGCTGTGGACTTCTCACAATTCTGACATTTGAATTCACAGTTTGCAGTCAGCTTTTTAAGTTCTGATGCGTACATGGAAATAGTTTCACTTTCACCTTAAATACGAGATATAAATCTATGATGTAATGCCCAAACACTGGGTTTAGGATCGATATATTTGTCTAAAACTTGTATAAGTTGTTCAAAACTTTTTAGTAGAGGATCTTCTGATGAACGTAAATCGTATAATCTTTCATGTAATTCCGGTGATGAGGTAGATAGTAATATGTGTATTTTTGTTGTAGGTTCTACGATTCTATTTAGAAGAAAATAGACATTCAATCGTTTAGTGAAGTTATGAAAGGTATCATTCTGATGTAAGGGTTGAAAATTTAGTCTTGGTAAGTGTTCTGTTGCTGTACTCGCACTATGCATTGTACTTGGTAATACAGAATTATCAATCGGTCTATTTACGGTACGTAATTTAATTAACTTTGTTTTTAAGCTGGTACTCATTTCTTCAATACCTTTGTTGAATTTCCTGTTCCAATGCTTCATCATCTGTATATAGTTCAATTTTTTCTTGTATTTGTGTTGTGTTTTCAATTGATTGTAACCTGGATTCAATTTCTTCATTCGATAAGTTTTGATGTAAGTCCAAGAAATGTATAGGTGTAATTTTTCTCTTCATTCGGCATCCTCGTCGCCAATTATTATATACAATTAATTACTACTTTAAATTATTACGATATAATTTAATTTACAATTGTTCATGACACACAA
Source organism: Zeuzera pyrina (assembly GCA_907165235.1). Taxonomy (NCBI): domain Eukaryota; kingdom Metazoa; phylum Arthropoda; class Insecta; order Lepidoptera; family Cossidae; genus Zeuzera; species Zeuzera pyrina. Next base: position 3,797,882 of record OU015633.1, read on the forward strand.
TATCCATCGTTGCTAAACAATAATATTTTAAGTAAGGAATGTCATATATGACACGTCACTAATGCGTCAAAAAATGCTAAGTCATTTTTTATTTATAAAAGTGTTCAATGTTAACAGTAAAACTTTTGTAAGTAAAATCAGTTTCTACAAAAAGCCACTAGATGGTGAGATTCAAAATTAAAACGTGCTATCAAGTGATAACAACCATTTGTGACATTGATATGGGATATTACAATAAAATGTCTATGCTCTCCGGAATTTGAGTTTTACCATTTCCTGGCTCTGGGTACCTACCTTAACAAAAAGAAATATAAATGTATTACAATAGTAAAAATCGTTCAATAGTTCAAAATCGTACATGTTGCTTAGACTTTTTTGATGTGTGTATTATCATTTTTGTACATTAAAACTCTGGAAAGTGTAAAAGATTACAAATCTAAACAATATCCCAACCTCGCTTCTACCATTCCCGCCAAAAAGCTCAATGACAATCCGCTGTCGTCTGGGTCAAAACTCGGACCAAGAATCGAAATGGACGAAGCACTTTTACTCTAAAAGCGTGTCTGTTTTTTGTTGACTTTCACAGATGCTCATGTTTAGGGAAGAGTCAAAGTACAACAACACAATAGTATTCGTATCACATTTACGAAGTTATTTTGTGCTTTAATTTTGATTAATAAAGGACAATTATTATGTACTTTTCAATGTTTTTACTTTGAAGTAAACTTTCTGTATGAGATTGATCTTAAAGAAACAAAAGATGTTTGTGATAGGACTCTGTTTGCTGTCAACATAATGCAGTGTACGTCGGTCACCGATGTGTACGTCGGCGCCATTGTTGTCGATGTAGGTTGTAGTCACATTGTGAGTGTGTGCTGAACATTTTTTTTTTAAATACTAGTAACCAAAACACTTAAGATTTACAAGTATTTTACAAGTAATTTATTTTGGTAGGTAATGTACGTTAAGTATACTGTCAGTGTAATTCGTCTCAGCTCATGACTTCATGAGCTGAGACGAATTACACTGACAATGCGAGATTGCCATACTTACTATAACTAACTGTTTTACGCTCGATGAGATAGAAAGAGACACGAAAATTCCTTTGAAACACGGTGATAAGAGCGGCAACTTATTGTGGCTCCGTCCATTGTATTCCATGGTCCGAGGGTTAAAGTAGTGTTCGCTCCTCTATAATGCCATATTGAGAGAGACGCAGTCTTTGTGGAATGCAATGTTCCGTAAGGTAACACCTAAGTCTATACAATATCTTAAAGACTGTAGTCTTTGTTAGTAGCTAAGTGATTGAAAGGAATTTTCAGTGTTAAAATAAGTATTTAATGGTTACACTGTTTTTAAGATATTAGAGAAAAATATCTACAGAGATATTATATGAAGTTTAAATTAAGTTGTTGTCTACATCGAAAATTGTAAGATGGTTCGCTTTTTTGCTCACAAATGTATATTGTCACTGAGTAATGATGATTGTAATTTTTAAAAATAGCGAAATAATATTTATGGGTTTTTACAGAGACATTTTTTTCTAATTTAAGTTACATTTGAAATGTGTTATTTACAGAAAAGTAATTTATATAAATCATTTTATTTATAATCTCGTTTATACAATGTCATTTACACAAATTAATTGTTTGCAAATAATTAATTAGAATTATACTTATTTAGGACTAAATATAGCATAAAAGTCAGGTCGTAGCTGAGCAGGTCCATCACATTGAAACAATTAAGTTATAGTCTACCACACAATGAGCATAACTATAGGTGAACCACACGTAACAATAATATTGTCACTTGTATAAAATTTTCGATAATATTAACAATGAATAGATCTTTAGTAAATATAACATCAATGCGTACACTACACAATAATATTGTCAAATTTTCGCCGTAATTCTGCACTCAGTCGCGTTTCATCGTTAGAATCAACACATAATGGTTAAACATTAAATAGCAGTAGCAAAAGTTGCAGCAGTAATTATGGCGTTAGCGTTAAGTTTAAAATAAAAAGCATAAAAACGATGAAACGATGCGAAAAATATACTAATTGAGTCATTATTTTCACTAGTCATGTCTTCGATAATTGAGTCTTCATTCATCTCTTCAATAATAAAAGAGTCGTTGTTGTGTTCCATATTAATAAACTCCAATGTCACAGTATGGTCATAATGCACGTGTAGCTTCATACGCATTTCGTTCAAATATTATTGTTGCGAGATCCCACACTGGCATTATTAATATTGTCGATTATCATACATTTACCATTACAATCAAAATATCTAGATCTTTCTTTTTCTTTTCTTCCTTTATAGCATGGCGCACAGTTCAACTTATTTGCCAATGTCACGTACTAATAAGTAGAAACACAAGTATATATAGTTTTTTCTTATCGTAAAACTCCTCCAGTAAAGTGATAGTAAGTAGGCTTTACTGAAGTTATAAAGGACTTCTTGGAAGAGCGTGAGAACTTCAGCTACATATATTTATTTAGACCTACTCCATTATTTTCACTTACACAGAACTTTAAAATACAATATACTATCACTATTGTACTTTAAAACTCCCAAAAATTAAAAAAATAGAAAATCTAAACAAAATGTTAACTTCACTTTCTGTCAACTTCACGTTCCCTCCAAAAAGGCATATCTGGATGTCGTCGATAATACTGTCAATATATGAAATATCGTCAATAACATTGTATGTATGCGGTTAGCCTTTCATATACGTAGGCTATAATTTATGCGCAGACCTGATCAGGAAAATTAACAGCTGGCACTTTCTCTGTTTTATTTCTTTCGGACCAGTGAAAGCAATTTATAATAATAATTAGATTTTAAATACTAATGTATACGTATGTACAGGGAGAATAACATTATGCGTACTCTTAACGCCTAAAAATACACAAAGGAGAGAGACATGCGTTGCGATCCATACATACCTCTCGCATTTTTAAATCTCTGTTTTTAACGCAGTTCTTTAACGCGTCTTGCGGGAGGTTTGAGTTGGTAGAAATCGTCACGTAAAGAAAAAGCGTTACGTGGGTTGAGACCCGCGCGTTGCGCGACGATAGGCTATTGTTTTTGTTTTAAATCATACGCGAGTTTCATTGTCTCATTATTGTAATTAAGTTTTGAGAAATTGAAACTGCAGCAAGGATCTTCATTCCTGATGGGGGTTCCCCGACCGCACACGTTTTTTTTTTCATTTTTATTTTAGTTTATATTTTAATTTGTTAGTAAAAATCAAAGTCGTCATAGCTCTATGATACTCATCTAATTTATACTTACCAGGAAAAAAGTACCCATTCTACGGTTTTTGATTTAGATTCTTTGTAGCATTAAACGTAATGTTTTTGTTTTTGTTCATTTGGGTCATCATACGGTTGCACAATAAACTATTACATTTATGACTTAACCGATAACCACAGATTACTATGAGATGGTGGTTGTAACAGCTTAAACTCATCAAGAGAAAAACATTACATCAAAGAAAAATGAATTAAAAATGAATGTAAATACATTTGATGCTATTATAAGCACAAGTGCTAACAAGAATTGTATTTTACGTTAAACTTAAAAAAAAAAGAAATTAGAAATATTTAGTTGTTCAGAAAGAATAAACATTTTCCAGAACCGCTTTTAGTCTACTTTTGAATTTTTCCCTCTTTATAACCATGATATCAATATCACTGAAGTAAGTATTAAGCAATTGAGTAATACGACACATTGGTGAACGTTTATCTGCATTAGTTCGACAAATTTTAGAGGAGAATACTTTATGAATTCCACGAATGTGAGACTTACTAGGTACATTAAAGTATAATTCATTATTGAGACGAATACTTTCATATTTACCATTACATAGATCATACAAAAACAGTGACTGCAACTGAAGTCTTCTAGATTTGAGACTTAGTAAATTGAATTTATTTAATAACTTAGCATATGCTTGGCGACTACATGAGAATCTGTAATTGATATGTCGCGGGTATTTTTTCTATACTAATTCTAAAGCTTCCGTATACTTATTATAATAAAGATCCCAAACCGGGACTGCATATTCTAATTGTGAGCGTATGACGCTTTTATATATGTAGAGAAAAGTAGATGGTCTAACAAAATTGCAGCACGTGCGCATGACAAAACCATACATCCCATTAAGCTCTTTTAATAATATTATCTATATGTAGGTTCAAATGTAATTTGGTATCAAGCGTAACTCCAAGGTCTCTAATAAAATGTAATCTATCAAGCCTAACATTAGATAACAAGTAGGGATAGTGAACCGTGTTTAGTTTCTTGGAAAAGGTTATCACCTTACATATATTAAAATTAAGTTCTAATTTATTTTGTGTACAGTAAAGAGATAGACGACTCAGGTCCTGTTGAACTTTAGTGCATTCATCAGAGTTGACTATTGAAAACATTTACTTATGTCATTTATAAATAGAACAAACAGAAATGGTCCCAAAATTGAGCCCTGGGGTACTCCAGAAGTGACAGGAACAAACCCAGATTCAAATCCATCGATGACAACCTTTTGCGTACGGTTTGTTACATATGATTTGAACCACCGCCACAAGTTACCACGTATTCCATTATAAGCCAGCTTTTCCAGGAGTATTTTGTGGTCTACTCTGTCAAAGGCCTTTCGAAAATCAGTATAAATACTATCAGTTTGCCTATTAGCATCCATTCCGTCAAATAAATATGTGGTGTAGATTAGAAGATTTGTTATTGTTGATCGTCTAAGAACAAATCCATGTTATTGTTCTATGATAGTTCTATGCAAACATGGGTAGATTTTATTATGTACTAGCCTCTCGAAGACCTTTGACAGGGCAGGTAGTATAGAAATAGACCTGTAATTTTACACATCACTTTTTGTGCCACCTTTATGTACAGGCACAATACGCGCAATTTTCCAAATTCAGGGAAAGACTCCACATTGTAGGCATCTATTGTAGATATAAAGTGTAATGGTTTGTAAAGTGAATCTGCTGTCCTTTTAAAAAATAGTGAAGGGATATTATTTATTCCAGAACCCTTAGCAGCATCAAGCGAAGGAAATGCTATAAGCACATCGTTCTGTGTTAGTGTGATATTACTTATTATTAAGTCTGATGTATTGTTTAGATTAGGCATATTACTAATATCAAGATCATCACTGAGATCGGATGCTTGGAAGACTGAGCCGAAAAGTTTTGAGAAAGTATTACATATTTATTTGGGTGTTTTTATTATTATGAATATAAGTCCAGAAATACTTAACGTTGTCTTGTATAATGTCCTCGACTGCAGTCATGTACTCTCTGTATCGTAACTTAGACTCAGATTTAAACCTGTCCCTCATCAACAAAAAAGTCTCATAATCTGATAGCGGCGGGGCGCCGTGCGCGGCCATGACGGACAGCTCGCGGCGCACCGCCACTAGCACGTCGTCGCCATCACGCCGGCCCGCGCCCGCCATGTCGCGATCGCATCGGAAAACACGATATCGAGAATCGATGTACTCACTGTCATAAATATTATCCTGTAACCATGTCTCAGCTAAGACAAATACGTCGTAATTGTGTTGTAGAATACTCATATAAAGTGTATGTAATTTTGTTCGCAGTCCACGACAGTTTTGGTAATAAAGAGAAATATTTGTTTTATCCACTGTTATTGATAACGATAAATAAATATATGAATGATGTAAATGAATTATGTAAGTATGCAGTACCGGCTCTGTATGTCACATATGAATAACGAGAGGCTCCTGTTTTTGTGTATCGATGTCTATAAGCATGAAATGCAGTATAATAACCATAAATTGGAGTACCTATAATAAACAAATTTGTATAAAGATAGTCTCATACAGTAGCCATTAACTAAAGTCATCTCAATAATGAATGGTTCCTGAATAAATGCAGAAGTAATCTTATTTATAATCTTGGTACAGGTTAAAAAACAGTAAGTACTAAAGTAGATATATGTCGTTTGTATATCAAGTGAGACCACAGCGGTACTAGGTAATATTATTAATAATAATAATAATAATAAAGTCTTTTATTTATTTCCTTAACATATACTATTGAAAATAAAAAAAAATAAAAAAATTGTTAAATTAAACTAAATTATTTGTACTATGTAGTACAAATACAGTTAAGGCCTCCTCCAACATTTTCCAGGTCTTCCTTATCTTTGCCTTGTTCGTCCAGTCATCTCCAGCATTTTTTACAATCTCGTCTAGCCAGCGTTCCTTAGGACGTCCTCTAGCTCTCTTGCCACTTGGACCTGGCCAATTCGTAACTAATTGTGTCCATCTTCCATCTGTCAATCTTGCTACGTGACCAGCCCACTCCCACTTATGTCGTTTCATATGCTGGAGAGCATTTTTTTGCTTTTTCTTGTCCTTCAACCTAATGTTCAGGATACTCCTTTCCATGGCACGCTGAGTCTTTTGTACTCTGTCTCTCGCATATTTGTTGTATATCCAGGTTTGTGATCCGTACGACAAGCAGGGTAGTAGACATCCATCCATGACTTTCTTTTTCAGTTTTAAAGGTAGTTTAGATTTCATTATTTCTTTTAAACTCCAGAATTTACTCCATGTCACTTTTATTCTCCTATCAATCTCATCTTTGTTTCTGGAATTGTGGAATGTAATTAATTTCCCTAAGTATATGTAGCTCTTTACGTACGCTAAACAATGGGTGTTGTTCAATAGTATAGGCGTTCCTAGAGCGTTAGTTTTTGCTGTGTTTAGTTGTAGTCCTATACTGTTGCTTATTTCGCATAGCTCTGATATCATTTCTTGCAATTGTTTCGATGATTTTGAGAAGAGCACTACGTCGTCAGCGAATCTGAGGTTACTTAGGTTTTTCCCATGTATGTTAACACCTTTGTGTTCCCAATGTAGGTCTTTCATGATGTGTTGTAGAACGGATATAAAAATCGTAGGCGATAGCGAGTCTCCCTGTTTAACGCCTCTACATATGTCAATTTTTGGTCCTAATCTGTCAAGTTTTACACGACTTACGCTTTTGCTGTAGATGTCTTTCAGGATGTTTATATAGGTTTTTGGGATGTCTTGGTAGTTTAACGCTTGCCATAGGCTGTCGTGAGATATAGAGTCGAAGGCCTTTGCGTAGTCGATAAAGGCTAAGTACAGTGATTGTTGACGTTCTTGGTGCTTTTCAATTACTTGTTCTAAAGTATGGATATGGTCGATTGTGCAAAAACCTTTTCGAAAACCTGCCTGCTTTATGGGTTGGTGCGTCTCTATCTCTGGCTCTATTCTCTTGTTTAAACAGGCTGCGAATTGTTTGTACATAGTAGGGAGTAGACCAATAGGCCGGTAGTTACTCATATCCGATGGGTCTCCCTTCTTGTAAAGGAGTATAATTCTTGACTCCGCCCATTTCATAGGTACTTTTTGCTCTTATAGGATTTTATTAAATAAATTTGTAAGAGGACTAGCCAGTAGGAATTTTTCTAGTCTGAGAGCTTCATTGTGTATATTATCATGTCCGAGACTTTTTTCTTGTTTCAGCCTGTCTATTTGTTTCATTATTTCTAGTTTTTCGAAAGGTTTGACCGACAATAGAGTCATTTTAGTATGAGGTTGAATTCGACCTATTTCAATTTCTTAGCTATAGAGATCTTTGTAGTAGTCTGAGGTAGTTTTAACGATATCAAGTCTTGTTTTTGAGGATTATTTAATTTTAGCTTTGGAATCCACGTTTAGCTTGTATTCAGTTGTTTAAACGCCCTTCTTTGGCTTCCAGACTTTAATAAGTTCGATTCTATTATTTTCAATCCGTAGTTTTCGTAGTCGGTTTTCAATCTCTTGTTTGTAGTTTTGTATAGATTTGAAAGTTCTTGTCTCTCTTCTCTAGTTTTTGGTTTTTGACGTTGTAGTTCTATTCGTCTTTTCATCATATCCTTTGTTTTTGCTGATATTAGTTCTTTTTTTCTTGTTTTGAACTTGTTTTATTAATGCTTTGTAATACGGTTGACTCTATTTTACTGTAGTAAGACTCTACGTCGTCATTTTCACACCAAGTAGTTATATAGTTCTCAATGTTTGACTTGTATTTCTTTTTGATCCGCCAACCCGTGAAAACCTTTCGTTTCTCCTGTGTAGCAGAAAATATGTTCTTCTAGTTCTATGATGTTGCTCCCAGATCTTCTAACTTCCGCTAATCCAATAATGTCATATTTTATTTTATTTATGGAATGTTTAAGTAATATTATTCGTTGTGGCGATAAGAGTTATCTCACATTGTATGTACATATATATAGTCGTTGCTGTGTTGGAGGGTTATAGTCTTTATCTCCCGCGGTGACAAACCGTATTGGCAGATTGAGAGGGGCCTTTTGTGATTGCTATTCGATGTCGAAGTGCTCCGTATCTGGTGATGATTCATGCGAAGTCCTTTCAGAATTAAATGTAAGTTTTGGTTTTTGCAGAATGTATTTCTTTATTGTTGTTGTCTTACTCTTCTTAACAGATTGTTTTTTATTTTTTATTTTATTTGGGGTATTTACTTCGCTATCTCAGGAGACTCAGATAAATTTCTTTTGTTAGTAGGGTTTTGTATAGAGTTTTTATTTTTGACGGGTAATACTATAAGCTTGTCATATTTTATAAAAGCCTTGTTGCCTGCCTCTTTTTCCTCTTTCAATTGAGCTTGTAAATCCCTGCGTTTTTGCAGAACTTCTAGAGGAAAGTCCTGTTTTATATAGTATGGCGAGGTAATATTATTACATAGGTATAAAAATAACACAGCTTACCAGATGACGTAAAAAGTGATCATTTGATTTTGCTAATGTCGTACATAGTTCTAACAGCAAAAGCTGGAGAGTTGTCCGTCTTACGTACTAAAATAGTCCCGTGTTTTACCCAAACGTAGGTATATTGTTTCTCCTTAGCCGTTTCTCGACACTTACGATATAGTATCTTATTTGCAACTGTAAGGTGTTCATTACAATATATCTTCTGTTCCAGAACCAGCATACCTAATGTCGCAGCCGTCACTCCCTTTTTCGCACGGTAGGCAGAGAAGAAATTATCACGAAGTACACGCGTTGTTACCCTTATGATGACGTTCTTTGCGCGAGTGCTATCTATACTGGTCGGCATGTGGGACGCGATGAATAGATACTATGTCGGATTTGTTTATGGGGAAATTTATTTCTCGACTTAGGTCATCCATAATGATAAGTAGATTTTCGGACCTTCGCTCAGGCAGGTTTTGATAATTCAGTATTACAGCATCTAGGCTGCTGCTCCATGGTTGCAATTTTATTTTCGAGCACAGAAATTGGTGTGGGTACCTCTGTTACATGTGCGATTTTTTTTTCAACAATCGAGAAGCGTTCCTCTATGGAATCCTTGCGGCCACACATATTGTTAATTGCGTCCTCCATGGAGTTAAGTTTGGAAGTAGGCTCTTGTAGGGTATTGTTTATTTTTGTATTGTCTTCATTTAGCCGTAGCATACTATTGTTTAGATTTGTAAACGCAGCGGTAATTTTTGCTAATTCTCCTGTAATTGTGGTTACGACCACCTTTGAAATTGTTTCTTGCACGCTAACCTCCAATTTCTCATTCCTTATCAATAAATGATGGTTGAACTTAGCGTTTAAGGCATCAACATGCATACTGACATCCTCGGACTTTGGTAATATGTAGGCGTCCAAGCAAAAAGGGTCCAGTGCTCGGCATTTAGTTTCCGAGATATATGCAGTTTTGTAAAGTTGGATGAAGTAATGGCATTCCGCGATTTCATTTGATTATTAATTAATGCTGAATTATCTACAAGTTCATATAGTAAATGATTTATATGATGTTTCAAAGTAGCAAATTTTACAAGAAAAAAGTTTAATAAAAGTTACCAGTGGTCGGCATGTCTAAATATTTAAAAAAAAATACGTTTTAATATCGTGTATTGATCTGTATTTAATGATTTAAATTATATTTTATAATGATAACGTTGAAAGTATTTGTAAAGGGTCCTTAAAAGTGGGGAATTTCCTGCATTATTTATGCATCTGAGGGGATTTGAAATGGCAAATAGTGTGAGCAATGACGATATATATATATACATTGTACAATTACAAATATATTACGAAATAATTAACACAAAAATGATATGAAATAACACTGTAAACAATCCTCTTCGTGAATTTTGTAGATAAAACAGGCGTTATAGAATATGGCGGTTTATTTGAAATAAAATTAATTAAAAAACATCTGTAAGGTAATTAATATATAAAAAAACTTTTCGGGGATCATAACATCTTCTTATAATACGTTAAATTTTATTTACCTCTTCGGAAAATTAACTTGCAATAGACTTTACATATACATTTGTGACTTTTTACAATATTTACTAACGAGTCTATGTCGCGTTTATACTTTAAGGCTAATAGGTAATTATCCCGACGTTTCGACCGGATTGCACCGATCGTGGATTTGTGATTTTATTAGGCGACCATTGTTTCCACCATGTTCTACATTAAGCACAGTGTTTTAATAAAATAGTGACATAGACAATATAAATGTTCTGACTGTGTTGGCAGCGCCCAACGCGCTCTATGCCAAAGCGGGATAAGTAGAAAATGTAAAAAAGATTTGATTCTATAGTTTCACGGTCGACCTGCTTCTACGTAGTTTTCTCTCGGAAATGCGTTTTTTACTGTTTAGTATTGTAACTCTTTGAAAGGTTGGACCATTTTATACCTATGGGCCAATGTCTTACTCTTTTTTCTTATTATATAAAAGAGTACATAGTATCCATTAATAACAACATTTTATGACTTAATCCATAATAGTAATGTAACGATAATTAATAACCTACAATTATTTATTAAAAAATATATATAAAGATGTGGTTCATTTCCATTTAAATCCAATTAATCAATACAATACATAGTTACAACTAATTTTTAACAAATAACGCATTAATCATTTTGTCAATGAGAGTGACCCACATATTTCTGAGAATCGCATTTCCACTGCATTTATCTTAATATTACTCAATTTTGAGTATACCTAGATCATACCACAGTATAATGAAGTTGGCACCAATACCACATCATGGATGGTAATTTTGGCAGATTTAGATATACATATTTACACTATTAATGCGAACAGAGCACGGTGATTTTTATTGACAGCTGCTAGCCGCTCTCCACATACAGCTCACATCTTCCATCCCTCGAAAATGCACTCGTCAGATATACAGTTTCGTTCACTGAATCCGGACATTTCCCATACTTGAAGACGGGCTCGTTTCCGCAACTCTAAGTCTATTGCGCCTATTTTGCATCAAAAGACATTTATTTCACCATTTACTCATATTTCACACTTCATTTGTGCATCTTGTCTTTCTAACACCAAAACGTTAGTTTTGTTCATATTCATATTTAATCCTTTCACTTCACATTCTTCTTTTATGCTCGTGACTAGTTTAAATTCTGCGTCTGAAGACGCTGTACGCACATCGTCTTCGGCATCAACTTACTATAACTGTTTCCAAGTTTTAGCTGTTTACAAGTATGTATAGGTACGTTATATAGTCTTTGAGAAGTACGACTTTGACAGACAGACAAACAGACAAGGAGTTAATTTCATAGATATTTTGTACTTTCCGTTTTGGAAGGGATTACTAAAAATGCCTCTTTGATTTTATGCCAGTCTGATTAAAAGACATGGTGTTTTGTAACGACCATAATTATACACTAATTATTAAGTACGGCTTTACTCACTTATAATCGGTATAGGTACCGACTAGTTTCGGACCTATTGGAGGTCCATCATCAGGGTGAGTGGGATGAGTTTGCGGCCGCGCCCCGTCTCGCACTGCGCGCCTGAGCTCGCGGCCGCGAACTCATCCCACTCACCCTGATGATGGACCTCCAATAGGTCCGAAACTAGTCGGTACCTATACCGATTATACGTGAGTAAAGCCGTACTTAATAATTAGTGTGTTAATAATGTCTCACGAAAGTTTTAATAATTTAATGACAATAATTATATCTTAATAAAGAAAATTTAGAGAGTATAAATATGTATTTTTCTAAAATGTATAGAAACTGATATTTTGTAAAACAAAAAAATTTACTATTATTACTATACGGCGATAATGTCTGGACAGGCCCGAATGGAAGGTAGCTTGAATTCTAGGGGTATCACGATAATAGGCAGTATTATCGTTGGACTCCTCAAGACGATATTTGTATTTTCTTTTATTGATACATCTCCACAGAGGAGTTCTTCAATTATATGTATATCTTCATTATTTTAATTTTTAAAGGGAAGCGTAAGAAATTCCTCTTTTCTTCATACCATTCTCCCATCTGACACTTGTTATCTCCCCTTCTTTTTTCTCCGCCTTCCCTCTTCAAAATTTTAAATTTCAATCTAACTTTCTTCATTTAGTACTGGTTGGAGGCAGTAGCCTCCAGCCAGCCTAAATAGCAAGAGTAGGTAGCCAATAATATAATAAGTATTATACGAATGATTTAAAATAAAGGTACATTAATAAACCGGAGAGCAATACAGATTTTAGAATGACAAGGAATAAAAAATGTAAGCCTACATTAATACAATAAGTGACAAAGTAACGGAAACAACACAATATTAGACAAGGTAAAGATTATATACATTTACATACATTACCTGTTTGGATTTCGGTTATGTGCAAATAACCGCATTAGCTACGAAAAAGCCTTTATTTCGAAATCACAGAAATAACTTCAATTTTATAAATTTTATTTATACATACATACATATGTTCACGCTGTATCCGTAACGGGGTAGGGGGTAGTTGGAAAGGACAGAGCGCCAGGAGTCGCGGTCCTTACATACCTCTTTCGCTTCCTCAAATCTCAGTCCTCAGTCTCCTCACACATTTTCGCCTAGGTATACGAATGCTTTTGACATTTCCGTCAGCTAACACTGTGGCTATTTGATCTTCATAAGTCAGCCTTGGTCTTCCTTGGCTTCTTTTACCACTCACTTTCGCTCTGTAGATTTTCTTCGTCAGTCTTTCATCACTCATTCTTTCTAAGTGCCCGAACCATCTAAGCATTCCTTTCTTCATCGTTACAATAACACTGTTGTACAACCCTGTCATACTGCGTATCTCTTCATTCTATTTATATGTATTTATATTTCAATTTTATTTATATGTACATACAATATAACTACATAAAAAAGTGTGTATTGATTATTACCTTTTCTATTTATGAATTCTTTCTTTTTTTATTACTAGGTATGTCAATAATAATTTTATGTGATTTCATAGGTACACATTTCATTTCGTTTTGTTATTCTATTTGCTTCTATTTATAATGTAGCGAGTAAGATAACGTAAAGTGACGTGGTGTTATTTGTTAACACTCTGTATATAGATACGATAATAAAAATAATGGCAATGTCTTTGGAAAACAGACGGTACTCGGAAACGACTAAAGCAAATTATTATTTTTTCAACTTTCTCTATTTTTTGCTTGCGCTCTTTCGTCGCAAGTTATTTCTAGCTAACACTTGGCACGTGACTCCTCTGGTCGTGCCAATACAGTGTTATGTGACCACAGTAGATAGCTTTATGCTAGTAACACTTCGCTAAGTAAAAACTCAAAGCGATCCTAGAAGGATACTAAATCACATCACTCAAAATACATGGTTATACAGGATGGCTTCAAAATCATTGACATTCTTTTGAACTGAGACTACTCATTATTCATATTACATTAAGGCTACAATTGTACGACATTATTATTATCTTTGACTTCAAAACCTTGAATTCATCATTTGAACAATAAATCACTAAGCTTTTAAATTAATGTTGTGTGATCTCAAAGCAAGAAGTAGCCTAATATTATTGGTACCTTGTAAAACATTTTAGTAAGACTATAAAACATTTTAACCAACTTCAAAAAAGGAGGAGGTTCTCAATTCATCAGTATGTTTTTTTCTTTTTTTGTATGTTTGTTACCTCAACCGATTTCGAAAATTCTTTTTTTTCTTGGTAGGTAATACTTTAGAAGTGGTCGCATTTAAATTTCACGGTATTGGAGTTTAGACTTCGAAGATACACTAAATAACGCGACCTGGTTATAACCTTTATTTATATTGATGATTCTCTTGTATATCGTTGCGCTCCGGAATTAGAAAGAAGTTAACTGCAGACCTGCCCTAGATATTTATTTAGGTCAAGATCACTCAAAAGGGAGAAATAAAAAATTTTTATTAAAGAAAATTAGCCCGCCTTCAAAAAAAACACTGAAAAGTATAAAATAACTATCCTTTACTAATCAAAACTCAAGTACAATTAAAATAACTATAAATACGATACACATACCTATATAAACAAATTTGACAGTTATTGAAGTCGGTGCCAAATCAATGTGCAACAACAGAAAGTCTAGTTTGGTAGGCTTGGCACCGACTTTAGTAACTGCCAAATTTAATTATATAGGTATGTGTATCGTATTTATAAAATTATTATTTTTAATTGTACTTGATTTTTGATTAGTAAAGGATAGTTATTTTATACTTTTCAGTGCTTTTTTGAAGGCGGTTTAGTTTTTTTTAATAAAAATTTTTTACTAAAATTTATTTCTTACATTAAATTTGAAAATCGAATCCAGGAAGATGAATATTCTATTATCCCACCAACGCACTAGTAATGGTAGTGGTTAAGCCATTTCAGCGGATTTAAAACTCTGGCAGTAGACTGGTCAATGGCACATCTATTTTTATGTCGACGAAAGAAAACCCTTTAAAAGGTAAGGGAAGACAAAGATTAGGTTATGTGAGGCTTTTAATCTCAAAAAATCATGCGTTGCTCGTCAACGGACGGATTACGGAACGCATCGTAACCCCTTTCGCGTTGTGCAAATAACTGTTATTTTATCAAATACAAACACAATTTATAATAAGTTGAAATGAACAGAGACCAAATAATGAGCGAAAATCAATAACCTTAATAATAAAAGTTTTGGTTTCTTTCGAAAGTGAGACAGGAACCGAAATTCGGTATCAGTCGCGATTGTAAATACTAGTTCCGGTCGGCCATTAATTGCTATTCCGTCGTCCGTACCAGTTACTTTTAATTATATCAATTCTCTATGTTCATTGGCTGACTCTTAAAGTTTGCATGAGAAGAGAAGCCGCTGGTAAATATATTTTTATGTAATGAATTCTCATAATTGGTAGCCAAAATTCCAAATCCACCAATCAACACGTGTTTCGCCTTTTAACGAAGTATCCTCAGGATAACAGATTATTTAGCATATCCGTCACATCGACCTCGACTAAAGGATTATACACAATATCCGCCACTAGGTTTCACAGCAACGAACTCACAACTTCTCATGTTTTAACCAAACCCAATATATTTTATAATTTGAATATCTGTGACTGGTTCACCTACCAACATCAATTCAATGAAACGAGTTGAAATAACGAGTGTGGAAATTTGAAAACCTTTTTGGCGAGAGTCCATCGCGTTCTGCCAAGTTGACGATGTGTTCAATGCTCATTCTATGAAATCTGCACGAGTGTCCGTCAAGTTATTTCCTACCCGTAATATTGTAAATTATTTAATTTACTAACAATTTGAAGGCTTGTCAGGGTTTTGACGATACAGCGAAATTAACAAGTGTGAACACGAAAGAGTAATTAAATGTTATTTTAATCATGTAGACAGAACGAGTAAAGATTGACTAAAGTTCGGCCGCTGAGAGAATGCGGTCCTGACGTCTGTCAGTTGGTCATGACCTCATTACTAGTGATGGGCAAAAGTTTTCAACCGACTCAAGAAAAGAGTAACATAAATTTCAATAGTTATTTGTCTGGCTTCTAATTTCTGAATGTAATTAGCGTAAATAAAACAAAAATGCGAGAGTAATTATTCAGAAATATTAAATGTACTAAAATTAATTAGTACATTCCATTATTATCAAATTATTAGAAAGAATAATGTATTATTTTATAGCATAACGACAGATAACGTTGGAATTGCCTGTTATTTTTGGCACATCACTGCAAAAATAAATAGTTCACATAACCTTGCAACAGAACTTTTTGCCGGGAACGGGAGAAGTGAGGTTGACATTTTGTTTAGATTTTCAATTTTTTATATTTTTGGGAGTTTTAAAGTACAAAAGTGATTGTATATTGTGTTTTAAATTTCTGTACACATGAACAGAAAGGAGTAGATCTAAATAAACATTTTTAGCTGAAGTTCTCGCGCTCTTCCAAGAAGTTAAGAAGTAAAGTCTACTATCACTTTACTGGAGGAGGATATAAAAAAACTAATTTACTTGTAATTCTACTTATTAATACGTGACATTGGCACATGCGCTAAACTGTGCGCCATGCCATAAAGAACGAAAAAAAACCTTGTAACACCGCAGTATGGATTTAAAATAAAATTTTGATTTCTTATATATTTAACATTAAATTTTGCACAAAATTGTAATATTTATTGTCAATTAACATATAAATTGCCAATTAACATATAAATATAGTTTTAAGATAATCATTCGTTAGTTCAGTAAACAAACAATAAATCTGTCAGGAATGCATTCTCTCAGCGGCCGGACTTTAAAGAAGATAATGTAATGGATTCCAAGACGACAATCGATTCGATTCGCGGCTTGTCATCTAATCGCATCACTTTTATTTGATGGGAATCAAACTTGGTATTCATTGATTCTGATGTCTGATGTTTTTATTATAAAAATTGGTGATATAAGTGTTCGAATCGCTATCTATTATAATAATAATCGCGCTATTGTAATAAAAATATAATAGTGAGGTTCGTTATCATATTCAATTTAAGGTACGGATTTACGGAACCCTAAAAAATACAAATATCTCATTATAGCTAATTTCATACTATCAATGAAATATATTCATCTTTGACACTGAAATGTCAAAGTTATGTTTGATTTTAAGTCAATATACTGAGAATTTACACCCCTAACGTGAGTTTAATCTTAGTTTAATTGAATAAAATAAGTCTCATACTGAATTAATTATTACATTTTCCTAAAAGCAACTGTCATGAATTTTTATGAATAAATTATAACTACACATACTATTGACATAAATAATGTACATATTTATAAATGTATATTATATATTTTTTTTATAAATTGTAACTCGATTTTGTTTTTTCTATTTTATAATAATAATTAATATTTTTTTAATGTTTTTCTCGTTTGTACTTATACATTATTACAATTACTTTGCATGGGTAATTCTTATCGTTTGCGCCTTAGTAATAAAAATCTACTAAGGGTGTGTCGGCCACGCGACAACACGCTATAACTTACTAGTTCTGTTGCAATTTCGGATGAAGCACAATTATGGTAAAAATGACGGAATATGTTGGCTGTGACGTACGGACAGATCGCTTATATAGATTTAAGTTAACGAATGACTAAAGAAATCAGCAAAGCTATACAATTAAAAGCACATACCGCGATCACTAATCTTATCGCTGATTAACTATTAATTTTGACTATATTTAAATAATAATCGTTAGCAATTACAGCTAAAGATATTTTCTGATTGCACTAGACTACTTCCAGTCCACTATACATGTACAAGACCATTTAGCGGCTATTTACGGCTATTACGACTATACTACACAAAGACTAAGGTGAGATTCTCACATTCGGTCTCGTTAATATTTAGGCAGCCTATTTTATCTCCACTCTTGTCATTGAAATATTACAATATTATCACATGGCTGATAGATGTGACTAAAATTGTTGTGAAGCTAACAATCAATGGTTAAGTCAATTTAAAAAAAAGAAATTTTCTAATCTCGCTCAAAGTGTTACTGGACATTTAGCTAGTCTGTTATGTGGCATTCAAACATACATAACTATGTACATATATATAAATTCTCAAATGTATATCAAATGGGTAGTCAATAGAGGTTGGAGCGCATATCATCGCGGTTCTTGCATACTTCTTTCGCCTCCTTAAATCGCATCATTCTCCTCATACACTTTTGCCGAAGTATGAGAGTGCCTTTGTCATTTCCGTTAGCACTCCGACTATTTAATTTTCATAAGTTAGCCTTAAATTGCGGCATTTATGGCAGGTATACACATTGTAATTTTTATTCATTATTAAGTTCGTTATCAATATTCTTGATATTAATGAATTCAATGAAGAATGGAATGCTTAGATGGCTCGGACACATAGAAGGAATGAGTGATAAAAGATTGACGAAGAAAATCTAGAGAGCAAAAGCGCGTAGTAGCAGACGTCAAAGAAGACCTAGGCTGACTTATGAAGATCAAATAGCCAGAGTGTTAGCTGACGGAAATGTCAAAAGCATTTACCAGCCTAAGCGAGCAAGAACCGTAGTATTTGGTGCTCCGTCCTCTCTGGCTACCTCGTTAGATACAGGAGAATATTTATGTCCGTACGTACTAATATTTTTGCTATATTTTTTGTGATAATAATGTAGGTAAAAGAAAAACTAATTAGATTGTTTTCAGACGGCTTTTCTCGAATCAATCATTACTTTCCTCATCAACGTCAATTTCGATATTTTATTGGGGAAAATCGGATCTCCAAGGATAACTAGGATGGGAGTGAGTTATTTTCGTTGGCGTGGGAGTTTGTTTGGTAGTTTTACTTACGCTGAAAGGTATAAAGGACAGTTCTACAGTGTCGGATTCTACAGTGAAAGTTGTGTCATACGTTAGTTTTCAATTACCCAACCCGTTTGTTATCGAACCAGCAGTAAAGAAACACAAGAACAGATGTTACAGTACAAATCAATACTCATTATTGCACGTTACAGCGTCCATGCTGTAAATAAGTCTGTCCTATTTATTTAGTGTAGTGGGTTTCGGGGTGAATAGAGAAATAAAATGTAAATAGTTCAAGAACAAGTGTAGGGAAGAGGTCATTGTAAAGATTGAGTAATGTTAATAGCCTAATGTAAATAAGAGAAGGAAATGAAAGATAATAACATAACATAACATAACTTCACGCTGTATCCCCAACGGGGTAGTCAGAGAGGACGGAGCGCCAGGAGTCGCGGTCCTTACACA
This sequence comes from Zeuzera pyrina, assembly GCA_907165235.1. NCBI lineage: Eukaryota > Metazoa > Arthropoda > Insecta > Lepidoptera > Cossidae > Zeuzera > Zeuzera pyrina. The sequence goes on from OU015633.1 coordinate 3,816,982, forward strand.
CCTCTTTCGCTTCCTCAAATCTCATCATCATCAAATGAAAGATAATAATAAGAAGAAATCGATAAAATAAAATAAAAAAGGTCACTCATGAAAGGGTCAATGGCGATTAAAATAAAAAATTAAGTCTGTCTGTCTGATAGTCTTTCACGGCTACACCGCTATACTAATTTTAATAAAATTTAAAGTGGATATGGATTAAGCTCTGGGGAAAGACATAGGCTATTTTTTTTATTCCACGCAGACGAAGTCGCGGGCAACAACTAGTATTACAATAAAGGAATTGTAGGCTTTATATCGTGTAAACTCTACACTCACTACACATTTTTGGACAAAACAGCAGTTGAATTCAAAACGTATTTTTTAGTACCAGATTTTACATTAACACGTAAACATTTTAACGAATATTCAGATAGAGAAGGAAATGAGTAGTAGTAAAAGCCAAGGCAGACCAAGGTTGATATAGTATGGATTAGCTACAGAAAGAGTTTTAAAATTTGGAATTAGTTTTATTTAATTCCAAATAAGTTAAAGCAAAATAATAAGTCTTAGTCCGATGAAATAAAATTCAATATATAGTTACAAAACCAGCCTTAAAAGAACCTGCCAAGAGCGCATTGTGCACATTCAAATTGGCAGCCATTTAAATGTGCACAATGCGCTCATGGCAGGTTTTTTACGGCTAGTTTTATTATATTTTGAAGTTAAATGTATGAGGATACTTAAAAATGCGCACTTGTTTTAGTTATGCGAGTATTTGTTACTTTCAGAACATAAGTTTCAAATACTTGTGAGCTATATATTTTTCTCAGTTATTGTTACAAAATTTTCCTCTATTTAAAACAGATAATAATTTTGATTGTCGTGCATATTGAAGATCGAACTTTGAGCACGATCAAATAGTTGAACAAATCTACCTGCGAGCGAGGATTTCGACTCTTATACATGCTTCAAGTGTATATTCTACATTAGGCTCACTATGTACTTATTAAGAGCGTTCCATAGATGTCACGAAATGTCTCTGTTCGTTTGTCTGCAAACTTTTCGCGCTAATCCACTGAACCTGTTGGTCTTTGATATGGAAATTGCTTGATTGCAAGTTTTTTTTTAATATATCAGACGGGGCAAAGGAGCAAGCGTGTCACCTAATGAAAAGTGATCACCACTGCACATAGACACCCACAACGTCCGGGGAATCACGGGTGCGTTGCCGGCCTTTAAGGAAAGAGTAGGCTCGTTTCTTGAAGGTCCCTAAGTCGTAACGGTCCGGGAATACCGCCGCTATAAGTTGGTTCCTCAAAATAAATACTTATTAAAAAAATACAGCCTACTTATTAAAAAAAAAAATAGGAACAAAGTCATGGACATCGGCCAGAACACAATGTAGATTCACACATCGAACAGATGGAATACCTACGCCACAAAGATATATTAATACACGTCAGAGTGGATGAAAATATTGTAATTTGAATTAAGAGTAGCATATTTATATTTGAAATTAGTAATTTTGAGGCGATATGAAAAAATTCGCCAGGTTTTTTTATTCTTTGTTACTGTGTTTAATAACATTTCTTTTTGACACTTTGTTAATTTGACTCTGTGGGTGAAGTGAATAAAATGACACAATAGAACACAGTGACATTGCGTATAACACGGACGTCGTTATAATTAAATTCATGTAACCCAGTTCCATCAAACAGAATTTCATTTGAATATTTATCTTTTAATTAATTAAATTATCAAAGTTTTAAAATACATTTATGCTTTCGCTTATTTCTTTTTAAATGAATTGAAGTGTAGCCTTTGTTCAATGTTCGCAGTTTATTTAAAATGTGGTATCTAAATCATAAGGATATTCCCATTTATAGTTAAATTCAAATGAAAGTCTTTACTATTGACTAGCTGTTTCTTCTGATTTCATCCGCGTGGAATTAGAAAATTAAACTGCGTCCTTTTCCGGGCCTTAATCTATTTTTGAATGGAAATAGATTAAGCTGTTTAGGAAGAGAACATTTAAATGTAGACGACTTTTTTCGCTGTCATCCAATGTCAATGCAACAAAGCCTAAATGTTGTTCCAATCTGAGCTTAATCTACTTGTGAAAATTGCAAGAAAATTCGTTCCGTAGTTTTGGAGATTAGCATGTACACATAGAATAGACAGACAAACAAACGAAAATTGAAAAAAATGCTTTTTTTGTGTTCTGTTAACTGTTTTAATCGCCCATCACTCATTTTTTAACTCCCGACGCAAAAAAGTGGTGTTATAAGTTTGACGTATCTGTGTGTCTGTCTGTAGCATCGTAGCTCCTAAACGAATAAACCAATTATAATGCGATTTTTTTTTGTTTGAAAGCAGATTTTCTAGCGGTGGTTCTTAGACATGTTTTATCAAAATCAGTTCAGCCGTTTGAAGAATATCAGCTCTTTTTTAGTTTTTAAAGAGACGCGAGCATCTTTTATTCGCAATAATATAGTAACCTTGACCAGATGCTGCAGCATCATCTGAAGTCAACAAGATATCCAACTCCTCGCCAATTACAGTAGAGGTATCATGTTTAGGCTCATTGAAATGCTCTCTACGAATAGGTTATAGATAGATAGACGGTGATCAGGGTCTGATGATGGATCAGTCAACTATTGTCAGAATACTCAGATTTCGGCGACGCACGATCTCGTGTCGCAATTTCGTGTATCGTCCCGGAAAGTATTTGCGTGAATGTGGGGATAGAGTATCCTAGAGTATTTAAAAAGCATAAAATAAAACTTAAATTAAAAATTTAAAAAAACTCTGACTCAAAAAAACCTCCAAAAAGTAAAAAAGTAATATGTACCTCATTAAATAGTAGTAGTAATATATCCAAGCGTCGTCACGTCGGGGGACCGCTAAGTAAATAAAGTAATAAAAAGAGAATACAACTAAAAATGATAAAGTATGTATGAAATTTAAATACAAGTAAAATTTGCGGTCTCCCGACGTGCCAACGCTTGGATTACTACTACTATTGGTATTGGATTGGATTGCTATTGGATTGGATATTACTACTACTATTTATATTGAAACTTATCAAATTTAAAGGGCTATGAGGTGTACGTATTATTTTTTTACTTTTTGGAGGCTTTTTTTGGATCGGGGTTTTTTTTAATTTTTAATTTAACTTTTGATAAATTTATTCAATGTACAGACACGCAGATTCTACTGCTTTATTATCATATGTATAGATACACAAAAATTACATTATCTAAAATTTCTCACAGAAGCTCGCCTATTTGTATAAAAAGGTGAACTTTTTTAAAAGATCGCTTTATTACATACCTACAAATACGACACGAGCTTTTCTATAATATCAGTGACATTTGGTATGATAATATTATTAAAATTAATTTCCATTATGTACCTATTTCACAACTTTTATTTTTATTTACACTTTTTGAACATACAAATAAAATTAAATCATCATTATAAAAAATATTGCATTTTATATTTTAACCCCACATCACATATTGATTTGTTACTAACATAAACCCATGTCTTAATTTAGAAACGACTTCCTTAAACCCATAATACTTATCATGATGATAGATCCGTTGATTTTTGATCCTTGACTTGACTTTATGTCTTACGATAGACGCCATCTTTAAAAAATACCTAGGAAATAGCCTGTGCGTAATTGACGTGAATTCGATGATACATCTAACGTTGAAATTGATTAAATGATTTTCGTTCCACTAGAAAATAGATGAACACACACATAAACATAATATATCTTCACGCTGTATTTCCAACGGGGTAATTCAGGGAAGACGGGGCGCCTAGATTCGCGGTCCTTACATACTTCTTTCGGGTATGCGGGTGTTTTTGGCATTTCCGTCAGCAATCACATATGTAAGCTGTTAAAATCATGATCCACTTTTTTGTTTTGATTTATTCGTAAAAATACTACATAATAAAGAGATAATATTTTACTTTAAGTCGGTTACAAAGTTAGAACATTCATTTAAAAACAAATTGAAAATGATAGGCTTTGGAAATAAGATAGAATGTAAGGTGTTCAAAAAATAATACAACATCCGTCGTCTTCAACAGAAAGTAATTAGGGCGGACGCGTCCGCAGATTTACGCTGACAAGGACCTATCTCGAACCCGAACCGGACCCGACTGATTGACGTAGGTCCTTGGCGAATTAAAGATATAATTAAGGGTCCAAATGATATGACGTACATACAAATTAAATTAGCTTTATTTCGTTATTACGAAGTAGTTACGAAGTAGTATGTTACGAAAATATACTAGTTGCTGCAATATCTTACTATTAAGCACTTTCCAAACAAACTTGTTTGATTCTTGTATAGAGTACTGAATTATAGAACATTTTATTATTCTCTTCTATAACTTTTTTTCATCAGTAGCACGAACATATCTTATTCATACATTATGAAATTAAGACACTAATTTTAAGAATTTCTAATCTGATAAAACAAATTACAGCACGTTACGTACTGGACAAGCTACATATCAGATGTCACAGAGATAGATTTTCATATCTCCCAGCATGTAGCCTGTCTAGTAAGTACCACTGAAGAGAAGACTCAGAGCTCGGACCGCGAAACATAATGGGCATGTCTCCGTCCAATAAACTGCCACTCTTACCATCGCGTGTCCTCACATTAAGTATGGTGACCCACACTGTCAGTGTAATTCGTGTCAGCTTATGAGTCGATCATGAAGTAATTATTTGCAAAATATTCGCAAATCTTAAGGCCGCTTTCAATTTAGGCGGTTGAGTCGGACCGCTGCCGCTCGTTTGTCGTGCAGCTATAACGGTCCTACAGCAGGACGGTTGCAGGACAGCAGCAGTCTGACACCAACCGTCTAAATTGAAAGCGTACAAGGCAAGTCTGATCGTATTTTAGTGATGTCTATCAATATCTGACATCAATCGAACCATGGATTTGGACGAAGACGCGTTACAGTTAGTGCTTTTGTTGAAAAAGCATAAACAAAAACGAGGCCGCCCGAGAGCATTGCCTATATTTTCTTTATCATATAAAGCATATGATTTTCACAAGTTTTACCCAAGTTTAAAAGAAAATTCAACCAAGCGGGATTTGATTTTTAAACTATTCTTTGTTTACATCATCCATAATTTATGCAAAATTATTATATATTTACCAGCCGTAAAAAAAACACGATGATTCACCGCACTAGTAAACAAGCCACTGAACACGTGGCATTTGCGACGCTGCCGTCCTGCTAGCGTCCGTGAGTCGTACGGGCGTCGCACTGCTTTCTCGTCGCGTCAATTGTTTATAAAAAATAACCGCACGTGCGCAGTACGACGTCGGTCCTGCTTCAGTGCGGCAGCAGTCCGGTACCAGCCGTCTAATTCAAAAGCGTCCAAAAGCGTAGTATTTTGGCTACTAGTACCTGTTCACGAAAATAAAAATATATCATGTTCAGCTGTGCGTTGCTGTTTTGTGATCTTCCTTAGTCACGTGTATTAGTAAAAATTTTGAAAGTCGGTCAACAAATAAAGGACACCGTAAGGACACGCTCTTAAAGCAATGCTCCGTCCATTGTGGAGCTTGGTCCGAGACTCAGACAGTCGATACTTTTGTTTAGATACTGTATTCATAGCAGCTATCTGTGCGTGTACGCTGACTCGGTCGTATTTACCGTACATGCTCCACTAACACGCAATGACTAAATAAAACATTCTCTCTGACAATACAGACCCGCTCGTGTCTGCTCGGACATACTACGCTCACGTGTGATAAATATGACTACCTTGTAGAAGTGAATGCAATTATATTTTTAATGTACATATGTTGTGCTACGTGTTTGCCATATTCGATATCTGTAGATATAAATCGACCTTAAAGCTTCGAAACAATAAACAAACGTAACATTACTCAATTTGAGTGAGATATAAACCGGATTTTGAATGCGAACAAAACCCTTAAATGAATAACCTACAAATTCACGCTCAAAACACGGTCTGAATGTAAATGCGTTTAGAAATGAGAGGGTTATCATAAGAGTGCTTACCAAAGACAAACTAAGCATTTTCCGATAAACACTTGACTGTAATTCGAATGAGTTGCTACAGATCCAAGTCACGTACAACCAGGTTACACAAAATTGCGTTATCATTTTTATGTAAGCAGTAAGCTAAATGGTTATTCGTTTCTGTCACAATATGAGACGTGGGCGTATTAGACCCTTATTGTAAAACGAGTCATAAGTAAGAGTCATTATAGTTGCCAATTAGTAATAGTAAGTTTTAAGAAAACTAAGGAAAAAAGGAGCCAGTGATAATTGATGCCCAACAACATACACTAACTTTTTAGCAACCAAGGTTGAAGATCTTATAAATAGTTGAACCGATTTCCATAAAAGATATACAAACTTCTTGAAAACGGAAATTTTTAAATAAAAAATATTGCGGATTTCATACTTTCGTCTCTGCGAAGCCGCAAACACACAGCCAGGCAGATATTTTTGTCACACATAATATAACCTGTATTATAAGTACGCTAACCACTTGTAACATTTTTTTTCATGTTCTACCATTTTTATGAGTTTAGAGGTTGTCAGAGAAATTCATTGTAGAACTGGCAAGTTAAAAATTTAAATATGTTTTTTGGAAGAATAGAAGAGAATTTTGGAAGAATAGAAAGAAAACAAAAGCGAGGATTAGAAGGAAGGATGTGATGGAGTGAGGACAAGATTTTTTTCCTCTAGATTATAATCTATTTCATTATAAAAACAAAGACGATGTCACGAACAGATATAGTTCAGTAAAAGTCAGAAAAATTAACATGATGTGAAGAAAATAATCAACGCAAAAATTCCATAACCAAGAATGGTATAATATTTACTATTAAAACCGTATATATGTTTATTTTGCCACCTCGCCGAGACATATCTAATAATATGTAGTGTTGAGGTTTATGTGAAAAATTAAAGAATTATGAAGAGTTTACTAAAAATTTGAAGATATCATTCGAGAGTGGAATACGTGAATATGGAACAATAATATCTAATATAAGCCAATGGTTAAAGTCTTTTTAATCATATGTAAATTATGTTAATCATATGTAATATTTAATTTGATAAACTCCACACCACACCATCACCCACTTTTTATACTTTTCTATTGTTTATTTATAAAATTAGTATTGTTTTTGTTGATAAATTTCATTATAATATTTTCCATTTAAAAAAGAAATTTATTTTAAAAATTCCAAATAGTTTCAAAATCTATTTTATCCATTCCCTTTTCCTGGCATCCGGGTGGGAATGGTATACTATGTATCACGAATAAAACATTTGATTGGATTTATTTGAACAAACGAAAAACATTGCAAGCATTTCAAGTTGTTTGAGGCATAAACATCCTTTCATTCAATAACTGTTATCGAGATTAGACTCAGCTGAAACTTTACTCAAATAAAGATTGTAATCTGTAAGTCAGCATAATAGATAAAGTCGGAGACCCTAAGTATGAAATGATATAAAATTACTGTCTTTAAGATTACTGTACGATTAATTAGGAAACTAAAGTGCAAAATGAAAATAATGTAGGTATTGAATTCAATTTTGACTTTTGAATTTAAATTTTAATGACCACGATAACCAAGTGGAATAAGTTTTGTTGAACGATATCCCACGATGCGGGGTTAATCCTGGTGCGGTATCCACCAAGAGATATTCCGGCAGAGATGATAATCGCTAGTGTAAGCACGTTTCCATCAGGCAGAGAGGCCGCGCTGTCGGTGGTGTGACGGCAAGAGCGCCATCGGGCGATAGAAGGTGGCGTGAAAGATTGAAGCAGCCGTGGGATTCGCGTTAGCCTGCCGTCGGTGCGTTCTTGTCGTACTTTCAAACCTTGCTGCAAGAACGGAGGAGCGTCACCTACCAGTTGACGCAGATACTCACTGCACACAGGTAATCTGATTCTCATCGGACTCGAATTGATGATGCAGTGACATCACCATGGCAGGGACCAGGATTTTGCCTAGCATACGCGGGAGGTGTACCCTGCATGGGACTCAGAGTGTTGAGTCCTGGTCAACCGGATCGGATGAGATCGCTCTCCGCCATCCATAGTTGCGTATATGGTGGCGAATCAAGACTTCTGCAGTGAAGTGGTCTTCTTCGCGAGGATAGTAATGCTCCGCAAGGAGGTTGCTGAGCGGGATGGGGAGGTTCCTGATCGCCGAGGGCGGCGACGCCGGGGCGCGGCAACGGACGGCCCGGTACTTTCATAGTCACTGGGCAGACGTACCACTGGCGATCCCGGAGCCCCCCGCGTTGCATCGTAGAAGGCTACTATGGAGTTTTGGTCAGTAGGAATCTGACATAACCGCCTCTTTGCACCGAGGTGGGACGGAAACACGATGTGTTTTCCGCGTAAAAAAAAGCAACGAACTTTTCTAGATTATCACGGATCTGGGTATACTGGGATACATCTCTAGTAGTCGTCATCTGGTTCTCATAGCACAGGAAATTTCTTAGTTTAAACCAGTTGATTGGTGTGTATCGTCTGGCGCTTACTTTATACCTTATCATTTTCGGTCAGATGAATATTTAGATACTGGTTTTCAGGATCGTTTAGCGACAGTGGCTAAACCCATAGAATTTCATTATATCTGTCTGTCAGTATAGAGTTGAATTTGGTACATAAACGTAAAGTGGTAACCCAAACCAAGAAATGAAAAACGAAAATTTAAATACTATCTATTTAAAACCCAAGATTTTTTTTAATTGAAACTCAAACTTTTCCGAAATTGTTATAATATCGTGAGATCACGACTTGTTGGTAGCCGATATTTTAAATCACTTGGAACTTGGATAACATATTCTAAGTTAAAACATTAAGTCTACATAATATTAAGATATATCAAAGGTTTATAGAGTAGCCGAAGAAATGAAAAATTTCTATAGTTTTGAAAGCTGAAAATTTAAGGAGTTATTTTTTAACATTATTTTACAACAGGGTTATTAAATACAAGGTTTATAAATACAGATTAAAGATGTTACAAACTAATATCGTCATAATTGTCATTTTTGGCACTAATATCCCCAAAACAAAGATAATTCTTACGCCAACAATATACCTATCATACTTTATAAAAGTTCAAACTCTGAAATTTTTATGCCACTATCACTTTACATTTCCGACAATGTAACTGCTATTTCAGCTTATGAAAATTTCAAACGGATTTTAAATATGACGCGAGTTATGCAAAGGGAATTTTGATAAGCACAACGTTATAACATGCGTCTACAAATTTGAATTTCAAAGGCGGCACAGAAGAAGTTCATAATACAAACGGACGGTAATGTCAACTCTTTCTTTTACGGCGGACGTCTGTTACACCGACTCGTAACCTGGTTGCATAAATTTAAATATTGGAAAGGTATTTATCATAAAGTCGGATTTCTGTATGAAATATTCAAACTTATTATATAACATGCTAAAGTAAAATAAAAGACTTGTCATATCAAAGAAAGAAGTAAATATTACGTAATATTCATAATCATTGATAGATGACAACACTGTCGTTTGTGAATGACACTAACATTAACACTGATATTAACATTAACATAAACACTTAACCATAATTTATTCTTGATTTGGACAGTTGGTATTTTTGAACGACACTTAAAAATGGTCGGTTGAGAATAACTCGACCTAGTGAAGCGCGACTTTTCATTATATCTCTCTATATATCTTAAATTTACACCCTCGTCGATATCCTAAAAAAGCAAAAAAACGATAATTTAAAAAAAAACAAAAGCCGAGTTGAGTAAATTTGATGGCTAGAACTCAATATCTATTTGAAATGTTGTCTACTGGTTAATAATATTTGACGTAAACAGCTGATATTGGGAATACTTCCAGTGAGTGGTGGTCCTAAGACAAACGCGAACGTCAAAAATTTAGTTTTGACTCCATATTAGGGGTTTCAGGGCTCAAATGAATAGTTTAAAAAATCGTTTACAGTTCACCGCATATGGAATCAAATGAAAGTTCTTTATGCTATTAATACAAAAATGTATGAACACGTGCTTTGAGTTAGTTTTGTATCACTTTGAAATTCCGCGTTAACATCGCTGGCCCCAAACTCATCTCCAAAAATTTATCACTCAGAGAAATTAAAAAAATTATGAATATTGAGAACAAGCGGTAAATTTAAGGAAAATTAAATAACATTAATAATTACATACTCTTCTATTGCTTCTTCAAATGTCATCGTTCTCCTCACACATTTTTACCTGGATATGCGAATGCTTTTGATATTTCCGTCAGCTAACACTCCGGCTATTTGATCCACATAAGTAAGCCATGGTCTTCTTGACTTTTTTACCACTCGCTTTCGCTTTGTAGATTTTCTTCGTCAGTCTTTCATAATTAATTCTTTCCATGTGCCCGAACCATCTAAGCAATTCTTTCGTCATTTTTACAATATCGCATCGCATTTATCTTCCTTCCACTCGATTTCGGGCATATCGAGGCCTCACTACCGTACAATAAAGTTGGCACCAACACTACATTGTGGATGGCCATTTTAGCTGAGTTATATATTTAGATATAATATATTTCTCAAAATAGAATTATATTTTTTTTAAATAAATCATAGTTCCATAACAAACTTCGTATTCCGGCTTGTAGTATTTTTTACACAAAGAGACACTTTATGACAATTATTTTCGCGGTCGGCGGTTGGTAACAACTGACAGTATGGATGGTACAAATAGGACTTGTACTGGCGCATGTAAGTAACATGTTTATTTCCATTCAATGAATGTTACCTCATTAGACCTTCGTTATTATTTTTTAGAAACTGTAACAAGGTGTAATTTTCGAGATAAGAGGCCAGTAATGTTCGAGTCGACTCTTGAGTGGTGGTATTTGGTGGCCAAAATGTACCTATGTTTCATTATTTGTGTACAGCTCTTGTATAAACATTCGATATAAGTCAGGGTATGTTATTTTAAGAATAAGTATAGATTTATGACTCAGGCACCAAAACAAATTAATAAATTATAAATGGTGAAACGCTTATTTTTTTTAATTCTCTGTATGTTTCGAACGCCACGGTATAAAAAGCAAAGCATAAAACAAGCTCAAAAGAATATATCTGTTCCTCTCAAGAGATTTCCAGTAATAAATCTCCCCAGTATCAAGAGAGACCATGCGTTCGCTTTTATCAAGATCCTTGGTTGAACTAAAACACAAAAGACATTCGAAAAGAACGGCGACTTTTTGTCTCAACTTATCGTGTCCCGGTGGAGTATTTAGAGCGGGATAGGGCTATTTGTGACGATATTATTTTAGATACGTTGTGTTGATTGATGAGCTATTTGAGTGCGTATTTGAAATGTGATGCGGTGTGATATGTGGATTTTATCTTTTTCTCATTAGAAATCAAAATGCTTGATTCACAATCTTGAAATAAGTAAGTATTACCTAAGTAGTAGTTAAATTAGGGTTCCTTATATCAAACGATAGAATCGATCTCTTATAAAATTATTCATTTACGTATGTCTGTGTATCATTGCACTATGGTATTACGGTATAGAGGGTAAAGGAATCGAAATTAAGAATTTTTTACACTAAAAGTTTTAGACAAGTAAAGTTTTAGTGTATTAGCCTTTTTTGACGCTTACAGGAAAAATATAAGGAGAGTTTTAGGTCTCATAGACATTTAGAAATCAGTAATAAAATTCTTACATTATATTTAAGGTACAGAGTCCTCAATATAGTCAAGTGCCAGTTGAAAACTTTACGAGATATTTTTTTATGAATGTATCTGCTGAGTAAAATATTCAGAACCTATTTTAACATCGTGAAACATGCCTAATATTTATTTACGTAATATTATAACGACCTTACTTACGTCCATGTTAATAAGATAATAACAAAATTTGAAAACAGGGTTTTTCTGTCCAATCGTCATAGATGACGTCATTCATTTAAATTCAAAAAGATTTCAGAACATAATATATTGTTCACAATAACGTTCTTTATTTTCCTATATTGGTATAATTGGTTCACTTATAAGGCAATTTTAAGTGAATATACTCGTATGTGTATACATCACGGAATCTGTTTAAAACTTCTTGGAACGCTCTGTCGCCCTATCTCTGTCTACCACGTTAGAGAGTTTATGTATTGAAGATTGATGTTTTGAAGAACGCAAAAATTTCAATGCTATGCGTTTAACAATGTTTAACTATTTTAATTGACATTATGTTAGGAGAGAATTTCAAGGCAAGATATGCTATTACTGTAGTAGAGTAAAACTCAAAATATATTATACAAAAAAGAATTCATAATTAAAAAGATTCAAACATTTCGCCATTATGCTCCCAGGCCATTTTGTTTCTGATTTAACTACAGTCCGCGATCAAAACAACGGTATTCAGTAGGGGACATACAATGTTTAAAATATGTAAAATTCGTTAATGCCTGTATTTTTAGTACTTAACATTGTGTTACTGAATTTATCAAAAGCTGTTGCTTTTGAGTAAATAAATAAATGTTATGCAAATAATCTCCTAAAATAACAATATTCAATACTGTTGGGTCGCAATAATTTTTTATATGAGAACTAAAATGTGATCGGGGTTGAAACTTCAATCAATATTGATATGGGGACTCCATGTTGATTTTAATAACGGTCAAACTGATTGTCATTTTCAACCAATGATATTATAATACAAAAGAGGTAGATAGGTTACCTTAGTACTAATCCAAGTAAAATATTGTCCCAGTTACAACGTTAAAAAGTGAGACAAATATACATTGCACTGCTTCGCTATGTAATGTAAAACATAGCTGCATTTCAAATTAACAATTCACATAGCTCTCTAAATCATTGTGATTGGTCAATTTCAATGTCTTACTTCATTTTAAACGAATCCGTGACTAATTCATAGAATATTAGTAATTAATGCCACAGAACAGACATTTAAAAAAAAATGATTGATACCTAATGGGATTAGTCAGTAAAAAATAATGTTTGCTTTTTTCGAATTTCGTTTTTCTTGAATCATGTACATGAGAACATATTTATTTAAAAAGATGGCCAACATTTTTTAATTATAAATTCGAAAATGATGAATTATATATTTTTTCTTTTAATAAATGTAAACGATGTTTAAAATTGGGTGGCTGCGTCATCACATGATCGTGTATATTATAAAAAACGTTTGGATTATTAAAATATTTTAAAATTTTGATTGCGCAATAGGCATTGCATGACATTGTTTGTTCTGTAACATTACTTTTCATATTCTTTGACCAAGTCCGGGTTAGCTAATTAGCAAAGTTTTGAGGATGCCACTTTTCGAGTGCATATAACCTATCTACCTTTTTTGTATTATAACATCATTGTTTTCAACCAAAGACTTCATATTTATTTGACACTTTAAACAAAAAATAGGCGTAAACAGAAAAAACGGAACTTTTAATTAGTCCTTAGTTATGTATTACTGAACCCTTAGTTTAGTCACTACTGTTTTTGTCTGTTCGTAGGTTATTTATAACTGACTAGCTGTTCCTCGCAACTCCGCTCGAGTGGAATTTAATGGGGTAATATGCAACCTATGTCCACCCTAAAGGTTCATTCTAAATATTGGTAAAAGAATATTTGAAATCGAATGAGTAGTTTCGAAGATTACCTCCAAACTTACAGTCTTTAGCTTTTTATAATATTAATATAGATTTATTCCGTTATCTTTACACCAACTAAGTTAAAATCGATGACCTACAATTTGAAAAAAAAGAGAAAATGAAATACAAAAATTATTTTCAACACATTTTCCTTTACTCTTTTTACTTTTTTCTCTTTTATTTATTAAAACTAGACTAGAATTATACTTGTGGCCTGAGATAGAATCCTAAAACCCCGATTAGATCCTAAAATAGATTAGGTAGACATACTAACAATAAATACAATGATTGTTATTTTTAAGTCCAAAAATATTACGTTTGTTAATTATCTAAATCTCATTTGGATTACGCGCCACGGTATGTTTTAATGCTATATTACATTACGTTCGGATGTCGCCACAATGCTGTCTAATCTCTCAAAGGGATAAGCAGATGAAGTCGTGCGGTGCGTAGAGCTCTGGCAACATAATTTATCCGAGATGTGATTTAATCCACTAGTGGATAGAGTAGAGTATACGTATTACATTCACAGTTTGATCATAAAATCGAAATGTCATTGAATGACATCAGCTTTTGCATCATTTATGGAACGGGAATGGTCGCATGACAACATATGTAGGTGGTCCATTTAAAAACTGAAATAAAAAGACATACGAGTTTAAATTCTTTATTATTAATATCCCAGTCTTAGAGTCAAATGTATTTTTAGTACAAATAATCGACGAAAACTAAATACAAGCTCTGTGTTACAAATAATTAAACATGACATAAACATATTTTATATGAGACTGAAAATCACATCATTCGCTCTAATTGAGATCACAAAAAAACTAAACGAAAAAAAAATCTAATCGTTGTTTTCAAAACAAAACAGATGCGCAATCTGAGAATGATCACCACAAATAAATTTTTTACACGGGTTACCTATTTCTTTGTGCTTCTACTACGGCCTCTTCCACAGTCATAACAGCAACCTACTGAATAAGTATGCCAAGAAAGTCTTTTATTTTAAATGGCAGACTTCTTCGCAAAGTTATACTCTGAAATTTTTGATGAGCCAAGGGTTTTGTCCAAGCCAAAGATAGGTCGATGAGCAAGTCATGCGCTCCTCAGCAGTACTTTTCTGTCGAGCAATCCCTTTTGGACCAGGATTAATTTTTTGGACAAATGCAATGCTGTAACTGCGCGTTCTACCTGTATTCAAAGGAGCAGTTTTCGAGAACATAGTATTATTTATGCCGGTGTCAGCACGTTGACTGCTGTCAGCGTTAACGTCGTTGAGGTGGTTCATTACTAACAGATTCTATCTGTGAATTGTCTTGCGTGGCCTCACCTGAAAGTTCTTCGTCCAGTTCAGGTTCTGATCGATGATCTTGCTCCTCGAGATGATCTTCTTCGTCGTTAGAACTCGACAGGTCTTCACAAATTTCGATGTGGTCATCAACTTCAGTCAACCACGCGTCAATCTGAGCAAATTGCCGATTATTCATGGTAATTTTGAAACATTCAAATATTGAGACATTTCCAAAACAAATAACAATCATTAAATTAATTTTATTAAATACAATCAACTATAAAAAAAGAACAAATAAAAGAAAAAGTGTATGTCAAAAATACTTACCTACACAATTGGTCGCGCGCGCGGTCCACATATGTAGTCCAAAAACTTTGCGTTGCTCCTGTAAAACAACCGCGCGTTACCGGCGCTCGCGCTGCTCTGAACGTGTCTTTTACACATCCGACTTAAAGTACACGGAGGTGCAAATAATTAAAGCAATCCGTTTCTGAACAATTAACGATTTAGCATTAGTGGACTACATAATATTATGTAATGCGCGCAACCACTCCAGGATTAACATAGAATGTATGTTAACCGTGTTAACATATCGTTGTTTTAGGTTGAATAGTTTTGTGTCTCGATATATTTTCGTAGTACATACATACATATCTTCACGCCGTATCCCCAACGGTGTAGTCATAAAGGACGGAGCGCCAAGCGTCGCGGTCCTTACATACTTCTTTCGCTTCCTCAAATCTCATCGTTCTCCTCACACATTTTCGCCTAGGTATCCGCGTGCTTTTGATGTATCCGTCGGCTAACACTAACTATCTGATCTTCATAAGTCAGCCTTGGTCCTCCTTGGCTTCTTTTACCACTCACTTTCGCTCTATAGATTTTCTTCGTCAGTCTATCATCGCTCATTCTTTCCATGTGCCCGAAGAATGTTAGTTAAAATATCATAATTATATAAAATCTTTATTAGTTTATTTTAAGTACGCTGTAAATCTCGGAGTACTGACTTTGCGCTGCAGCCTCAAACCTCTATTAGATATTCTAGATGTAGTTTTATGAGAATGTTACAGATTATGTTACACATTTTACGAGAAATGAACCCCATCACAGCGTGCAATGCTCGAAATAGCGGATAGATTTTTAAAGGACAGATTTAATGTGGTTATCTAATGTCAATTTATTATCTTGTATTAAACCTAAATATTTTTCTAGATTGAATCTATGTATAATCTCATCGTTAATAGTAAATGGCACATGGTTAGGATTTTTTTTTTTTGGGTGCGGAAATCATATTTGATGTTTTTTTTGAGTTTATAGTTAACAAATTGTGTAGAAATCATTCCAACTACGGTCGTTTTGTGCCTCTTTAATAAATTCATGTATCAAAAAAAATAATAATAATATACTCCGCCATTTCACACAACGCCATCTAGTTCCAAGTAAGCAGCACAGCGCTGTGTTATGGGTACTAGACAACTGATATACTACTTATATACTTTTCTTTTGTAAATAAATACATATTATACATAAACACCCAGACTCGGGGCGGGAATCGAACCCGCAACCCCCGTTTACTTTCCGACCTGCTTAGCCGTTGCGCCACGGAGGTCGTCAAAGGCAGGTGTCATCTGCATACAAAGAAATATGTCCAATTAAATCAACATCACTTATATTATTTGTATAAACTGCGTATTGTCTGTTTTATTTAATATCTAAAAGTTCAACTCATAAATCGTATCAGTGTAATTTTTAGTCCATCGAATGTCACTCAATAAGTTAATGTCATAATCACTAAACACAATTACCCTTCGTTTATTATGCAATTGAGATGAATAGATTTCAAAAATTCCTTCATATTTGTGTTTGGAGGCTTATAAATAATACCAACATTCAAAGTAATTGCTTCTATATACAACCATAAGTAATTATTTCCACCTTCGTTACTCACTTTCACTCGAAATAGTGAACTCTTATGTATAAATATGAAAACACCTCCATCTGTGCGATTCTTTCTAGATTATATACATGTTTGTAGCCTGGTATTTGTAGCAAGTTAACCTCATAACCAGATTTTAACCATGTCTCCGTTAGTACAATTAGATGTATTGTGTGTTGTACTGTCTTAAGTATGCATTTCAACCCATCCAAGTTATCAGTTTCCCAAACTCCTTATATCCTTGTTTGTGTATAAAAATATCAATGGTCGTGTACTCATGAAAAGATTCTCGTTATTATAATAATATTAAATAAAGCGCCAGACGATACACACTCATCATCTGATCTCAAACTATGGCATTCCCTGTGCTATGAGAACCAGACGACGACTACTAGGGTCGTCTCCCAGTACATCCAGACCCGAGACAATCTCGAAAAGTTCATTTCCTAAATTGACCCGACCGGAAATCGAACCTGGAACCTTCCGCGCTTGGGTACAACGTCTATACCACTGCGCCATCGAGGTCGTCATTATGTCATGTTTGTTTGAAAAATTAAAAACAGCAAAAAATATTTTGATATGGTAATACATAACCTTATCCATATACATGGGTATAGTCGTTTCGCGAAACAATAACTCATGTCATTACATTGCGATTATACAAAGAAATTGTCTACTTTGTCATAAATAACTCAGTTCTATAATCACGACGTGTTCTCGTTACTGTTTTCCGTTACAAACA
The DNA here is from genome assembly GCA_907165235.1 of Zeuzera pyrina. Classification (NCBI taxonomy): domain Eukaryota; kingdom Metazoa; phylum Arthropoda; class Insecta; order Lepidoptera; family Cossidae; genus Zeuzera; species Zeuzera pyrina. Next base: position 3,834,638 of record OU015633.1, read on the forward strand.
TCAAAACAAAGTAAGATTAGAAAACGAATGAAATGAAATTTCCTGATATATAAAATGACCTCTAATTCTCATCAAACAGTAATTACAATCCAGTGTAATCTTACGAAACAAACGCAAAACACTTTAATCTCAATTCGTTGTTTTATTAACTTAATGACTTCCGCTTGTTTCAGATTAAATGAAAATGGAGCGGCGGATAGCGGGGATAATGTACATCTTGATCACTTTCGCGCTCGTAAACGAGATGTCGATTAACGTTCATGCCAGGGACAACAATAAGAGACGGGCCAAAGAGAAAATGGGCGGCTTTCAAAAGAATATTTGCGACATCACCGACAGAGATTCAAAAGTGCATTGCTACTGCGAGAACACGAGGGAGCCGAGGAATGCGACCAAAGCGGAATGCTGGGTATTCAATGGCGGTATACCCCACGACGATCTCATCTGGCAAAGCTTCGCTTCACAACCGACTTTGCAAACTTTGTCATTTAATGTCCGAGTGGATGGCGCATTAGGCTATGTACCCACAAAAGCGCTTTATTACTTACAAAAACTCCGTTCTATTAACATTAAATACGGGAACATCGTCGAGGTCGCGCCTTTCGCTTTCGCCAATTTAACTGGCTTGAAAGAGGCGATGTTATCTACGAATCAGATTGAGACTTTACAGCAATACGCATTTGCACACCTCCCTAATATTACGACGATAAATCTGGAAGAAAATATGATTATAGAGATAGGAACAGAAGCGTTTTACGATTTACCAAAACTGCAGAAACTTGTGTTCACTAAAAACAACATATCGTCTATAAGAGACGGCGCGTTTCAGCATACGTTCAATCTATTGGAATTGGACTTGAACCGAAACAACATATTCCATTTGAACCGTCACACGTTTGATGGATTGGCGAACTTGAGGAAATTGGATCTCAGGAGAAACCGCATTTACAATCTGACTGAGTTCACGTTCGCGGAATTGTGGAACTTACAGGAGTTACTTTTGGGAAAGAATGAATTGAAGTTTATTTCTGAACGAGCTTTCGACGGTTTGTCTCAACTTCGAAAGTTGTCCCTCGATGATAATAAACTGGCTTTCCTCCCCTCGGGCCTGTTCGAAGGGGTGAGGGGCCTGAGTTCCTTAGATTTGCGATCTAACGAACTATACGCATTAACTTTCGACAATATCAAACCCATATTGGACAACTTGAAGCCGCAGAATAGCAATTTGCTTCTCGAAGGTAATGATGAATATTTAATAGCTCCTCATGTTGAGTTTGACAAACTTAAAACATACGTTGAATATTAAACGAGATGAAACAGACGTTATAATATTTACTTTAATATGCTTACGAAGTTTGCTCTTTTATGATTCTGTCGGGAGTTCTTAGATTGAGGAACTGTAGGGGACGAGATATTAAATAACGTTCATATTATATATGTGAATTTTGTGGAAATAATATTACCATTTTGCTGAAATGGAATAAATAATCTGCATTATTTGTATACTACTTGTGTTTATGTGACAAAAAGATTATTTTGTTCAGTTTTTTTTTTATTAATATTTAAATGTATTAAAACACTGATTAGATTCTTTGGTAATAATTTAAACAAGAAAATAGTATTTGCAAGATATATCTTCCTTAACTTTTATAAACTTTGTTCGCAGAAAACAACTTCGTTTGTGACTGTAGATTGAAATGGATGCATGCACTGCGAAATGATACGAAAAGTCAGAATACTAAAGAGTCTCTCGATAGCGTCACATGCAAAATGGACCCACCCGTTGTAAGTTCCGCTTACAACAAAATCTCAGAACCTGTTGACAACAAATTAGATTACAATCAAGACATCCTCCACGCTGGCATCACAATAGAAACGATAAATGTCAAAATAAATGTAACTGAAAAGAAAACCGTCGCAGAAGAGCTCACGGAGCAAGGCAATGAAATTGTTACAACTAAAAAGGGAATAAAGAGGAACGTATTGAAAATCCCGCCGGAAACGCTGCCGTGCCCGAGGGAAACTAAAACTACAACGGAAATTCCACCGTTTATGATAGATCCTGTCATACCGGTTCAGAACGAAATGAAAACTTATAGGTTTCACGGTATGAATTCAGCTCAAAGTTTATCTTATCGGATTGGAGTTGTGATATTATGGTCTGTCTGCTTTGCGTTTTTCTTTACTTAGATTTTAGAATTATGTTTCCGTAATTTAATCTAGTCGCTAAAGTTAAGTGAAGTTCAGACTATATGTTTAAGAATAGGAAGCATGAATGCGTTGGCCTGTATACACTCAAATCTGATACCAAACTGTAAACATTAGAATTATTGAACAAATCTATTTATAAGCATCTGAGTCTGAAGATCACTTTCAATATTACGAATGTACTCGACTTGGACTTTGTTTTGACATGTTTATTAGTTAAAGCTATAATGTTCAAAGTTCGCATATACATATTTCGTTGCCCATAAATTACGGTCTCAAATTATTATACAAATTATAAGATGCTCTATTTCTCAATGATCCATAAATTCATTAGTATGTACTTAACGCCTTGTACGATAAACGGAATGAATATCGCGAACGTAGAATGGGCGTTACTATAGGATCTCTTGGTTAAAATTATGGTAATATGTATTAAAAATATTGGTTTAAATAAATCTAGTATCTCTCTTAAAATTATCAGTGTAAGGTCTTATTAAATTCAGTTTTAAACTTCTAATTCTCATGGCTATATCCTTCACTATAATATAAATAACGTAATGACACGAACGAAATTATTATTTAAGATTTCTGTCTAATTAATATTTCCATTGTGTTGTGAATGTGTCACATGTGTAATTGCTGAACATTAAAATTTGCATGTCATCATACCGTGACTATGTACAACGATTTTTTATACTCACAAACTGGAACATCTATGTGTTATTAGTTATTACTCATTAAAAAAGGTAAAAAAATATTTGAAATTGAATATATGTATATTCTATTCATTAACTGGGACCCACGAACGAATCTCGAGCACATAAACACAAAATTTATTAAATAAATCGTTTTAGATTCAAAGAAACCTAATAAGGTGATCCCCATCGCTCCTTTGCAATTTATTTTAAATGTATACAGCTCTGTTTTATATAAATACTAAAAAGAAATCGTAATTTACGTTAAATCTTAACAGAACAGTAACAAAAGCTTCCAAATAAAAGATAAATGTTATGGATATAAGTTTTAATATGAATAGAACATAATTGCTTTTCCTATAGTAGTAATCACTTTGTTTCAGTTATTGCAACACAATAGTACATTTAATAACAATGTAAGAAATGATTATGGATCCATGAGGAAATCGTAGGACTAATTCTAGGCTCGTTTTAATAAATCTCACTGAACTTAATATTCAGATATGCTATCATCTAACTTTTTTGCTTTTCTTATCATATTAAGCAGCTTTTAGCCTGGGAATCAATCGCTTTATAAACCAATTTAAGTTCGATTTTGTTTGGTTTTCATAAAGGTTGGATGCTGACTTAAAATTCTATATAGTCTTGCTGTTGTACTTATAGGAGCAGATTTTAGATATTGTAAACGAAAACGCACGAACATAATTACACGCAAACAGTAACTTCAATATATCCAACAGTAATAAAATGAATGTTGTTTACTGCTAAGTTAAATGTTTAGGTAATTGTTAATGTTAAATAAGGTATTTCTCTGGATTTGGTCATTCTCGATCATTAAGTATTATAATTAAAAACACATGTTTAATGTCATGTCATTTTCCATTACCACAGCAAAAATATATCGTACTGACATTACTTCCGCCAAATATTCACTATTGGTAACAAAGTGAAAACATAATAATTATTATTAATATGAAAATTGCTAGCCCACAGCCTATTCAAGTTCAATAAAATGTAGAAGAATCCTATTCTTTGGCAGACTTTTAAGATATGTGCGGAAAAATGAGATATACTTTTCACTGTGTCGCAGATTAGCTTGGGAGCACAATTCAAAAATAATTGTTTTTGTAAGTTATAGAAGAAATGAAAGTGAATTTAATTAAAATATTTAAATTAAGAATGTCGGTCTTGTATTTTTGATTTTATCTTTATTATAAGAAATTAATTTATTTAATATGTACTAAGTAATTGAAATTAATTTATTGAAACATTATCAATTTATAATGTCTACTATTGTTTATTTTTAAATATCTATGATTCAATTAATTGTATTCGTTAATCAATACCTATAACACCATATATGCAGCTGTACTATTATCTATATACTAATACGTGACGCGAAAATTTATTTCCCTTTTTAAGAAAATTGCGCGGACGGAGGAGTGCGAAATTTAGTACACTTAAAGTTTATATGCAGAAGGACAGGAGAAAGCTAATATTTTTGTACAATATGCATTAGAAATACATTAAATTAAATAAATCACTCATTTTTTACCTTCATACTGCCAATGACAAAAATACTGTCAATGTCAATCTCATAATAGTTTGTGATCACATATGGTATACGTAACCTCCTTGGTTCAAACAGTCGCACAGAGTAGATTGTAGCCAAAGAGTTTATATTATAAGTGTATTGTTTAAATGTATTGTCGAACTATGTATTTCAAGTTCAATGGACAACATTTATTTTTTTAACAGCCCGAAGAAATGTATGTAAAAGGTATTCTTCATTCTTTTATTATTATTTATTTCTTATTTAAATTGTTTGTAATTTAAAAAAGATAGGCGAAATCTGTGATTATAGAGGTTTAGTCTTTAACTAAACTTCGAATAATAACGTTCGAACTTAAAAATTAAATGAATACGGCCGAATTTCGACCTCTGGGCGACCACTAATATATATAATTATATAAACAACTGTATATACTTTGTGACATAAAACTTTATTGTCGCTGTAAATAACAAATAAAATGATAAAATAAATGAAAAATAATAATATGTTCAGAACACTCAAATTCACACTCATTAAAAACTTATCAATGCTAGTCTCTTTACTGTGCTAGTAACATGAAATAATACAAATCACACACATAAAACATATGACAGTTATATTATTTCAAAGTTATATTTTTTATATTAGGTAGCTATATTAGTTTCATAATGAATACGCTTTATAACAAAAAGTAATATTATGAAACAAAGATATCAGAAGTTTCAGTTGCCAATTTTGTGTTGTATTTTTCAATTTTAACATAATTTAAAGACCTTTTCGTATTTTGAATGTAAAGATTCAATAAAATAAAGGGAGAAAGAAAAGAAAAATTAAATAACAATGTGTGATTAGAGCCAACTAAAATTAAAGCTCATATATAACGAGATCGCCTAGATATTTCAGTGTGAAGTATTGATATATACATAGATCCGGCGTAACTTCAACAGTGTGAATAAAGAAAGGTTTGAGGAAACGATATAATATTTACGGCCCGCGATATATAACATGATGGTATGTCTATTTGTCTGTTATACATTAAAAATGATTTTCGAAACGCTATAATGATCAGAAATACGTAAGTCAGAGAATACCTTTTAAATTTATCGGCACCTGTCACTATCAAGCGGAATCTTTTTGTAACTGGAAAGAAGACGTGAGCGTTTCTTCTGTTTTCATAATTGTTTAAATGTAAATAACTGAAAATTTCTTATTCATGTGTAATAAATATGTGTGTATGTCCTACTTCCAATTAAATAATATTCAACACATTAAACCAATGTACAAATGTAATGTAAAATTTACATTTAACATACATTAAATGTAAATTTTACAGTACTTACGGCACATAAGTTTTACAGTAGGCAAAATTAAAATTTTATATTGCGTATATTAAATTTAAATTTTACAATAAATAAATTTTGCAGTATATTTTCAGCAAGCAAAAGTTTTCAGTTTACATATTTCTTCTAATAATACTGACAATATGTGCTTAAATTTTATTTGATATCTAATTATATCGTTCTTTTACGGCAAGAAAATAACATTCTTGAAAGTTTTTGTAATACACTTACCTATAATTTATTTGTTTGTTTTTAGAGTATTATGTGCTTATGATATTTATAGTGAACATCATTTGTTGCAAAGTGGTATTTTATTATAATAATATTTTCCAAGAAATGATAAGATTCTTAAAAATTATAGGTTTTGTTATAAATTGAACACGATTTTTGTACAAGAAATTACATATACTGTTCTATGACAGCTAGAACTATTCCTATTTAAATCTTTTTGAACTCATCGAAGTATGTTCCTAATAAATAAAATTATTAACACAAAATTCAATTGTATCGACGAACTCATCTTTGACATTGAATAATTTTTTTTTTAATGTTCTCGTTGTTGGAATTCGAAATTAAGTCAGATCGAAATCAAAATTAATAATTACCGTCAATAAAGTCTTGGAATAATTGTTCCAAACGCAAAAATTTTTCAATTTTATTTCGCAGTACTGTACAATTGGAAGGAGTTTCGTTTTACTTTTTGTAACAACGAAGTAATTCTGGTTAATGCAGAGGATATAGTCAGAAATAGGGACCTTGGTGTAAATGAAGGCAGTGTGACTAGGACTAACGAAAAGTGTGCTTTGGTTTGGTTGGGCATGTAGAGAAGATGAACGAGAGAAAATAAACGAAAAAGTTATAAAGTGAACATTAACGATAGGTCGAGAATAAATAATAGTGTAAGTTAACGCACATTATTCTGAAGACTTGTAGAGCATAGACGAGGTGGAAGCAAATATTGGGATTCTTGTAAGTCACGATAGTCTCTGCATTCTGTCAAACAATACATACAAATATAAGCATATATGACTGTATGTATGTATGCAGAATATATGATAATAAATGAAAATATAAACAGGGTTATGTGTAGATAATAGATATGCCCCCGTATAAGTAAAATCATCATAGATGTCATTGTAGAAAGAAGATGCAGATAAAACAATTTTTACCTGCATCTTCTTTCATCTGTAAAAGTTGTAAATGCATTCTGAAAACTATTTGTTCTTCTAGGATGTGAAACGTAGGAAACGTAGGATGAGGAGATATAATTAAAAGACGTGCTTTCGCTAACTCGTGAATTTCTCAACTGACTTATTTTCTGACCATGTTATTATGAAAGTAGCAACACTTTCAAAAAAACAGTGTTGCCAATTGTTAACGATTATAATTAGAACGATTAATCGAGAATATTGATAATAGCTAACACTCGGCTAATCCTGACGTTAAACGCGTCCTCGCGTTTGGCATTCAAAGTCAACTTCAACATAACGCACTCAATTAGAAATACTAAAGGGTATTTTTGAACGTCCGGTTCGATAAAAAAAAGCCTTTACTGAGAAGAACCGGCAAGAAACTCAGTAAGGTATCATTTTGTACTTTTTTTTTTAAGATAACATTATTACAATATAAATTAACACAACATTGCAATATAAACGTTAATAACAAAAAAATAAACGTTTGATGAGTACAATTAATGATGACAATTATATTAGTTATTCTAGTAAGTAATTCATTATAACAGTCACTGATAACAATAATATAAGTACATAGTTTCTTTACACTCTGACATTTCCTTGGTCAATAAGCATACTTGGACATTATTATTACCCTTACACATAAACTTAGAGCTAGGCCACCGGTCAGCATCTGCCGCATAGATGGTACGTTTACCATCTTTCAGCTTCTACCGTTCGAATGGCTTACAATCTTCTAACTTAGAACTAATAGATAAACTTAAAGCTAGGCCACCGTTCAGCATTTTCCGCATCAATGGTACGTATACCATCTTTCAGTTTCTGCCGTTCGGATGACTTACCAACTTTTCCAGCTTTCACCGCTCAGATGGTAACACTCTTATACGTAAACTTAGAGCTAGACCACCGTTCAGCATTTACCGCATAGATAGTACGTTTACCGTCTTTCAGCTTCTGCCGCTCGGATGGCTTACCAACTTTTCCAGCTTTTGCCGCTCAGATGGTAACACTCTTATACATAACTTAACGCTAGGCAACCGTTCAGTATCTGTCGCACAGATGGTACGTTTACCATCTTTCAGCTTCTTAATAATGGGCTGTGGTTATTCAATATCCCCGCTTCTGAGATAAAAACTATTTGTTCTTCTAGAATGTGGACTCGGATGGAAACGTAGGATGAGGAGATATAATTAAAAGACGTGCTTTCGCTAACTCGTGAATTTCTCAACTGACTTATTTTCTGACATTCAAAAATACCATGCTATTATGAAAGTAGCAACACTCAAAAAAAACAGTGTTGCCATTTGTTAACGATTATAATTAGAACGATTATTCGAGAATATTGATAATAGCTAACAATTCATAAAGACAATTATTTATGAATGCATTTACAAGTTTTACTTCAACAGAGATATTTCTGAACTCTGTCACGATAAATTAACATTTACATAGCAGCTCAAAACTACAGCAGACATTAGTTTTGGCCCTTTTGTTTTTCAATAAAAGTACCTATGTGAATGAAACGATTGACAACAGCAACTCAAAAGAACAAAAATGCCGATGTTGTCAAATAACCAAAGACTTGCGTTCGTTACGTTGCGTTTAGATACATACCTCTGGCTTTTGTAAATAGAACATCATTGTCTCTGGCAGTAAAAGTTCATCAAAAATGTCACTGCGAATGTAAAAATTTCTTTTCTGAACGTCTTTAAAAAACTGTTAATCTCATACAACTTTTTTTTATTATACTATCAGCTGAACCCTGCTACCCTTCGCCGTAGCTATTTCTTTAATTGAAAATTTCTCAAACTACTGTTTAAACCTTTCAGTAATGGATCAATCATAACTGATATAATATTTAAGCAGGACTAGTTAATTTGGATTGTGTTTGATTCCATAAGGGATACACAGACTGTCAGCCAAAGTGTTGTCTTTGTCGAAATTTTTATAAATCACTTGCTCACCTCAGAACTGTACACCAATGTTTCAACATATAAATGAACCGTATAAAAGGACCGTATGAGTAATAAAGTATGGATTAATTAGATAATTTTGAGCTCTAAGTGACACTGATGAAGGTTAGTCTCCCAAGGATAATTATGGATGAAATTGTCTATAAACTATTTAGCCATTAATTCCGTTTGTAAGTAGTCCTGATGGGATTAAACCTAGTATATGGCATAAATATAACATGAATCTTTTAATCTAATGAAACTGATACATGTATAATACATACATATTCTCACGCTGTATCCTTTATGGAGTAATCAGAAACGACAGAGTTCAGGACCGCATCGCGGTCCTTACATAACAATATGAATGATATTTAACGATAACATGTATCAAATCACAAATAAAAATAGATTTTGGAACTAATATCGCAAAACTAAATTGCAATGTTTTAATAATACTGTTACTTATTTGTATTATTTTTAAAGTCACATGAAATAGAGTACAGCTTAATAATGTAATGTGTAAAACGCTCACATCTCTTCCACCTCAATTCTCGTCACTTCGTAAGATAATGTCTAAATTACTTATTTGTAATACTGTATAAAGTATCTATAATGTATTTTGACAAGACCGTTTTTGTATGAATAAAGGTAACGATGTAAAGTTTTGTAAAATGTAGTTTTATTTTCATCCTCTGTAGATTAATTGCTTTGAGAACTGAATTTTAATTTACAGAATTTTTCAACTAATTGAACAATTACTGAACAATTACTGAGAATGATTGAATAAAAACAAATGAAAAAAATTTACTTGAATAATTTTTAAAAGATTTATGAAGAACTCATTAACGGTGACTCAAATTCTCTGACAATAGTCACGGTCAATAGTCTGAAATCTTCCGTAACAGGAAGAATTTATAAGAAAATAAGTGATATTACACATTTAGTTAAAAATACGAGTAATTGGAGTTTCACGGGCCCGTTGGTGTGGCAGTAGTGTCTTCCAAGTTGAGATTTCTAGGTTAGATTCCTGGTTAGGTCAATTTAGGAACTGAACTTTTCTGAGCTTTTTTGGGGTTTCCCCCAAGTTCAACGTACAGGACTCACAGTACAAATCTAATGCTTATTTTGGGATCAGACAATATTATTTTCTTTTATTTTCGTTATATATGTATATAAATATACAAATAACGAAAATGGTTTTCTCTGTTACGCAATCACGTGAAAACTACTGAACGTATCGGTGTGGGTCTATGACGGTTTGATGCGTATTCTTATTATATATGTTCGTTACGTTTGTTTGTTATAGTTATAAATATTGTGTATTTAAAATAGTTTTAGGTTATTTATTTTTTGAACTCTATAGACCTTTCACCATTTCTCAAACAAAAATCTATTATAGGTACAACATTTTTACTTACGCCCAGCGAAGCCGGTGGGTAACGGCTTATTGGTATGATAAAATGTGTATGAGCACTGCAACAACTTATATTTTTTCAAATGAAATGTGAAGTACAGCTCCAGGCACGACCACTGCGCGTGCTGGGCCCATTATAATTTCGGCAGGGTAACAAACGTACCGGGAACTGCGCCGACATCGACTGCGATACGCGGCGCTAATAAACAAAATTGTTAAAATAATAGAGGCTAAATACCTTTAATGTCCGTTAGGCATCAGGGTGGTCGAAGTCGAAGGTGGCTTTCGGCGTCGTAAAGCGACAGAACGGAAGATAGATCCACTTATCACCTTCCTAAACTCTTTGCCTACCACTCTAGTAATTATATAGTATAATGGTACGGTATAATGCACAACAATCAAATACCAATTCAAGTCGGCGACCACAACATCACATGTAAACACGGCACGGCAGAATTTCTTGTAGTTTCAAAACAAAAAGATAATTGAGATTTACCACCAATATTTCAAAACTTTCCTTTTTTCTTATCACGAAACGACCGACGTTTTTTTTAGACTTCTCCATAACAACTTCAATTTACACACAAATTTACCCACATACCGAAAAAGAATAAATTAAACCGGCGCTGACAGGACTACTAGCGCCATCTCTTGCTATCGAAGGACAATAAAACAATGACATGTTGTATTCCTAACAGAATGTTTTATTACGAAATAAATAAACTACAAAATAAGTAGTGTTGAAGTAACACCGTTCGCGTACTTCTCTAATTGAATGATACATATTTTGTATTTAGACAGATTTGGTTTCAGGGCTACCCTAACAAGTTTTAGTAAACATCTCTCAAATTAATCTGAAGTTCGGCTCCATCAAATAATGCCTTCAGTATCTATCAGTTTATTATAGTTACAATCTATTGTTCATTTCCAGTAATTTGTGTGAGGCGAGAACATATTAGTATTAGTAAATTATCACTGAGGAATGTAACCTTGAAATTCGACGCCACAGATTCATACCCGTACACCCCTGTCAACCGAGCAAATTCGTCTAAATCTCATTTTAGAGCAGGCACCAAATTAAGCTCCGGTCGTAAATTTTATTCGAGGTCCGGGAAGATTTTAGGGGATTTGCGAAATATCTGTAGTAGACAGAGTGGTAGAGATAGTGGAATTGTTAGGGATAAATGAACTGAAAATGTTCGCATCACTAACTGCTCCCGTTGGTTGGGTATTAAGAGATACAGATTGAATTTAAATTAACGTTCCAAATGGAGCTGTGCTCAACGGCATGATGGAGACAGGTAGCGATATACAATGTTCACAATTTCGAACTTAAAAGAGTGGATAAGTGAATTACAGTTTACTATTAGGTAAGTAAAAAACCCATTTGTAGTTTTTTTTTTCTTTCTTCATGGCATGGTGATTAGCGCATTTGCCAATGTCACGTATTGTAATTGTATAAGTAGAATCGTTATATAAAACGTTAAAACTTCTCCAGCAAAGTAATAGTAGACTTTACTGAAGTTTTACAGGACTTCTTGGAAGAGCGCGAAAACTTCAGCTACACATGTTTATTTAGACCTACTCCATTCTTTTCACTTGCACAGAACTTTAAAACACAATGTACTATCACTATTGTACTTTAAAACTCCCAAAAATGTAAAAAATAGAAAATCTGAATAAAATGACAACTTTACTTCTCCCGTTCCTGACAAAAAGTCTGTAGTTACGAGTATATTATATTAACATGTTAGTTATTTGAATATGTATAATTCATTTCACATGTCAGTGTCAAATCTGTCATTTTTTAACTTACGGAGTTATGACATATCCAGGCTTCTACATCCGCAACATCTATTGATTTAAAATGGACTTAGAATTTGGCGTATTTCAAGCAATGTTCATAGAGATAGATTTTAATGTTCCTCGGATCAAGAAATATAATAGGTAGAGTGAGGTATAAATTGCTACAAGATCAGTATTAACAGCACTGATAGCCTCAAAAGCTTTATCCAAAGTGAAGTGTCGGTATAATTGCATAAACTGTATAATTTATTTGCAAAATACTCATAAATCTTAAGTCTTTTGGTGGTTTTGGTAGTATTCGAAAAAAATGTTATGTTAAGCTGTTTTTCGTTGTACTGTGTCCTATTCACGGTCATTAGTAAAAATCTAGAAAGTCGGTCAATAAAAAAGGACACAAGACTGGCTTTTAGAGCAAATGCTCCGTCCATTGGTCATACTTGGTCAGAGACTCAGACAGTCGATACTTTTGTTTAGATACTGTATTCATAGTAACCCTATCTGTGCGTGTACGCTGACTCGATCATGTCCACCATACACCCTGGAGTAACACGCAATGACCTCTTTAATGTTCCTCGGATCAAGAGATATAATAGACGGAGTTAGCTATATTAAGTATGGGAAACTCCCACTGTCAGTCTATTTCGTGTCTCTATTATAAGTGTGTTAAATAAAAGATTTTCTCTGACAATACAGATTGTGATACTTGGTCCGAGAATTATTCATTCATTTTGTTAAAATTAGACCATGAAAGACAGAATTATATAATAAAATTGTGTTTGCAATGGCAAGTCAAATTTGTAATAAAGTGCCCACGACGATAATCCAACACAATGACATATCAACATTTAGAAACAAAATATATCCACTATTATATTAAACGAGCAATATTTGAACATACAGGGTTAATATAAAAATACTAATAACATCTTAGTGTAAAATTCCTGTCAACATACCTAACTTTTGTTCTACGACTTTTTCAAAACTCAATACGTTCTTCAAAAAATATTTGTTAAGTTTTGTTGTACTGTCTGAAACGTATTTACTCTATGTATTTCCAATGGTGCAGTGCAAGCGCACCGGGCCTCAGCGTCGCGCTGCGCGTGTGCCGCTTTAACGACTGGGTAGAATAGGTGCCATTTTCAGAAACATTTAATGTATTTTTATTTTCGTATGAAAGCAAAAACTGAATGAATGAATGAAATGAAAATGAATTTTTGAAAGTCGTAAAACAAAAGTTATTGGGGATAATGTTTAGGACAAAATACTAAGAGGTTACTAGTAATATTTGTAAATTTAACCCTGTATGAATTTGATTTCGCTTTCTCGAAAACGGCTCGAGCGATTGAAATTTATAATACAGGGGTTGAGAGGGGCTAAAAATTGATCTAGCTAGCAATTCTGAGAAAAATCGCTTTCTCCATCTTTCACACACTTAAAACTTCTGAATTCTAGTCTTCTAAACTTTTTTAATTTTTGAGCAGAGTTTACCTTCTTAACAGCTCAGTGGCTGAGTGTAGGTCTACCACGCCAAAGTGCGCGGGTTCGAATCCTGCAATGTGGACAGAAGTTTTTTTTTTTATAAAACACCGAGTAAAGATCTATCACCCAGTAGTGATTACTTAAATGATAAAACATATCATTTGATAGACGAATATTTGACATAATTCATTGATTATAAATATTACAACAGATTGTTTTAATTTATTGACATAATATTTTTACATTTTGACATTAAAATATTGACATTTGCATTTAAATGACGGTGCTTTTTCATTATTAGTAAAGGGATGCGATATTATGTCGTTTTAATTATTATATTTTTTCTATATTAATCGCGCACGATTTTTAATTTTCTACTTTTGTCACAATAATATAATTTTTTGTCTGTACGCTTCCGGCAAATTCCGGCAAAGGACTGCTCTGTATTGTCTGTATGAATATACAACCTGTAATCACAGACAAATAAATTTAAATTTGCTAAATCTCCTGAAGATACAATATTTCAGATATAATTAATTTAAAACGTAAAAAAAATCTGAAATGTCATACTGTCTATGATCAATAAATTTTGTTAATCGTTTCGTTTTAAGCAAATAACCTTGGACATTTTTGCCCACTTTTGAAAATAAAACAAATGTGATATTGGAGACATTTAGTGTTCTATCAACAGTTAAGGCGACGCATTGATAAACAATAATTAAATCCAAAATAGACCTTCTGGTCTATGCAAAAGTGCGCGTGCTAGCTTACGAAAAATACAAAAAAAGTAGTTATTTTCGTTTGTTTTAAAAACTATAATTAATTTTAAAAAATCAAACTGTCATTTTGAAGAATATGTTTAGATTAAACCTATATAGAAAATTTAGAAACATAAATCGATCTTCTTACTCCTAAAAATGTAAATCTCTGTTTTAAAAGAGCTTTCTTTGATATTTTGTTTTGTGTTACAAGTTAATCAATTGTGTATCGTAATGGTAAAAATAAAGTCAATAAAATGAAGAATCAGGTTACCAAATATCATTTTCATAGGTTTTGTAGTCACTTAGAAAAATTGAGATCCCGCCGTCAAAATTTCCAATGCGTCGCCTTAAAGTAGCTTTGGTATTTTTCAATTAGACATTGAAATTGGGGAGGGAATTTTATTTAAGGCGGTTACAAGCAGACATTCTTTTCGCATGCCTCATTAAGCAACACTACGGTTCTGTTGGCTTCTTCATTTTGTGTAGCGGATCTTGACGATCTAATTGTTCTATACTACTCTATATTAATTATAGATTGCTGTTATCCTTATAATGATATAGCTGCTTTAAGATAACATTAGAAAATATTCGATTATTTTTGGTGAACAATGTTATGAATAGGTAATCAGGGTACAGATCAGACAGACGGGTTATACTACGTAAGACCAGTACGGACTGGTAAAGAATGTTATCTATGGTATATGTTATGACACCTATAGCATAGGTGTCTGAAATAGCGTAAGCTCAATAATTCACGCTAATTACGTAAAGTTTAACGTATTTTCCGGAATATGGAGATGCATGTAATATTATTAGTGAACTTATCTAGTCTAGAGAACATTGCATCCGCTTACTTAGCCTTTGTGTATCAAACACCGACACACCGCAACAACATGAGTGGTAAGTATACTCCAAGGTATCCAGTACTATGTTATGTGTCAACCAGACCCAATATGTACCTACATATTATTTTAGTCAATTTATATTTTCATTACTTGTTGTGGTTCAAGATAACTGACCTACTTCAACCTCTTCAACTTTTATCAAGATACCTATTGAGAAGTGAAACAATGTCGAATAACAACATATGAATAATTGAAATAAAAACCGAATAAAGCAAAAAATATAATTACTCGTAAAATGTAGGTACATAATAATCAGTGAAATAAACTTTCCCAATAACACTTGGGAAAAATACAACGAATTGCACACACGACTGAGAGCAGGAAGATATATTATGACGTCCTTTGACTGGAACTTTGAAGCAGAATCCATTATGGAAATATATTTTTTCTAAATAAGCTAGAAGTCTGGGTACTCGATACTCCGCCGGTTCATTGTCTAGCATTTATAGTGTAAAGCTCTAGCGTTGGGTTCACATAATTAATGTAGGTTTAGAGAAAGTATGTGTGGATGGACATTCAAACACAAATTGCATACCTATAATTTGGTAAGAATTTATTGCCGGAAAAGTGGAATCCAACGAGTGCGAAAGCTGACATGAATCGCGCACGTCAAGAAATCAAAGAATGTCAAAATCAAAAACTTAGTGTTGAAGCCCATACAGTTCTGTGACGTTGCATGTAATATACATCCAAGCGCGTATCTATCTTTTAAACTGCTATCATCGCAAGTCTATAATGTTTAAAATCTAGATTATTTGTGATTGAATTCTAGATAGAAGTGTAAATCTTTTGCAAGACAAGGTAGTTTCTAGTTTGTATCAATCGTAAATGTTCCTGTGCGGAGCATTTTCAGTTAACAACATGCGGTCAGAGTACGTGCCGCGGTTGGAACCCACACGGAACTTCTGAACAAACTGTCCGCTGTCTGGGAGATGTAACCACATAGCTTTGCTGTTTAGTGCTTTTCATTATTTATATTTCTATTGTACAAAACAATAATTGTACAATTCAATGTTACCAACAACTCCTACGTCTTCCTTATCAAAAGATTCGTGACTAAAGTCGTAGAAATTGTGTACCTATCAACAGTAAATAATAATTAGCTTGAATATTTTACGAAAACTAATTCGTTTACAAACAGTTTTTAGAAATGGTTTATAATAAAAAGAGAATGAGAGAGAACAAGCACGTTTCCTCAGTTGACCCCCAAAAAAACACAATATACTAACACTTTAAAACACCCAAAAATGTAAAAAACAGAAAATCTAAATAAAATGACCACCTCACTTCTCCCATTCCCGCCCAAAAGTTCCTAAGCATTATTATTAAGACTTAAAGTAAGTAATAAGTATTAAGTTGCAAGGTCAGTATAAATGCATGTTATAACGTTATAACATGTTTCACGTTCATAAAGCTTAATGGTTAGCGCCTGTCGACTCGTTCATCGTAATTCTCCAGTGAGTCCATTAGGGTTGGCTCCTCATCGAACACTAGGTCATTGACCTGAATGGAAAGCCTCATTAGGATATTATAACGTACGCATACGTTTTACAAATAGCTTTTCACCTTCAAGATTAATTACATATTCTCAGTGTTAGATATGTTTTTTCTGGTTTATGTTTAAATAGGAAAAACAGGAGAAATATTTAAGGGAAAATTAATAGATTATTTATGGTTTAAATTCGACATCATTTGTAAGTGAGGTCACAAGACAAAGTGAGGTAAGTGAGTGATATGAAAAAGCTTTTTAGCTTTTTATATACATAATCATTAAAAAATTTTTATGGAATTAAAAATTAATAAAAACCTACGCCATGTACCTAATTTGATGTCATATATGCGATATCAAAGCACAAATATTATGTGTATAATTACTTACATTATTTTGAAATGGAGACAGCTTAATATGGTTTGTATTTAATAATATAAATGCATAAAAAACGTCCTTTCTTGTGATACGATACTCTGCCTGACGTCGCGACATCATTTATAAATTTAATCCCAAATGCGTTCCAAATCTATACCAAATAGTTTATTAATATCATTACGTCGTTTGAGCAGTTGAAGATCTCGGCATACGTGATAGGCCCTAACATGAATTGAACATCTCAAATACGTTACTTCTTACGTTACGTATTTGAACCCGCATGAAAATATACGACTAATTTTTTAGACGAATTGTTTTAGAAAACACGAGAAAGAGCATATTATGTTATAGTGTTGCAGGACTATTTTCAAATAATAATAACTGAATCGTTTGGAAGACACTTTACTGAACATTAGTAGAGTAATTATTTTGTAATATAAGTTATAATTTTACATAATATAGTAGATATAGTTATAAACAACACCGGTTATATTAGACACTTAATGTGACAAGAGCACGGTTGGAATGAGCGGTATTCACAATACGAATGTAACTTAGGCTCAATTCACATGAGAGTAGCAGCGGCCGGCAGCGAAGTAGCGAGCTCTTTCATTTCCAAAATAGACACCTAAATACATAAAATCGCTTGATCGCCATCGGAAGCCGCTTCGATACTACACGCGGGCTGTCACTGCAACTGTGCAATCTTTTCGAGTCCGATCAAGCGATTCTATGGAACTATTTTGTTTACGTTTCACAAATTACACCTTTTAACATTATCCAGGTTAAACGCTTTAATTATACAGCGAGTTTCTCTTTGTAATTTAATTTAATTTTTATTATTTAAATGGAATAACCAGTTTGCCATAACCTCTGGTATTTGAGTACTTACTGAGGCACTTTATTATAAAAACGAATGCATTTGCGTAAAAAATGTATACCTTGGTTATTGATTTTTGTGTCTGATATAACTAATTTACCATAACATTGGTAAACATAAATACAACCCGTTCAGTTTAAAGACTGCAAGGAATACTTGCTTAAAATTAGTAGTGACAACCGTTTTCATTTTATTAAAATGAGATTCGCTGTAACGAATTTTCCAGTAAGCCAAAGGTCAAAGTACTTACAGTATACAAAGGCACCTGTCCACCCCCATTTACTTAAAAGCACTATTAGTATTATCTAAACAATGTAATGAGTCTATTCGTAATCCACTTGAAGCGCTCCCCCGAAATAAAATTTACGAGATCGGCTTAATTAGATTTAGGGGATAGATGGGATGTGGACTTTCGTACCTAGTTAAGGGAGATTGACGTTAAAAAACAAAATGGTAGTTTACATTCCTCATATAGTTTAACAAAATAATTACATGTAGTTAAAAAAATATTAAGAAAAATAATAAACCGATTTTGAAATAAAAACTTTATCAATATCAAGCACAAAAGAAGTTATAAATTTAAGCAGTATTCTGTACTATAAGTCCGTGAGATTTAATAGGTCGGATTTGACATCTGTCACATGGCTGTGACTAGTTATGGGACCAAACAAATATGACTCGATTATTTTTCGATTCTAACTAAAATCGATACCATTGTTTGATGTTCATAATAACATCATAATATTTCACTTATGATTATTTATTAGTTTGTTAGCGTGTTAATTTGTTAACGTACTATGTATAGTACGTTTGTTGAGATATGGTATTTGTTACAGTAAAACATATTTAAGTATATTATGAATAAACTTAATTTGATATATTTATTTTTTGGGACTAATGTATAAAAAGCTTCCTTATTTAACTATAATAAGCACACTACGTATTTGTAGTAAATAAAGACAGACTGTAATATTGGTGAAAAATAAATATTTGATCATTTTCTGAGCTTGGATCCATGTCCGTAGAGCTATCTTCGTCTCCCACTATTATGATTAATTCATTTTCAATTAAATTGTCTATTCTGACGTCTTTTTCAAAGTTTTCCTTTATTATTTTTTTTGTTTTCTCCACCACCTTATCCCAGTCATCCTTTGATATTTGATTACATGCTTTTGTCAGTAAACTCATCAAAAAAAGAATACAGACCTAAAATTATTTAAAAAATACAATGATATCTTAATTTTAAATGATGATGATGCTCATGATGTAACATTGTAACAACGTCCATTTAGAAAATTCTTTTGAAGATATATAAGGAAATTACTAAATAAAAGAAATCAAAGTTAGTAGTTTTGTGTAATGATCACTAGTAGGAAAAATAAATAAGGTTTTTTTATTCAGCATTTACGTAATTGAATTTGTATTAGGTATCAAGAACGTTGATACAAAGTTACAGCGGCATGAAAATTAAGAAACGTCAAATCCGACCTATTAAATCTCATGGACTATAATACCTTAAATGCCCAAGCAATGACACTTTATTAATAGACGTGTTATATTCTTATTTCGTGCATCTTAAAAATAGCTTATATAATACCTCGTTTAGAGATATATTTATACATTATTGTACATTTAATTAAACTTCTCGCTAATGCACAAGTGTATGACCTTGAGTTACCTGACAGTTAATGGAAATTAGACAACAGTGCATAAATTGAAACAAAATAAATATTCAAATTCCAATAAAAAAATATTTTCTAGACTTACATATAAGATAGTAATTAAATAAAGATAATTTTTTAATCTTTAATAGTTTCCGTGTAATTTGTACACTTACTATATAGATGCACGACAGTATTTTTGTAATTTTTTTTTCAAATTATTGGATATCCAAACGGCGCATTTTTATCGCAAATGTTCATGCAGACCAACACAGAGCTAGGCAAATAGCTTATTTTTATTTTGCTGTAGTCTGAGCGCGGAAGATGTATCTACCTCTATCAATATCATTGCGCGAATGCGAATATTTGTTACGTTTTCCTAAACCGCGTCTTCAACCCTGGGGTAAGGACATCTTACTTCTTTTCCATACCATGCAAATAAAGTCGCGGATATCAGGTACAAATAACTTTTTTTTTTCACAATGTCGAGATTGTTAATTATTTTACACAATCAATTAAATTATTTCAAAATAAGTCGTTAGTACAACGAAATACGTGTATCACTGCCACTACGCGATCTGTTGTTTATTAATTGATATAAAAATTCTAAGCAGATTATCGACAGATGAGACATTATTCAGACACGTACACGAGTAAATCGTTCTGCTCTGAACTGTCGTCGTCACCAGCCTTGTCTAAACTTGCTATTGAATAATTGTCAATATGGACAGGCTTGTTTATTTCCTTTTTGTTCTCTCACACCAGTTCTTATTATTCTTACTATAATTAATATGTAACAATGTAATGATCCATATTAATAATACATTGTTGTTGTTATTGTAATAATATAAGTAATATAATAAGATAATTGGATTGGAATCCATTTATTGAGTTGTAGATTAAACGATACTTAACTCGTTCTTTTTGCTTTCATTCTCTCACAAATAAATATATCAGAGACTGCGAAGGTTTCTTTTAACCCTATTTTTTTTTTATTTTCATAATAGTCATAAACGCATCTATTAATAATATTCTGATTCCACTTTTAAATCATTCTTTCAAAGGGAAAATAATACTTAAATATATGTAATAATTTAATCTCTATTACCTGTTTCTATTTTGTGTCAGGGTTCTTTCAAATGTAACTATCATTTTACGCTTTTTGTTATAGAGTTACATAAAAGAAGAGTAGTGTCTATTTTAATTAATTCATTATGATGGTCATTATGAGAACTTTGTACTAGTGCGACGACTATTGCGACGACTCTGGATAGAAGAGAGTGTTGAGCAAAATATAATACAATTACAATTACATTAAAATTTGTAATGGTAATTGTTTATTACATTTTCCCAACACTTATAAAAGACTACTACGATTTTGGAACGTTATTTGAGAATTGTGAGTAAAGCGTGTACCTTCGGTGACTACTACGCGAGTACCAACTTCGATGGGCGACAACGAACACTAGGAACCGACGTAATTAAGTTCGCGTGTTCTTGACACCTGTTTATACCAACAAAAATAAACTCTTTCCTAGCTTTCAAACAAAATAAACCAGCCAAGTGCGAGATAGATTTTTGCACCGAGGTATCCGTACCACCACCATATACCCATTGGTGTTTAGTATTATTTACAAAAGAAAAATGTTTTCCTTCATTCACACAGTGCGAGTCCAACTCATTGACTGGTTTTCATCATCTGTTGTTTTATTTTAGAGTTTTTACTACAATCACACCAGAGACGCTTATCTGTATTTTACTATAGAGGGTAAAACTGCAAATAAATTTTGTAATCGTAAAAAAAATAGTATACACTCAATTTCTGTAAAATATCTTTTATTATGTTGAACAATTCTTCGTAACTATTCTCCGTTTCCTTGACGCCATGTATTATTATATTATTTTTCCTATTCTCGTTTTCTATGTACTTAATCTTTTTGTTCAATGTTTCCACTTTAGATTTAAGGCGTTTATTTTCTTCTATTGTTGGTAGTATTTTACCATTTATAGTACTCTATAGTATTTATAGCAAATAGACCTTAGTTTATATTAATTTTAACTCTAACACCTCTCTCTACTTGCTCCTGAAAAAAGGATCTTGACCGATGAACAACAAAGTGATCCCAAGCATTCCGTTTTTTTCTATGCAGGTACAGAACTCAAAAAACTGCAAGCAATTAAGATTATCCGTTCGAAAGTTATGATGCCATAGCCAGACATACAACCAGAAACACATGGACAGACACGCAGATAGACAGGAAATTTCGTCAAAGTTATAACAGCTTTAAAACAAGAATGTTGAATTAGTCTAAAAAGCTAATAATAATACGCCTTTTCCACATCCCAATTCGAACAAAAATCACTTCGAAAGAGGTCGATCGGGTGGCAGCTACTTGCACCAATTAAATTGAAGTGACAGAAAAGGAAAGAAAATTTACAAAAAGGGCGAGCTTTTGTCGAACCGTAATAGGAAAATGTTAGTCGCACAATTTGAAACGGAAACTTACTTATCTTTGCAGCGCTCGATATCAAATCGAATGATTGAGTTAGCATGTAATTTACATAATATTTATTTCTTGCTCACGTTTGCACACATCTTTATTTGGTGGAAAGCAATGACGAGAACAGAAATCAATCACGCTCGTCCTTAATGTATTTGTATGTAATTACACTGTCTTGGAAACAAACCAAGTAGTAAGCATTATAAAAATGGAAGCAAATCGCAAATAAATAGGATAGTCGTCCTATGATAGAAGCAAACGATGAAACTAAATCACGTAATTCAGACGCGCATCTCCAAAATATATTTACTAGCGACCGGCCCCGGCTTCGCACGGGTAGAAAATTTTTGAAAATAAAATACAGGGCATGTTACTCGCTAATAATGTAGCTTTCCATAAGTGAAAGAATATTTGAAATCGGTTAAGCAGTTTTTGAGTTAATCCATTACATACACACAAACAAAGTTTACAGCTTTATGAATACTATAGATACCTATCAACTATTTAAACATATTAGCGCGTATAATGGCCGAATTGGTATGAAAAAATAAAAATTCACGAATATAGTTTGTAATTTTATTATAGTTCGTTTTCTTTAATAATATCATATATTATTTATACACTAATTTTCTTTTATGTATATACCTACCAGAAAATAAAATAAATACTTAAAAATATAATTCATTTTAGTGTGATAAATTTCTAAAATTTTCTAAAATAAAATTCCTAAAGTTTGAGCCGAAAATAGCTAAAGATTTTAGGAATTTATTTCCACAAAGTAGCGCCTGAGTCTATACAATATCATTTTAGTGTTGTAAGAGCATACGATATTTTGTATTATTGTTGTTAATTTTATTCAAATACATATTTATTAAAAGAACTTACATTAAACCAAACTTATATTAAATTTGTAAGTAATGCTTTCTCGAAAATTCGTATATATTGATTTTTTTCCTTCTAATTGTTACATTTTTACCAACGAGTTATTTTCCATATTCTATTATATTTAATATGTAAAATACTAAAATAATTCGACACCAGAATACCAGTTCTTGTAATTTTTGTCAAACCGATTGCTCCAAACTTAAGGTCACCTAATGGAAAGAATCGAATTATTGTACCAAATCTCATTATTTCGCCGTCCTCTGGGGAGTTTTTTCACTCTCATGACGAGTATTGATTGTTGGTTTAAGCTGAACGCATTGGAATAGAAAAATCTTTGATTTTTCAAAGGACGGCTGTTTTGTGGACAAATGACAATATTTTTTATTTAATTAAACTCAATAGTATAAAATACCCTTATTAAAATACAAATTAAAAAATTGTAGTATCACACCAATTAAAAAGCTGTATTAAACTGTACTGTGCTATATTTTCTTCTTTATGTGTAAATTCATGTGTGTATATAAAAATATATAAATGACGTACACATTATATATCACAATCAATGCTGTAAGAGTGTCATATTATGTTTACTATATTATATGTATATAATATATATTAGTAACTGTGCGGCCGCACGTTGCTCAGTGTATTTTAGGTTTGATTGCATTTAAAAAAAGAAGATTACATTAAAGGACTTCCCCCGCGCACTTCGCCGTGGTAAACCTATGCTCTAGCCACTGTGCTATTGAGGAGGTAAACTCTGTTGTGAAATGATCAATCAATACCAATTACCAATTTTGAGTATATGAAAATACGAAGAAAACCAATTATTACAGAATTGAGACCTAAGTTAACCTAATTTGTAAATTTCATAGAAATTGTTAGAGTTGTTTTCGAAAACGCGATTGCAAAATATAGGTACAGATATGGCTTGTATTATTAGTATCGGAAATAGGATAAGATTATATTGGGTCCTTACATATGAAATTAGCGTTTTGTCGTACTGACCACTTTGATCTGAAATATCTCCTCTTTGGTTAAGAATTCCAAATTCAAATTTATAAATTCATTTAGCTGGTACATTTGAGTTTTGAAAGCAGTCATTCATTTGTTTTTTCCTCATTATTTTTTTCTTTGGCGTCGCTTATTACCACACAATGGAAAACATGAAATATCGGTATATTTACGAGTACGAGTTCTACCGTGGCACCAGTGCTGCAGAAACAGCTCGAAGGATTAATGATGTGTACGGCGCTGGTGTCGCAAAAGAAAGCACGGTACGTTTTTGGTTTCAACGTTTTCGTTCTGGAAATTTCGACCTTCAGAACTAACCCCGTGGACGGCTGGAGACCAAAGTGGAAAATGAAGAATTAAAGGCTATTGTGGAAGCGGATCCATCATAAAGCACTTCAGAGATAGCTGCAGGCTTCGGGGTAAGTGATAAAACTGTATTAATCCACTTGAAGCAAATCGGGAAAGTAAAAAAACTTGAACGATGGGTACCTCATGAATTGAGTGAATCGAACTTGCAAACACGCGTCGACTGCTGTGTTACTTTGCTCAACCGACACAATAATGAAGGGATTTTAAATCGAATCATTACTTGTGATGAAAAGTGGATACTGTACGATAATCGGAAGTGCTCGTCGCAATGGCTGAACCCTGGAGACCCAGCCAAATCCTGCCCTAAACGAAAATTGACTCAGGAAAAGTTACTTGTGAGTTTTTGGTGGACTAGCGCCGGTGTCGTTGACTACAGCTTTCTAAAATCTGGCCAAACTATTACGGCAGATATCTATTCTCAGCAACTGCAAACCACGAAGGAAGAACTAGCTGCTAAACTACCGAGATTGGTCAATCGCTCTTGGCCACTGCTGCTTCACGACAACGCAAGACCACACACTGCACAACAAACAACCATTAAGTTAGATGAGCTACAATTGGAATGTCTACGACATCCACCGTACTCCCCGGACCTTGCTTCAACAGATTACCATTTTTTCCCTAATTTGAACAACTTCTTACAAGGAAAAAAATTCAACTCCGATACGGTAGTCCAAACCGCCTTCAAAGAGTTTATTGATTCTCGATCCCATGGTTTTTTTAGTAAAGGGATCAATTAACTACCTATGAGATGGCAAAAGTGCATAAATAACAACGGTGCATACTTTGATTAATTAAATATATTTTATAAAAAAAAATTGACTTTATATTCCTCCCGTACAAAACGCCAATTTCATATGTAAGGACCCAATATTATAACATTTGTGTTATGTCTAAGGTCTCTTTTTAATTAACTAGTTTAATATCCGAATACTTATACATACGCATGTTTCTGTAATTACTGAATAAATCTTAACATTTGCTTGTACATAATTATTTTATTATTACCTATATTAGAAGTCAATGATCGTTATCGTAACTCGCGATGGTAACGATAGATACATAATGTATCGTAACGTATCAATATATCTCATACATATAGCGATTTTATTAGTAATATATAATTTTAGTTATAATTACTCACATTCATATTTATTTATTTGGAATATCAAACATTATGAATTACAGTAAATTACAAATACAGAAAAGAATAAATTACTTAATGCAATAATTGCAATATTGTTCATAGATTATAATAAAATAAGTAGGTACCTACTTATTATAAAAGAAAACGAGGCGCAATAATACGTACTAGTGAAAAAAGTATATTGAATACTTACTTATTTAACAAAGCATTTATTTTCGTCAATCGATATCACTGCCTTTTTCAGTCACGTATTTAAAAAAAACCGATACAATCATAAAAAATAAAAAAAATTAAAACGAAAAAAACCTACAAGAAATTTAATGCGCCTGTCAAATTCGGAATTTAAAATTAAGTTACAAATTATTATTATTAATAAAATTCATTTATTTGCCATTAAGTGTTGCTAGTATTACGTAGACACTTGTATTCAGTCAAGAAAGTCTCGACACATACACTACTCAACAGTCTAGCGAACAACGGTATTGTAGTGTTTATTTTAGATCCAGTTTCTTTTTGTCTTACATGTTATACATCAGTAGAAGCATAATTTAGTACTCATTTTGATTTTGTAGTTTAATAAAGGTCTTATTAGTGAAAAAATAATAATTTATTATGAAAAACTAAAACAGTGCTAAAACTGAAAAAACCAGTTTCTGTAAATAAAAAAAAACCTTAAGCGTAAATAAAAATTAAATGAAAAAAAAAATCATTCGACAACTTTTTAATAATCTGTCGGAACTCCCAAACATTAGCGACGGCTCTACATCAGCGTGGCATACTGAGTATTAAGCTGGGTCCACATTTGTATCATTTTAGTGTATCAGATCTCCGACACGTGGCATCGACGTGTATCATTTTCGCTAGTGTGGACGCAAACGATACGCGATCATGCTACACGCCGTAGCATGATACACCCCGATCCATATATAACCGCGTATCTGATACGGGTCGTATCGATATCCGTATCATGATCGGCCAAATGATCGTAGTATGGACGCATTTTGATACTGTATCATGATACATCTTGTCTATTTGAAACGTGATACACTGCGATCCATCCCGAGGCGGTTTTTACCCGATCATCAAAGGGGATACGCAACGCCGTGACACGATCTAGAACAAGTTTGGACGTGTTTTCGCGATCATTGCACGAGCACGCATCTCTGCTCCGCTTATTAATTTGGAGTTTAGTACATACTGCGTACGTTGAAGCTTTTTTAAAACTTTTTTAATCATGAGTTGGGATAACGATAGTGTGTTACAACTGATAGAAGCATATAAAATGGATGGAGATGGATCTGCGTCCATGTCTGAACTGAATGAGAGCCGTCGAATGAATACAAGGAAAAGATACGGGGAACGGAAGATTTGGATACGAGGATCGTAGAAAAAATTGAGCGTCCACACATGACGACACGCGTTTGGCACGCTGACAAGATACAGTATTGTAAGTGTGGACGTGGTTTTTGGCATGACAAGATGAGAGATACGATATGGTCGAAATGGGCGTCCACACTTATGATACGGATACGCGTTACGATACGCCTGATTTTGAGATTGAAGATGATACAAATGTGGACCCAGCTTTAGGTTATCAATTGTCACTTGTGGAATAAGACTCCACTCTCTGGAAAGAAGTTCTTCTTCTGTGTCCAAATTTTGGGGAAGATCACTGAAAGTTGTTCTCCCGAGCAAATCCCACGCATGCTCAATGGTATTGAGATCGGCGGACTGAGCATGCCATTTTAATACCTTAACTTAAGTTTTCACTCCATAATTCGAAAAGCTTTTGCATTTTTGTTTTAATTTTTTAAGTTTCGAACGATTATTTAATGCCCTTTCAATCTAAATTTATAAATTTTAGTGGCCAGTTCTTTTTCTAAAGAGTTTTCATAAATAAGTTTATATAGTTAGCTTGTTCCATAGACTTTGTTGACTAGTGTAGTAACAGTATGACACCCACATGTTGTTTTTAATTAGAAATTTTTTTGTGTATGTAGTTGGAAATTAGGATAGTGCAGATACATCTCGTTAATCCACATACTTTTGCACCAGTTAACATTTCAACATGTTTATAGGAGAATTAAAGAACAGTCAGATTTCGTACTTGAACTAGACTTGTAGTGAAGCGCCTGGGGGTTTTGACTATGGACTTCTATTAGAGTGAATGAATTTATATGGTGGTTACTAATTGGCAAAATTAACCAAAAAATTGTCTGGACTTTTGATTTCTTCATTATTTAAACCAAAAGTTATAACTAATTAATATTTGAGCATATAATTTTATTTTAGTGACATATTTTTATGTATATGTTGGATTTCATCTAAATAGATATAGAAGAACATCTTTCAAAGATACCTGAGTGTATCGAGGGTTGTAGAGAGCTTGAACAGTAATATAATGTGGAGAGGATAACGGCAGCGGCAGCTGAAATCCATCTATTGACTATTCCGCCCATCTTTTCTTTGAAATTACAGAACTCAAAAATTGGAAAAAATCAAGAATTATAGAGCCTTTCTTAAAGTTTAAAATGAAAGTATAATAAAGTCATCACAAATTAAGTTTAAAAATTTACCATTTTACAAATACCTTATTACTGAACCCGCGGTGCGCCAATGAATTTCGTACTTGACTCTTTTTTTAATAACATCGATTTACAATACAATTAAATACCTACATCGATAGCAATAACTATGGGTGATGTGAACAATAAAAGCAATTGCTTCTAGTATTTAGTACCTACTAGCGTTAGCAATTGTTAGTAAGTATTAGGTTTGCAATTTGCGTTTGCGTTAGGAATTATTAGTTAACATAACTTCACGCTGTATCCCCAACGGGGCAGTCAGATTATTAGTTAGTATTTAGTATTAGTGTTAGCAATTATTAGCTCTTACTCATAGCAATTGCTTTCGTTTAAGTCAATAATCTGCTTCATTTCTTCATGGCATGGCTTACAGATTAGCGCATTTGCCAATGTCACGTATTAATAATAGAATCAACATGAAGCACAATCAAAGTAAATTCGTTTTTTCTTTTGATTGTGAAACTCCTGCAGTAAAGTGATAGTAGGCTTTACTGAAGTTATAAAGGACTTTTGGAAGAGCGCGAGAACATCAGTTACGTGTTTATTTAGACCTACTCCATTCTTTTCACTTATACAGAACTTTAGAGCACAATATACTATCACTGTTGTACTTTAAAACTCCCAAAAATGTAAAAAATAGAAAATCTAAATAAAACGACAACCTCACTTCTCCCGTGTGAATTTTACGATGTGAATTTTTTTAACACTTACAATAGTTATAATAGTTAGTTTTTATTCACACGAAACTCAGATTTTGTTTTGAAAATCACCCGTTGTCTATATGCCATTGTAGTATATGCACTAATATTGTTAAGTACAATAATATCATATTTTATTTCAATATCACATAAGCATGTTAATGTTATGCACCTACCTAAGTAGGTGTGTACTGATTGTACCCTCAAAAACATACCGGACAGTACGCTTCCTCGAACTTTGGTCTCGTCATACATTTTATAAAAATAAAGATTCTTTACTTTTAGTTATAGAATTCTTTATAAAGATTATAACCATATCCTAATCTCTGTACATAAAAAGACTGAGAGTTCAATATTTGGAGATAAATACTTCAACAACTGATCCTTAAATCCTTAAACAGAATAGAAACACGATTGGAACAAAAACGCGCCACGTCCGCTTCATGCTTATTTTTCTTACTCTCCGCCATATTCAAAACGCTTTCGATCCCGGACGAGCCCCCAAAATGTGGGATTTTGAAAGCGAAACTCGTATACTTCTTTTACTTTTATTTATTTTAAAATGAAAATATGCACAAGTCGCCGTCTTACAAAAATTACGTCTTACTCACATACTGCTTTACAGACTCTCTCTCTTGGTATAGTATGGTAAGGACCATAAACTATATCTTTTTTTTTACATTTTTCTATAGACATTAGTTATGTTCAGTCAAGAAAGTATCAAGGAATGGATGATTTTATTATGGTTCCAAATTCAATTTTTTGTTTTTTTTTGTTGTTGTTAGATTGGCACAACTGTTTTCCATTTTGGTACGGAGTTTGAGTTGCATCTGTTACTTAGAGTAAATACAGTGCTGTTTTTAGTTATAGCATTCTAGTGTATATTGCGAATTTCGTAATGGACAGAAACATCGAACAAAGAGTTTGTCTTAAATTTTGAATCGCCAATGAAATTTCGTGTTCGGAGCCACTGAAAATGTTACAGAAGGCTTACGGTGAATCGACTTTATCAAAAGCACGTGGTTATGAGTGGTACAAAGCGTTGAAAAGCGGTCGAGATGTGATGGAAGATTTGCATCGCTCTGGTAGGCCATCAATGTCTGCAACCGAAGTTAACATCGCAAAAGTGAAGGAAATAGTGACTGAAAATGCTCATTCAAGTTTGAGAGAGATAGCCGCCGAACTTTCTGTGTCTCACGAGTCGATCTGTACCATTTTAAATAATCACTTGGGTATGAAACATGTTGCCGCTCGGCTAGTCCCAAAAGACCTGAATTTTCTCCAAAAACTCAATCGCATAAGAGTCGCTGAGGACATGCTAGAACGAGTCAATTCCGATCAAACATTCATGAAACGCATTATTACTGGTGACGAGACGTGGGTTTACGAGTTTCACATGCAAACTAGTTAACAAGCTTCGGAGTGGCGCCTTCCAACTGAACCGAAACCGAAAAAACCACGCCAAAGTCGATCAAAAGTCAAAGTCATGTTGACTGTTTTCTTTACTTATCGCGGTGTTGTGCACTCGGAATTCTTGCTGGAAAGTCAAACGGTAAACAAATAATATTATTTGGGCGGCGTTTAAGACAGCAAATTCGACGAAAAAGGCCAGATTTGTGGAAAGGAAATTCTTGGATTTTGCACCACGATAATGCGCCTTCGCACAAGTCCATCATTGTGAACGAATTTTTGACCAAAAACTCAACAAATACCATCGAGCAACCACCTTATTCACCAGATGTGGCTCCAGCCGACTTCTTTCTTTTTCCTAAACTCAAATTACCACTTCGTGGCACCCGCTTTCATTCGGTAGAAGAGATAAACGAGAATTCGCGGCGAGCACTGAACTTAATTCCGGAAAAAGCGTTTAAAAAATGTTTTGATGATTGGATTATTCGTTGGCGTAAGTGTATCGTTTCTGAAGGAGCATACTTTGAAGGCGATAAAATAAATTTGGATGAATAACTAACATTTCGTGTATTATTGATCTTTTCCCGGTACTTTCTTGGCAGCGTAGTATATTGGTATGAACCGAGAAATGAAAAACAAAAATAAAATGGATATTAAGACTCAATTTTTTTTTTTGGAATTACTACGGAATCTTAAGTTAATTCCTGTCCAAGACGATTTGAGGTGACTTTTTTTGTTATTAACAAAGACGTAAAGATCTGTCTTCAGCACGAAAATACATCAAAATCTCTAAAGTATAAGCAGAAAATGGGGTCTAAAGCCCCATTTTCTGCAAATCTCATTATTGAAACATTAATAAGGAGATTAAAATCTGCTTGATTTTCAGTTTCGAAGATTCAGTTTGCGGTCTATTAAGAAATCTCTTAATTAGCAGTAGACCTAAAAAAACACCAGACACCGCATTCGATACAGTAATGGTAAAAAAAAGCCGGCTCAGCCGTGCTTACAAAACACGTTTATAATCAGATAAGCCGATCAGCTGCCATATTGTTAAAAAACAGCGCAATATATAGGTAGCGCATAATGTCGGTTGTATTCCATAAAAAACCAAGAAATGCTCGTACACTAATAGTGCACAACAAACGACAATTCTTTCTTTCACAAATAAAATAAGGAATAGAATTTAACAGATAAAATGAAAATGTGTCATTTTTACGACTTCGAGAGCTTTCTATATTCTCACATTGATATTTTCGACGCATTTGTATAGAAAGGAGAGAGCAACCGCCGATCTATCGGTGCTCGTAGTGCTCGCTAGTGATATAAATGCTCGAAGGACGTCGACATAAGCAGTTAGCGGTTAGTTAGTCTTCATAAAAATTATGAATAAAACTTTTGACCGTAAATACTCTTACGGACGGAAAAATTCAGTTTTCATTTTTATTATGTAACTTTCTGAAACGAAATCCTACGCAAATATGAAAACTGCATCAAAACTGGCCCAGTATAAGACAGACAAACATTTCATTTTATATAAGATTAGAGAATAAAAATGTATGTGTACGTGAAGTAAAATAACTTTGCTTGATATAAAAAGTATCTTTCCGAGGAATAAGTGGCTTCACTCTCAACGGCATCCCCAGGAAGAAGCTCATATAATCCAGAATTACAGAATTTTGAGTTATACTATTTGATCCATCTAAAACGATTAAAAAATCGAGTAATTTTATAAACAGATATTCGCACACTATTATAATATGTACTGGGGTACACACATTTCTGTATTATAAGAAATATGAGATGTTATCATGGCAAATATTGAAATAATAATAATAATAACAACATCCTCAGACATTTCACACAGCGCCATCTAGTCCCAAAGTAAGCAGCACAACGCTTATGTTATGGGTACTAGACAACTGATATACTACTTATACACTTTTCTTTTGTTAATAAATACATATTATACATAGACACCGAGACTCGGGGCGGGAATCGCACCCGCAACCCCCGTTTACTTACCGACGCGTTAAGCCATTGCGCCACGGAGGTCGTCGAAATGAAAACTAATTCTAAATTGTTGGTTTAGATGCAGTAAATAACAAAAAAAACACGACTAAATTAGCTATCAAAGTAAATCCAGGACAGCAAATATATACAAATTTACAAGTAATACATCCAACATTACACTAGATACATCGCCAGGCCTATCTCAAATAGAATGCTTCACCGAATATACCGTAAATAATCAACTCTATCTACAATTCGATAATCGACAATCGGTGGAACAGCACTAATAAGAGACTCCACGCCAAACGCTTCTGTTGCAAAAGATGATTTTGCGGTTTATTAGCGACTTGGTGCTATCTAATAAGGGTCATTTTTAAATGAGTTGTAATGAGTAAGTTTATAGAATTACTAGAGGAGACATGGCTGAGGTAAATTTAGGTTGTAAACATTCTAGTAACTAAAGATCAGTGTTATCTGTATGTGTACACTTGATTAAAACAACTGACAGCGATATTTAATTAAAGTTAGAAAGCTTTTGTACGCTTTAACAGTTTTAAAGCACGACAACTTCAGAGACCGTCTTTAGTTTGTTTGGTAACCTGGATCTCGGTACATAATAAGACCGAGAGTTAGATATTTGAATACAAATAGTTCAACACCTCATCTTAAAAAGTCCTTTAACATGATGGAAATACAATTGGAACAAAAAAATCGATAAAGAAAACGGAAAAAATCGTGAGTACAAAAATTCAGTTGTTTCTCTTAAATTATACAGAATTTCAAAATGATTTTACTAAAATGGATAGGAAATTCTTATATCCAAAATTTATCTAGCTAGTTTTGTAATAATATGGTTTTATATCAACATATATTTATGTAATTACAAAAATAATTGTTGAGACTAAAATATATCCAAAGTGCAATTGCGAAAATCAATATCGCTGCTACTATATTAGGTTAAAGAACAAATTAACTTATGCTGCTCTTGAAACTTACTAATTTTCGTCGGTAAATTGATTGATTAGTACTTTCAAATATTATCGGATTATTATTATAATTGTCATCCTCCTCCAGGAGAACGGCGAGATTCGAAGAGTACCCCGTTAGGGATACAGCGTGAAGATATGTATATATGTATGTATTTTTGTAATCTCGCTGCAGTCCCTATGTCTATCTATTGTATTCGATTTTCTCAGAAAGTCATTGACGTACTTTGCGCTGGTTAACATGTTCATAGAAAAATGAAAGAAGGGGAAAATTTGGTACAATTTAAAGCGGATAAAACATTACTAAACGAGGCGCTAGTTTACAAAAGAGAAGAATAATTTAAAATAAAAGTATTACTATTAACTAAAAGTTAAATTCTACCCAACATTATAATTTCTAAAAAGTTATTTTCACAGTTACGATTCAATCAATATCGCTGCTACTATATTAGGTTAAAGAACAAATTAACTTATGCTGCTCTTAAAACTTACTAATTTTCGTCGGTAAATTGAATGAATAGAACTTTCAAATATTATCGGATTATTATTATAATTCTCCTCCTCCTCCAGGAGAACGGCGAGATTCGAAGAGTACCCCGTTAGGGATACAGCGTGAAGATATGTATATATGTATGTATTTTTGTAATCTCGCTGCAGTCCCTATGTCTATCTATTGTATTCGATTTTCTCAGACAGTCATTGACGTACTTTGCGCTGGTTAACATGTTCGTAGAAAAATGAAAGAAAGGGAGAATTTGGTACAATTTAAAGCGGATAAAACATTACTAAACGAGGCGCCAGTTTAAAAAGAGAAGAATAATTTCAAATAAATGTATTACTATTAACTAAAAGTTAAATTCTACCCATCATTATAATTTCTAAAAAGTTATTTTCAAAGTTACGATTTAGAAATTAGAAAGAATCCTTTGATAACTACCTTTGAAGCTACAATCGCATACGGAGCCACAAAAGAGAGAACTGCGATTTGAAACTAAGTAGATAAAATATGATTCCTAGCTGACTACAAATTCTTAAAACAGAAAAATATTCATACATACATTCATACGTATCTTCACGATGTATCCTCAACGGGGTAGTCAGAGAGGAAGGAGCGCCAAGCGTCGCGGTCCTTACATACTACTTTCGCTTCTTCAAATCTCATCATTCTAAAATCGCATACGGAGCCACAAAAAAGAGAACTGTGATTTGAAACTAAGTAGTTAAATATGGTTCCTAGCTGACTACAAAATCTTAAAACAGAAAAATGTTCATAAAGGCCAGAAAAACATTATGGCTAATAGAAGTGTCCGATACTCATTAAATTATAGGTTAAAAGATTAAATAAAAGTACTGATTTAAAGAAACGGTTAATTTAATAAATAAGATAGACATAAATGCACAGACTGACGAAAGACAGACATGATGGAATTGTAACGGTTCTGTTTTGACCATTTGTATACGTAATGTAAACATTTAAAACCATAATATACACTAGAAAAAATATAGATCTATTTCAAAAGAAAGGCGGTATTAATGGTGTGGACTCGTGGTCGTGATCAGCTAGTTATTCCTAAATTTAAATTACAAAGATCAAGTGGTTCATATTTGGGTAACTGTGTTCGTTTTCATAATAAAATTGTTTAAGAAATTAGTCAATTTACGGAAAGGAGATTTAAACTTGTTATTAAACGCACACTGATTGTCAAAGTCAAAGTCAAAGTCAAATCGATTTATTCAAGTAAACCCAATTACAAGGTATTTTTGAACGTCAAATCTACTTTAGTTAACTTTAGTTTTAGTTAATTGGAAAAGCATACTACGAAATTAGCGATTTCATTGAAGACACAACAATAGACTGGAAATAATCCTCTCTGCATATGCATTTACTGGCTTTATTAATATTGTATTTTAAATAACTATTGTAGAATGATGTAGAAAAAATGAGACCTGACTGAGTTTCTTGTCGGTTCTTTTCAGTGTCCAGATTTCCTTTACGAACCGAACTAAAGTAGTAAAGTTTGACGTTTAAAAATACCTTGCATTTGGGTTTACATAAATAAATTGATTTGACTTCGACATTGACTTTGACCTAAACCTAAAAACGTTATTACCAATTGAGTTAAAGTAGTGGACAAGTGGAACTATTTTAACTTAAATACATACATAACATGTATGTACACATGTAAATTAAAATAATAATGTATCCCTAACGGGGCGAGAGAGGACGGAGCGCCAAGGTTGTCCTTATTTACTTCTTTCGCCTCTTCAAATCTCATAGTTCTCTCACACATTTGGTCTTAAGTACGTGAGTGCTTTAACTGGAATAGGTTCCTATATAATATGATCAAGAAAAATAATCTCTATTCTACAGTACTCATACCTAAATAAATCTTTTTTTCTACATAAATTTTGCACATTTTATTAACACTTGATGACTCTTCATTAAAAATGTTGTTAATCCCTTTGAGAGAACAATTTTGTACGGACCATAAAATGATCGGGGTTAATAACCAAAGTAATGAAGTTACTTGGAATTTATTACTCATAAAAAGATGCTTGCATTGTGTAAACAGTTTACGGTCATAATTTACAACCAATTTTGGTAAAACGTTTTGTCAGTAACGTCTAAGAGTTCAGCTTTAAAATTGAATACAAAGAGGGGTTTGGCGAAATCCTTTGATTAAAAAGTCCTAAATAAAATCCTTTTCAAATTCTAATAAAAATATTATGCTATATTTTTAGTACCAATGGTTGACTGCTTAAATATCAAAAAATACGCCAATCGTTAAAACGACTGGATACATCAGTTCGCATTTTATGGTAACTTTTTGTAAAATACGTACGTACATATTTCATACATACATACGTATCTTCACGCTGTATCCCTAACGGGGTAGTCAGAGAGGAAGGAGCACTAAGCGTCGCGGTCCTTAGATATTTTTTTCGCTTCGTCAAATCTCATTAATCTCCTTACACATTTTCGCAAAAGCACTCGCATATCTGCCAGTGCTTTTGACATTTTCTTCTGCTATCACTGGCGATTTGATTTTCATAAGTCATATGTATGTATGTACGTACATATTTCGTATTTAAATGTATTTTAATAAAAGTTACTCTTTCTGTTATTACATTACGACGACCTAGATGGCGCAGTGATTTAGACGTTAACCCAAGCGCGGAAGGTTCCGGGTTCGATTCCCGGTCGGGTCAAATTAGATAATGAACTTTTCTAGATTGTCTCGGGTCTGGGTGTACTGGGAGACACCTCCAGTAGTCGTCGTTTGGTTCCCACAGCACAGGGAATACCCCAGTTTGAGATCAGATGATTGGTGTGTATTGTCTGGCGCATTATTATTATATTACATTATTATTTAAAGAAGCAGTCGTATTCCTAGGCGAAAATGTGTGAGGGGCATGATGAGATTTGAGAAAGCGAAAGGACCGCGACACTTGGCGCTCCGTCCTCTCCGACTACTCCGTTAGGGATACAGCATAAAGATATGTATGTATGTGTGTATATCTAAAAAATACACCGATCGTTAATACGACCTATTATTATGTATTTAATGTAACTATTTGTATAATACGTGCATGTATATCTTGTATTTAAAGTTACTCTTTAGCGATCTCCGTCATATTAAGCGCTATTAGATTCTAAAGCTCACTCTATTTCGAATCATCAAATTTTCTTCTGATAAATTTTGATCTTCAAAATACTAATTTACAGTTCCGTCATATTCATATATGATATGATACTGATCGAAAAGTTTAAGATTTAGTGTTCAGTCAGTAACAAGAATAGTTACTCAAAATATACCCTTAAAATAAAATCATTATAAGTGACTGATATTTATACCTACTTATTATTCTAAACAAATGACAACAGTAAATTAACGATAGATTGCGAATGTTTCTGATTACAATTATTCCAAACCAAATGTTGTCAGGTATTTTTTTAAATATACGTAAGTATATTTAACGGTATCTATATCACATCAATTTTGGGAGTTCATTTTGATCAACTATTTTCAATCCTGTTTGTATTTCTTATGTGAAACAAGAAGAAATAGCTGTCAATATAATACAGAGATTCTAGGAAAAAGTGGCGACAGTTTTTGTGAATTTTGGTCCATAATTCGAATTCTTTAATAGATGTAAACCTCAGATCGAGTCCAATTAAATAACATAAAATGTGTGTTATATTATTATTACATTAAGTCTAGTGTTCCTAATTGATGATTCAATGTTGCAATGACGACTTGAGAAGGTTACCTGTAACAGCTGGCTGAATGATATGAGACTAAGAATAAAGCGGTACGTATTGAAGAAGGTCTACGTCCAGCAATCTAGAAATAAAAGTTGATCGATTAATTTTACATGTTTTTATTCATCTCACAGGATCTTACAAAGGCAAGTGGCAGAATTAAAAATCACTTGTACATAATTGAAAATAATACTCGAGTAGCATCGTAACTTTCGGGTCTTCAGAATTATAGATTTTAGTAAAATTTGTAGAAATATATTCAGAAAACTAATTAATAGATGAATACCGTCTTAAAAACACGAGAAATTTATTGCTACAAGTACCCAATTAAAATTATAAATATTCAATTTTTGTAAACAGTACTGCAATCTTATGTAAACACCGGCTGTGCCCCGCGGTTTTATCCGCGTTCAATATAGAATTAATCAACAATTATTATAATAATACTCCAGATAATTACACAGATTGTGTGACCCCAAACTAAGCAGTAAGCTAGTACTATGGGTACCACACAACGAACTCTGAGGGAGATCTCAGTAATACCCAGAATCCAAGCCAATTTAGAAAAGTTCGTTTCCTAAATTGATCTGACCGGGGATCTAACCCGGGACCCTAGCTTGGAAAGCAGTTGCATATGCCACTGCGCCAACGGGCCAGATAATAGTAACAGGAAGAAACAAATAATAATAATTATTAATTTGTTAAAAAGTTGATTACAGCGCCACCTATTTTATCCTAGTATAAGTACAAACCATGGCCTAGAGACCTAGACAAAACGAATGTATTTGGAAACATGACCTCAATTGTTCCAAAAGTTCAGAAGTTAGGTAGTGCATAACCAACGGACGCACTAATGATTGTTTAAAATAAGATACCATTAATTAAAATAATACCCTTGAAATACGATTTTCGTATCGGTTTTCTACTTAGGCTTCTATTTATGTACTCTTTAAACTAATTTTAGATCAAAGAAGTCTTCACATAATGAAACTGTAACGAGCTCAAGTCAAGTACGTTTCCATTGAAGGAGAAATTAATTTTAGAGCACAATTTGTAAAACAACTAAAAAAAATATTGTTTCATTTAATTGTTGTCGAAGAAAGGTTGCCATTAACATAAAATATTTTGCACAATAGTTCATTTCACTTAGTAACCCCTTCTGTTTTACCATAATTTAAATACGTATAAAGTGATGTGTAAATATTTATATTCTAATCAGGTTAATCGTTACAAACACTTATCAAAATCTTAACAGTTTTTTTTGCTTTTGCAATCACAGTAAAATTCCTTGTGCAAAACCACTGGTAACCCTAAAACCAACGTGGAAGTATTGCAATACTGATTCGTTTAACCGAAATAACTCTAACTCTAAATATTAATTAGGTTGAAGCAAAATTTGCATAAATGTAGTAGTTGCACACATGTGCAGTTGGTATTTTATTAGTAATTATAAAGAATTATTATTAATATGGACAATGCCCTAATTTTGTGTAATAAACTAAACCTACCCACCAATAGGTTTACAGTGTTATTTAAGTGCCATTTAAAGGTGTATATTCTTTAATATTTTATACATTACAACAAAGTTAAAGCCGGCTGGCAATGATACCTTAGTCTTTTGAAGAATAGATACATAATTTACCAGTTTTTCTTAGGTAGGTTCAAAAAAAAAAGAATGTACAATATTTGAAACGCAGCTCGGTAGAAAGAAAAAGTCGGCAAATATGCACGTATATTTTTTTTTTAAACACAAATAACATTCTAATCTGTATCATAACATTACATAATATTTGATGTGAAACGTCTGCACGGTGTCAGACCGGTTGTTGGCGTGGCGGCGTGGCGATCTGGCGACGCGCTTCTACTGAGCTCGTATACCTAAAGCGTACGCAGTGTTGTTATTCACTTCGGAACACGTCGCCTGTGTTTTTTAAATGTAGAATAATTTTTTACAGGGTTGCACGACAGTGTTATTGTAAAAATGAAGAAAGGAATGCTAAGATGGTTCGGGCACATGGAAAGAATGAGTGATGAAAGACTGACGAAGAAAATCTATAGAGCAAAAGTGAGTGGTAAAAGAAGCCAAGGAAGACCAAGGCTGACTTATGAAGATCAAATAGCTAGAGTGTTAGCCGACGGAAAAGTCAAAAGCACACGCACACCTAGGCGAAAATATGTGAGAAGAATTATAAGATTTGAGGAAACGAAAGAAGTATGTAAAGACTGCGATGCATGGTGCTCCGTCCTTTCCGACTACCTCGTTAGGGATACGGCGTGAAGATATGTAATTATGTGGTATTTAATAAAATAAAAAAAACGTAAATAATGTCAATAGAAAAATGTAAAAAAAGATATAGTTCATGGTCCTTACCATACCATACTAAGAGAGAGAGAGAGAGAGAGAGTCTGTAAAACAGTGTGTGAGTAAGACGTAATTTTTGTAAGACGGCGACTTGTGCATTTTTTCATTTTAAAATAAATAAAAGTAAAAGAAGTAAACGAGATTCGCTTTAAAAATCCCACATTTTGGGGGCTCGTCCGGGATCGAAAGTGTTTTGAAGAGTTAATAGTTTAAGACGATAAATAATTACACATGAGAAGATTAAATATGGCGGAGAGTAAGAAAAATAAGCATGAAAGGGACGTGGCACTAAGTGCGGAGGAACAATCGGTATCGAAGTTCAGAAGTTCAGCGTTGCGAATTGGGCTCAAGAGATCGAAGACAATG
This sequence comes from Zeuzera pyrina, assembly GCA_907165235.1. Lineage (NCBI taxonomy): Eukaryota > Metazoa > Arthropoda > Insecta > Lepidoptera > Cossidae > Zeuzera > Zeuzera pyrina. Next base: position 3,874,951 of record OU015633.1, read on the forward strand.
CAGAAATTTTTGATTGGAGCCCGCTGCAAAAGTTAATAGTAGCACGCAGATCGCTAACTGAGACTGCTGCCTTGTGGATAAAATCGGAGCGTCGATTTAAAAACTATGAAGAGCTGGAAGTTGCATTGAGTAAAAAATTTACTGATTCGATAAATATTAAAGATATTCACAAACTCATGACAGCAAGGAAAAAAAGAAAGACGAAACGTGTTATGAGTACATGTTGGTGATGAAAGAGTTTGGTAAAAAGGGAAGAATGCCAGATTATGTCGCTATTAAGTATGTAATAGACGGTATGCAAGACCTAGAAATCAACAAAGCAATACTATACGGAATACAAACCTACAGCGACCTAAAAGAGAAATTAAAAATTTACCAGACGATAAAAGAAAAAATGAAAGTACGTAATTCGAATCATAATCATCATTTTAATACGAAAGAACAAGCTAATAGGAATGAAAAACTACCAGTGAAAAGATTGATGTGTTTTAGTTGTGGCGAATACGATCATCATTCAAGACAATGTTCGCATAAAGACAAGGTATTGAAGTGTTTTAAGTGCAACCAATTCGATCATATTGCTCCAAATTGTACAAGCTCCTCCTACTTCTGCTCAAATGGTAAAACAGCCGAGTGAATTTCGTGAGAGTGGTTGATACGTCTATGTATGTATGTATGTAATCGAAGAAATCTATGTGCATTAAGTTGGTATCCCTGCCGAATGACGTGAGTGTACAAAAGAGCGAATGTGAGAATAAGTCGCGTGAAAATGGCGGGATGTCAACGTCAAGTACGAAAACGTCAACGTCAAAAATGGAGAATGACGAAATAGTATTAAATGTTAATAAATACAACTTGAATAAAAATAAGCCGATGAAAGAGTGGAAATAAATGATGTGAAATTTCAAGCCTTGGTTGATTCTGGTAGTGATATTAATTTGATGTCGATTGACAGTTACAACGCATTACGGACTGGCAAATATGAAATCGACATTGTTACATTTTTCTGGTATTGGTTATACTCAGGTGCGGTCGTTAGGAAAGTTAAATACGACGATAATCATAGATGGGCAAATATACCAAACGATTTTCCATATTGTACTGAACAATGTGATGCTATACGCTAATTGATGGTGATTGGCTACAAGGCATAGATTGTTACACTATCGATTCACAGCATATTGACAATATAAGCAATACAGAGATGCAACATAGAGTAGAGAACATGGTGAAGTTTTATAAACCATGGCAGATAAAGGAAGCGCCGATTGAATTAAAAATAATTGTGAAAGACGATCAACCAGTGGCTTTGCGGCCAAGAAGGTTAGCCATTAAAGAACAGCAAGAGGTAGATCGTCAAGTTAAAGAATGGTTACAGAACAAAATAATTAGACCCAGTCTTTCTGAATATGCTAGTCCTGGTCCTAGTCCTGGTGGTATTGGTCAGTAAAAAGAATAATACCTACAGAATGTGCATTGACTATCGGCAGTGAAATAAAAAAATAGTGAAAGATAAATTTCCAGTTCCTTTAATTGAAAGTCAAATCGATAAGTTAAGTAAAGCCCGAATATTTAGCAAATTAGATTTGTAAAACGGATTTTTTCATTTATAAGTGCATGAAGACACTATTAAGTACACAGCATTTGTTACGAGCACTGGTCAATATTTTTAAAAGCACCTTTCGGTTTGTCAACTTGTCCTAAAATTTTTACACGGTTTATTACATTCATCTACCGAGAGTTAATAGAAAAAGGTATAGTTATAACCTTTATCGACGATTTGATTATTCCAGCGTTATCGGAAACTGAAGCACTCGAACGACTAGAGCAAATATTAAAGATTGCTGTTGATTACGGCCTAGAGATTAATAGGAAAAAGACAAACTTAATGTGTAATAAGATAGAATATTTAGGCCATGTAATAGAAAATGGAACAGTGAAGCCTTCAAGTGATAAAACAGATGCAGTAATGAGATACCCAGAACCAAAGACGCTTAAACAATTACATAGTTTTCTGGGGCTAACTTCTTATTTTCGGAAATTCATATACAACTATGCATTCATAGCAGCACCATTAACAGATTTATTGAGAAAAAATGAGATGTTTAGATTTCTAGACGAACACAGAACGGCATTTAATATATTAAAACAGAAGTTATCTACAGACTCAGTATTAAAAATCTATGATCCAGAATTGGCAACAGAGTTACATACGGATGCCTCGCTTGTGGCCTACTCTGCAATTTTGTTGCAACGATGCTTAAGTGACCAAAAATTACATCCTGTACACTATATGAGTAAAAAGACGACTGAATCAGAAAAAAAAATTCCACTGGTGATAATAGAAGGCATAAAACAATTTAGACATTATCTATATGGAATAAAATTCAAAATTATAACAGATTGCTCTGCATTTCAGATGACATTAAACAAGAAAGAATTAAATACAAGAGTTGCGAGATGGGTATTATTTTTACAGGATTACAACTATGAGATAGAACATCGTGCTGGCTCAAAGATGTTACACACTGATGTTTTGAGTAGACATCCGTATGTGGCTACTATTATGCAATTGCATGAGACAATAAAGAAAGCACAAGAAACGGATGAGAATTTAGGTGCGATCATGCAAATACTAAATCACAAAACATACAGCGATTATTTCTTACCTAATGGAATATTATACAAGGGATCGGAAAAACAAATACTTATACCTCAAAACATGAAAAACGAAATCATTAAGAGAACACATGACAATGGACATTTTCGAATAAGAAGATGATAGAGATGATAAATAAAGACTACTATATTAAATACTTAAACCAAAAAATAGAGATTTATATTTCGAATTGTATACCCTGCATATTAGCTACTAGAAAAGCTGGAAAGTTAGAAGGTTACCTAAACCCAATTAATAAAGAAGACCTACCCTTACAAACATTATATTTGGACCATATCGGACTATTAACAGAGACAAAGAAATTATATAATTACATATTGACAGTAGTAGATGTCTTTACAAAATTTGTGTGGATTTTCCCAACAAAGAGTACAACGAATTGAGAAACACTTAACAAGTTACAAATACATCAACAAACCTTTTGTAATCCTTCAAGAATTATAACAGACAAAGGAACAGCTTTTACAGCAAATGAGTTCGAAGAATATTGTAATCGAGAAAATACTACTCTGTAAAGAAAGTACCGGGAAAAGATCAATAATACACGAAATGTTAGTTATTCATCCAAATTTATTTTATCAACTTCAAAGTATGCTCCTTCAGAAACGATACACTTACTTTGACTTTCCGGCAAGAATTCCGAGTGCATAACACCGCGATAGGTAAAGAAAACAGTCAACATGACTTTGACTTTTGATCGACTTTGGCGTGGTTTTTTCGGTTTCGGTTCAGTTGGAAGGCGCCACTCCGAAGCTTGTTGACTAGTTTGCATGTCAAACTCGTAAACCCACGTCTCGTCACCAGTAATAATGCGTTTCATGAATGTTTGATCGGAATTGACTCGTTCTAGCATGTCCTCAGCGACTCTTATGCGATTGAGTTTTTGGAGAAAATTCAGGTCTTTTGGGACTAGCCGAGCGGCAACATGTTTCATACCCAAGTGATTATTTAAAATCGACTCGTGAGACACAGAAAGTTCGGCGGCTATCTCTCTCAAACTTGAATGAGCATTTTCAATCACTATTTCCTTCACTTTTGCGATGTTAACTTCAGTTGCAGACGTTGATGGCCTACCAGAGCGATGCAAATCTTCCATCACATGTCGACCGCTTTTGACCGCTTTGTACAACTCATAAGCACGTGTTTTTGATAAAGTCGATTCACCGTAAGCCTTCTGTAATATTTTCAGTGACTCCAAACACGAAATTTCATTGGCGATTCAAAATTTAAGACAAACTCTTTGTTCGATGTTTTTGTCCATTTTGAAATTCGCAATATACACTAGAATGCTATAACTAAAAACAGCACTGTATTTAATCTAAATAACAGATGCAACTCAAACTCCGCGCCAAAATGGAAAACAGTTGTGTCAATCTAACAACAACAAAAGAAACAAAAAATTCAATTTGGAACCATACACAAATTATCCATTCCCGATACTTTCTTGACTGAATGTATACAGCATGTAAAAATTACAACCGGAGTGCCTCGAGGCAACAGACAGGTAGAGAGAATTCACAGTATAATTATCGCTGTTTTAACTAAATTATGTATTGAAGACAAATCTCAATGGTACAGACATGTAAGCCGTTTGAAACGTTCTCTCAACAACAACTACCAAAGGATTTTTAACACTACACTATTTGAACTGATGACTGGAACTAAAATGAGGACCAAAGAAGATATAGAGCTACATGAACTGCTGCAACAGGAAAGTTCAGGGAGTCACATTTTAAACAGAGAACAAGCAAGAAAAGAAGCTAAAGAATATATATTTAGAATGCAAGAAGAAAATAAAAGAAATTACAATAAAAATAAAAAAGGGAGTCAAGGTTATAAGGAAGGAGATCTGGTCGCGATTAAAAGGACACAGTATGGCGCTAGTATGAAACTAAAGCCAAAGTTTTTGGGACCTTACCAAGTTATAAAAGTGAAACGAGGTGACAGGTATGATGTGCGGAAAATGGATGATAGTATGGAGGCACCCACAAGGACATCAACAGCCGCTATGAAAAGATGGCCCAATGTTAGTAAATAAACTCATTTCTTTGTTGTTAGTGTACACTCAAATTAGATATGTGTAGAGTAGTCTTGTGCTTTGTATAAAAGCTAAGTTGTTTCTTAAACTATAAGTTTTAGATATAATGATAATAATAATAATACTCCAGACAATTACACAGATTGTGTGACCCCAAACTATGCAGCCATGGGTACCACACAACGAACTCTGGGGGAGCTCCCAGTAACACCCAGACTCCAACCCAATTTAGAAAAGTTCGTTTCCTAAATTGACCTGACCGGGGATCGAACTCGGGACCCTAGCTTAGAAAGCAGATGCATATGCCACTGCGCCAACGGGCCAGTCAAACAAAAAACAAACAAAGATGTAACATTTAGATTGTAACAATTGCATTTAAATTATATCTTTAGTTTTAGAGTAAGTGAAATTGTTTAACAAGTTGTCTGAGGACAGACAAATATGTAAGATGGCCGACTGTGGTATTTAATAAAATAAAAAAAAACCATAATTAATGTCTATAGAAAAATGTAAAAAAAAGATTTATGGTAAGTTTCGCTTTCAAAATCCCACATGTATTGTATGTACAATAATTTTTTTGTTTAAAAAAAATCTGAATTTTTTGTTTTCGATTACACCATATTTATTTCCTTTAATAAACCATTCTTCATGCATATTTTCTATACAAATTAGTTTCGATATTTCACATCTGCCAGGCGTCCCGCGATGCCTCATTATTTATAAGTATTATTTCAAGTAGAGAGTTGGTGAAAAAAATCAACGGGAAATACGTCAATAACTATGACTCGAAACTTTGATACTCTCATGTACTCATAGCAAACAAGCAATATCAATGTAAGATACACAAAGAATACAAAATACCCTATTAAGACCCACAAAATGGCTGAAATGTTTACTTCTGCTGTTGTCATTTGGCTTTATGGGCGTTATTATACTACGTACGGTATCGAACAAAAATATATTTTGCATTTTACATATACACATATGTATGTGAAGCAGTGTTTTTCAAACATAATGATACTGAGCATACTTAACGTGATTTTAAAAATCTCTCGTAACATCCCGTTACGTCCAATCGAAAGCCAATCAGGCACATTCCTCTCATTGATTTTTCATTATTCAACAATATTATCTATCTTCTATCTATATAAATCAGAATTTTTAACGAATATTCCCCTAGCATACTATATCAGAGACCGTGGGGCCTATACAAGTGACTCGATTATCGTAAACGCTAGTAGAATAGTGATAGATTAGAATGACAAATACCATGCAATCTAGCATAACGAATTTTAAATTGGTAGTTAAACGTTACTAATTTTCTATTCAATCGAACGAAAGTAAAGTCGTTTGAAAACCGCCGTATAAAAAGCATCCAAATAGCACTTTTGATGAACAATAACGCCAGCGAGCGTATTGGTTGTATGAAGCGTTTGTCATTTGTCGAGTCGCTCTTAGTATTAAAATTAGTTGCCTCATGTATGAAAGATCTTCATTCGAGAACGGCTCAACCGATTTGGCGAAATTTTTTTGATGTGTTCGTAATTATCAGGACGAGGTTTGTATGAAAAAAGTTTTGGGAAAATCCACCAGAAAAATTTAGATTCTCATTCTTATTCAAGCAAAACCGCGTTGGGTCGTTAGTTTTAAAAAAAATGTCTAACGAACTCGATGGGCACCCTCTTTTATTTTATCATCTAACCCTAATTTAATAAAATGCATATGTGCAATGCCCAATACTAAAGAGTCGTGACCTCCTTGGGACATGGCCTCGACCTCTAGGCGGTCGCGACCCATACTTTGAAAAACACTGAAGTAAAGGAAAGCTAATAAAAGTTGTTATGGCGCTCTCAGAAGTATAAAACTGGTCTGTAAACCCTACAACTGAAATAACTTTTACTACGTCTTGACATTTTAAGGTCATTTATGTATATTCTGCTATTTTAATATTTTTACATCATTATTTATTATCCCTCACGGGGTAGTCAGAGTAGAAAGAGTGCTTCGCGGTACTAACATACTTCTTTCGCTTCCTCAAATTTCATCATTTTCATCAAACAGTTTCGTCTAAATATGCGAGTGCTTTTGACGTGTATGTAAGTATTTACTATAATTATTTGCATTATTTTTGTTCCGCACCTTAAGAGGACAAACGGGACCTTCATAACATCACTATGTCTAGAACGAGTGAATGAAATTGTGTATCTGGGGAGTGCGTTTTCAATAGATGGAAGATGTGAGTTGGATGTGGAGAGAGAGAGAGAGAGAGAGACGGGTAGCAGCTGGCAATAAAGTGAACGGTGCTCTGTCCGCATTAGTAGATAGTGTGAATATATTTAACACTGCTAAAATGGCCATCCACAACGCGGTGTTGGTGCCAACTTTATTGTACGATAGTGAGGCCTGGATATGCCCGAAATCGAGTGAAAGTATAATAAAAGCAGCAGTAGAAATGCGATCTCTTAGAAAGATGTGCGGTAGACCCTTGCGGACAGGATAAGCAATGAAGAGATACGCAGTATGACAGGGTCGCACGACAGTGTTATTGTAAAAATAAAGAAAGGAAAGCTTAGATGTTTCGGGCATATAGAAAGAATGAGTGATGAAAGACTGACGAAGAAAATGAGACGAAACTGAAAGTGAGTGGTAAAAGAAGCCAAGAAAGACCAAGGCTTACTTATGAAGATCAAATAGCCTGCGTGTTAGCGGATGAAAGTGTCAAAAGCTCTCGCATACCTAGGCGAAAATGTGTGATGAGAATAATGAGATTTGAGGAAGCGAAAGAAGTATGTAAGAACCGCGACGCTTGGCACTCCGTCCTCTGTGACTACCCCGTTAGGAATACAGCGTGAGGATATGTATGTATGTATGTATGTATGTATGTATGTACTATGTTATATCAGTCTCAGTCGATTATATCAAAATCATGTGAACTATAAACTTGTTTTGGCGTGATGATAGGTAGTTCCAAAGACTTCTATTTAAAGTGAAGCAGACCCGCCCTCCTTAAAAAACCAAATATTTTTATGTAATCTCAGAACTAAAGCATTGACGATATTACACACGAAGAAACGACAACTATTAAATAATTGGTGCAAGCGAGATGTCACATCCTTAAATCGAGTTGAAATAGTTGGTGCCTCCCTAAGAGTATAAGAGAATGCAATTGAAGCTTTCTCTAATTGTTTTTAATTTTTTGAAATTTTGACGGCGGGGAGCTCAATTTTTCTAAGTGATTACAAAACGAAAATGATATTTTCATACGTTTATTAACGACGCAGTTTATAATATTCAATTACATCTATAATACAATTCATTATAGATGTATACAGCGAAAGTGAGTAGTAGCAGACGCCAAGGAAGACCAAGGCTGATTTACAACTATTAAATAGCCAGAGTGTTAGCCGACAGAAATGTCAAAATCAATCGCATACCTAGTCAAAAATGTGTAAGGAGATAGAAGATTTGAGAAAGCGAAAGAAGAATGCTTGGCGCTTCGTCTTCTCTGACTACCCCGTTAGGGATACAACGTGAAGATATAGCTAAAAGCACTAGGGTTACACAATACATACAACATAGCGAACTGAAAGATATATCTATAACACTCAGTCTCATTTACAAAAGAAAAAGTCATTTCCTGAATTAACCTGACCTGGAATCGAACCCCGGAATCGAAGGGGAATTCCCTACTACAGCGCCAACGGGTCTTTCAATAAATCAGCAATGTTTCAAAACTGTCCCTCTGAATGAAGTCTCAAAAACAAGACATAAAACTTACTGGTAAGCAAAAAACTTCATGCCGCGCTTATGTTCCGTTTTCCCATTCCAGCTCAACGAACCCTCATAAAACACAAGAGCCCAATAATCTGTATTTATTAAACCATTCCAGCTTACAAAGTTTGTTGCCAGAGGAAGATAATGCAGTAGACCCACTTTAATAATACTTGGCATTCGCGCAAATGTACTAATGAATAACTTTTGTTCACGCTATTATGATATAAAAGAGACATTCAGCCAGTGAGTTAACAGTCAGTGAATTTTTGCAAAATCGTCTAAAGTTTTATTTTTTTGAAAGGGAACACAAGGGAACACACACTTTGTAGTAAATCGGTCAGAGATCCATATATATTTATGTACATTATCAAGACTTCAATTTTCAAACACGTTGACAACTCAGAATCTCGGACCAATTATCAAAATGAAGGTAGTTTTGCTCTAAGAGCATCCGTCTAAAAGCTTTAAGAATGTCCCTTTTCTGTTGATCTAGTTTCTAGACTTTTACTAATGTATGTAAAGTGCAACTATGCGCAGCTGAATATGGTATATCTTTGCAAATACCAGTAACCAAAAGACTTAATGTGATAAATTCCCAAAATCTATAGCTATTTTCCGCTCAAACTCAAAAACCACCAATTGACACGTGTTTCGCCCCTCAACGGAGCATCCTCAGGATATACCAGAGATAGGACTCGGTCAGCTAACCAGCACCGAAACAAAATACTTAAAATTTACGGAAATTTTGCAAATAAATATTCAGTAATGTGTATGTTTCGCATGTCAAGTCGGACATGAGCTGACACGATTTAAATCGACGGTGTGATTATTTCTCTGACAGCAAACCTCAGGTTGACTGATAGAGAATGCCAGTAGGCATTGAATCTGCCTTTTGTATTTTTGTATAGAGAAAAGGAAATAAATCAATCAAGCTTGTACTATTAATCTACAAGTTCATTAATAATATTCATTTTAAGCGATTTATTCTTTATTCAATGAGATTTTTTTTTTGCAACGCGGCGCTTGATTGCGGAACACTACTTGACTGTTTCTTTATAATCTAGTAATCATGAATAAAACTACGAAAATATAGGTATTTGAAATACAATGGAAAATGAGAAAGTTATTCTATTTTAAATTCAAGTAGTGGAAACAGAGAATAAGCTTTATCTCCTGTCACTATTAGCGTTGGACAACAACACTGCGAGTTTGCGACTCCACGATTTCTACACTAAGCGCCATCTTTCTCTAGCTTATTCTGTTCCAACTACTTTGAAGATCAAAAGGTAATAGCTTTTATGTTCCCAATGAATTTCAATTAGTATGTTTCCAATTCCGCAATCGTATCGTAATCGTATCGTATCGTAATCGTATAAGAAATAATTAATTATATGTAAACTGGTTTATTTTATACATTGTATCAAAATAATTAATTATTTTGATTTGATTAATATATAAAATGATAAGTAAATGTATAAAAAGAAAAATGAAAAACTGAAAGCTGTCAAGAGGCTTGTTATTTAATTAATCAATAGCTGGTCATACAAATTACATTTTCTTCCAAGTTCGAGTTCACAGGTTCGGGAATCGAACAGTAATATTAACATAAATCGAAAATAATATTAAATAGAAAGAAGAAAGTGTTGATACTGTGCCCTCTTTTTTTGCGGTGTATAGCTGACCATCAGTTTGTAGATTACTAACTAACAAGATAACTTTCTTACGAGCCGACGTTTGATCTCTTTTAATCTGTGGGTTGTGTACTGCGTCGTGACGGCAATATTAACAGGAGCTATGTATTTTGTCGACGGACAGAGCATAGAAGAAAGTGAATCTGAAAAGCGTTTGGAAAAAAATACGCTATGAATATAAAACTTCATTGAGAATATAAGTTGTTCGATTTTTATTCGAATTTTAAACCCAGTGGACATTGTACTTGTATAATTAATGTTCTGCTAATTTATTATCTAACTGCAGTTAGTATGCGACAGTCGAGTCTCATACGATATTATCGAAACAAGCAACGATTTCAAGTGGTATCACAAATCACCAGTGCTGCCTCTGTCGAGCAGTCAGTGAACCAAACACTACTACTAGTGGCGATATTTCACTCTTCGCAAGTTTGTAGGAATACATACAACAAAGGGAATCTATATTACAAGTTTTTACAGATAACTAATATTGTACGATATAAAATTACATCAAGGGACAATTGCAATTTGTAGACGTTTCATATTTATATACATACATATCTTCAAGCTGTAACCGTAACGGAGGAGTCAGAGAGGACGGCGCGCCAAGCTTCGCGGTTCTTACATACTTCTTTCACTTCCTCAAAGTTTGTGGGAATAGTTTCAAAAGTTTCAGTAAATGCAAAATATTTGTGAAAATTTTGAAATATGAAGGTTTTGTACAATAGGGTACATGCATGTGATTCAAATAAGGGTCAAATATTTGTTTAATAAAGTTTATTACTCCTAAAATATGCCTGAATTAATATTTTTGATTATAATTTCTTTTTGAGTAAGGAATAAATTTTTAAAAAGTGCAAATAAAATATGGGAAATTCAAATATTTGAAACGCGACGCCGTCGGTGAGAGCGAATGTGACGTCAAAGTCTACGACAACTGTCACCGTGAGCGTAGTTGTCAGGTGTCTGCTTTTGAGTGTTTGCGATTTACTCAGTTTTATTGTGATTTCATTGCACATCTAAAAGTAAAAATAATTTTGTAAGAAATAACGCGAAATCTCCACTTGTTTGTTTGTTGTTATGGACTGTGACGTCACACCTAGCACTCTGAAATGGCGGGTGTTTAAAGTGCTCGTGTCGATAGGCTATTTTAATTTTTTTTTACAACACCTTTAAGTTACTTTTTTTTGCGTTGAAAATTTTTTTTTTCTATTATATAGTTATGTCAACTATAGAATAAAAATTAAAAAAAAATACATGCATTTTCCCTATTGTATAAATATTCGTAAATGGCATAGTTTTGGCACATTTTGCAAAGTTGCAGCATCTTTGCATATTTACAAGAACATGTATTGGACAGGCATAAATAGACTTGCACATGTCTTGGACCTTGGACTTGGACTCTTGGACAAGAATGTTATTTTTCATTCCATTTATTCCAAAAACGGTGATTAGTTCCTTGATAAGTGTGACTAAAATTGGTCTTTTCTCTTAAGTACTTTTAGAGAGGACAGAATGAATTTGAATATGGAACACGAGAGGTCAAATGTACATATTGTATAAGAATGTTACTGGCCAACGTTTATCTGGGCGGCAGTAGACACGCGACAGAAAAAAATATTTGAAATTTAAAAATTTAAAATTTCTGTGCACTTTTTCATATCGAATAACGTCTCTCTTTTATTTTTCTCATACCTAAACGGGAATAAAATAATATTTTACCGTCATGGCACCGTCATCGCGCAATCGCTTTACGTAACACCCGTCGCTTGACTATGAAGCGTGTCACGTTACCCGCCAATTTTTGCCAACGTGAACTTTTTGTACTCTTTGTGGTCTTTACGTGCCTTTCTAAACTTTCGCAAATTTTTTTACTGTTAAAAATATTAGTTAATTTTACAATTTTGACTCGTGCGCATAGCTTTACATATCATTTACAAAATGCTAACTTTTCAAACTTCATTCATGGAGATTTTTAGTTCGTTCGATTCGTGTTTGAGCTGGCCTGTGTAGTGTATATCAAAGAAAAAAAGCATTGTTCTATACTTATGGTCGAATTTTGACTATAAATGTTTAAAATTCCATGTCCTGTAGTTTTGGAGATACCTTGAGATGATCAAAATTCGAATTTCAAAGAAAATTTATTGTGAGAGACGAATAGATGACAAACGGACGGACTTGGTTCTGTTTTCCCTCTTTAGGTTTATTTTTTACTAAAAAGTTTGTAACAAAATAATATTTAACGACAGTTTTCGAAAATCAATCAAATATTCTACTGTGATACGCAAACACGGACAGGATTTGAATATTAATCACTTTTTAATTTCTTATTCACGCTTTTAGCCACAAAGTTTTACGCATTGAATACGTAATTTAATTTATACTTTTAATTCAATAAAAATTACGAGTATTAGATAAATTATAAATACTTGTAAATCAGATATTTACAGTTTAATGCATTGCAAACTTTAAAAGAGATTGATGTGTTCAGGATGATAGCAACTTGATGATACATCAAACATTTTGTGTCAAGTCTAGTTTTCCCGACACATACGTATATATACATATATCTTTATGCTGTATCCCTAAAGGGATAGCCAAAAAGGACGGAGCGCCAAGCGTCGCAGTCCTTACATACCATACCTCTTTTGCTTCCTCAAATCTCATCATTCTCTTCACACATTTTCGCCTAGGTATGCGACTACGCGAGTGCTTTTTCTGCTGCTGCATGCTGCTGACGCTGTAACAAATATTCTTACATACATATATACATACATATCTTCACGCTGTATCCCTAACGGGGTAGTCAGAGAGGACGGAGCGCCAAGCGTTGCAGTTTCTACATACTTCTTTCGCTTCCTCAAATCTCATGATTCTCTCATCGTTCTTTTGACATTTCCATCTGATAACACTCTGGCTATTTGATCTTAATAAGTTAGCCTTGGTCTTCCTTGGCTTTTTTTACCACTCACTTTCGCTCTGTATATTCTACAAATATTCTTTCAATATATAATTGAAATAAAAATATTGTTATTTTACACATATCTACACATGAAGAGATACATAGTATGACAGGGTTGGACGACAGTATTATTGTAAAAATGAAGAAAGGAATACTAAGATGGTTCGGGCACATAGAAAATGTATAATGAAAGTTCGACGAAGAAAATCTACAGATCGACAGCCAGTGGTAGCAAAAGTCAAAGAGTACTAAGGCTGACTTACAAAGATCAAATAGACAGAGTTCTACCTGACAGAAATATCAAAAGCACTCATATACCTAGGCGAGTGTGTAAGGAGGGAGTTGAGGCTTGAGGTGATAAAAGAAATCTAGAGGTAGACAACGATATTTGGCGCTCCGTCTGTAATAATTTTAATATTCAATATAATGCCACATCTACTTTGTCTTAAAATGGTTGGGAACCTAAGTTGGTACGTGGTTGACATGTTATTGGTTGTTTTTTTATACTAATAATAGCCGAACAATAATTACCTACACAAAATAGAGAAGTGCTTACACATCTGATAATTATACTTACACTCACTTAACGTACAAATGTGAAATTTTATTTACGTCATAGAAATTATGAGTAGTTCATTTTTCAAAAATAATACATATTTTTTTTACACATATTATTATCTTCAATACATAAAAATTAAATGTAAAATGTTTGTCCTATTGCACCTTTGTATATTCTGTGTATATTTCGTAGCAGAGATTCCTACACAGGGTATTCTGATCTTCGGGGTTACATATTTAATAAATTTATCTACCTTAAATTTATTATTAAAATTACCACATCCAAATAGTTATTTCGTAAATTTAGTGTAGCATCGTCACATGAAACAAGTTTACCGGAACATGTGGCGACTTGTTCAACTTACTCGCTATAATTTCGTTCATCGGTTCCATCCAAGGGAAAACAAGTTAATTAGGAAACAAATGGGAAATGTAGGCGTTAGTTTTGTAACTGAATTAATGGGTTGTTTGATAGGACCGTGGAACGATTTAAGGATGTATTAAAAGCATTGTGTATTGCATACGCTCCAAAGCAGGTAAATGTGGTTCCATGAAATGAGAGAGAAAAAAAAGTGCGTATACTTATGAGTTACGTGTGCACATAAGAAGTTACTTCTTGGCATGAATAGAAAATTAAATCTGGTCGCTTGAAATACAATTAAAACTGGTCATATATAAAAAAAAATAAAACAGGTCGCTTAATGTATGAAATAAAAATTAAAACTGGTGAAATGTAAGAAAGTAAACTCTCTTCGTTGCTAACTTCGCGTTGTGTATGATCGACGCGCGCAGCTTTCGTTTAGCTTCATGGTATGTGTTAGTTCCACATTAATTTTAATCACATAAATTACCCACATGTGACATTATGTAACATTTTAGTAACAAGAAAGAGGGTAGAATGGATTTCCTGCGTGTAGTGGGGTTGCATAAAAGCCTGATTTTGGTCTTGTAAGGTTCAGTTATCGAGAAGCTGTCGAATAGTCAAGTGCATAATAGTTGTGATGAAGAATTGATAACGTGTTCATAGTGATCAGTGCTCCCGTTACATTTCACATTTAACATATGTTACATCGATGACGTAACTTTAATTGCCTCCAGAAATCACACTGATATTTTTCACCTAAAGCGTTAAGACTTAAGAATGAATTAAAGCGTTAAGAAATGGAGTTGAAAAAATGATACCTGACTGAGTTTCTTGTCGGTTCTTCTCAGTGTCCAGGTTTTCTACTCGAACCAAACTAAAGTAGATTTGACGTTCAAAAATACCATGTAATTGGGTTTACTTGAATAAATTGATTTGACTTTGACTTTGAAGACTTCAGACTCACAGAACTTCAGAAATACAGAATGTACCAGGCGCTTATCTTTTTGCGTAAAAGTTGATACGGGGATAAGACTATTCGAAGGACTTATACAACATACTAGATGTTGCCTGTGATTTCGTTCGCGTAAGATTTTAATAAAATTAACCTGTGTTCTTATGATAATAACGGTTAGAAAATGATTAAACGCACGACACTAAAGCCTGATTTGGAGTCATAAATGACTACGTTCGCGAGACAAGCACTAACCAATCCCATCTCCTTCGAATAAAATAGAAGAAATGACTGTATATACAGTGAAAAGATGTCATAGCTCATTGAAATAAACATGAAACAATTCTAACTCCATAGCTATGTAAGTTGTGCGGTACAGCTTCAGGCACGACCACCAGCGCCATCTCTCGTCATCATGAGACGGGAACAATAATTCGTAATCATATGTTTTATTCCTAACGTAAGTATTATAATTAAATCAAAACGTTGCTTATGCATACTTGCATAACTTTTTTTCTTCATTTGCTTGGTGTGGCTTGTTAGTAAACAGTTCTCTGAAGCGCTATTGTTCTAAGATTATGTCCTTCCCTAGGGTTCAAGCTATCTCCATTGCAAATTTAATTAAAACTGATTGAGCGGCTTAGCTGTGAAAACGTGGTTAACAAATAGATAGAGACACTTATGATACCAGTACATTTAAAATATTATAGTGGAATATTTATTTGTTACTATTTCCGCTTGACATTTAATAACACAAGTATTTTTTGCTACTAATAACGTCAAGATGTCATTTTGATGCTTAATCCGCCTTAAATGAGATATAGCGTAAAGATAATACGTGAATATGTTTTTATAACTCTATAGACATGTAAAATATATATAATTTAGATTATTGGAAAAATTTGCTGTTTCTTAAGAAAATACCCTTAATGGGAAACAGCGCTGAAAGTTTGAGCGAACTTTTTAAGTCAAAACTTGAAACTCAATACTTCTGAATTTTCATTAATCAAACTATAAAGCCCTTTATAGCTATAGCTTAAAATAGCTTAAAAAATGTATAGGTTTAAATTTGTGTGAAGAAAGTTTATTGGTACCTTGTTTTACTTCTTTAGGATTCCGGGAAGCAACAGAGTTACGTTATGTCCGCCTGTTTGTCCATCCGTCTATTTGTATTTGTGTCCGTCTATTGATATGTCTGTCTATCTAGCCAATATGGTGTTCCGTCATCTTTACACCTACCGCGCAAATTCACACATACTAAGTTGGTTACCAGAAACGATAAAGAAAAAAAAACACACACTGATTGAGCCGGTTCGCTTGAGGAAATACCACCTTCTCACAAAATATCGGCGTGAAATGGCTGCATCTATTGCTGTTGTGTTTTGTTCAATGAGTGAGAGTGCTGGTGGCCCATCACCCCCTCCCCCTCATTTCACTCCTTTCCCTATTTCTCTAAAGACCGGTAGCGCACCCGGGATTCCCCGGACGTTGCGGGTGTCCATGGGCGGTGGTCACTCTCCATTGTGAACCACTTGCTCGTTTGCCTCCTCTTTTATAAAAAAAAAAACCTGCATATGTTTAAAATATAAACATTAAACAGATATGCTTATTCATTAATGTCAGTGCTTCATGATATGCGCTTATCTCTGTTTTGTTTTGATAGTGTTACTCGCTGTTCGAATTAAACGCTGTGGCCGCAATTGGGGCTGGAATTCTCTTTTGTAGTCACAATTTTAACATTAAAAATTGTGTAGAACAAACTTTATTTAGTTTAGTTATTTAGTATTATTTAGTTTAGATTATTAAAGAAAACAATTAACTTGATATTTGCGTTGGTATTGACAGCTGAACAAGAGTAAATGCATTTATTACCGCGGATAGGTACTGGTGACGCCACATATTTATTTTTATATAAATTATATATTTTTGTTTTGAAATAGAGACGCTTTATATCTAATTTTCCGCCCCTTTTCGCTGTCCCTTCCTAATAGTGCACACTGCCGCCAAGAGATGGCGCTGTAACGTCGTTCGTTGTATTTGATCGACCAATGTGGGACGATCACTCGCTAAGAAGTTTCGCTCATCGCCTTACCGCCGGACATAGACGCTTTCGCGTCTGTTCCCGAACTTTTAACAAGAAAAGGATATAGGGGGACGCGTCGTACAAGTAGTGCTTTAGTCCTTGCTGAGTGATAGCAACCGCGACCTATAAACTTTATAATTCTTCCGTGAAGCACAGAACCTGCAAAAGGAACCGGGCGTAGCCCCGCCATACGGTGCTCTCCAGGCCAACAGGTTAGTGTGCACGAATTCCAACAAAATACAGTCCACAAAATTAATTAAAAACCATAAGGCGTCTCCAGTTACTTCAACACGCATAAATGTATATTTATGCGCGTTAAAGTACCCGTCCGCGGTAATAAATATATATTTAGAAATGTTCTCATCTAATACTGATTGCACTAGACGACTTCCATTTAACTGCACATGGCGGAGTGTATAATTAAATTATCTTTGACTACATCCATTTGAATATTATATTGTACACGATCGCTTGTCGCTGCTTGACAACTACTACACAAAGACTAAAGTCAGAATTTTTTATACAGCTTCACCAATACCTAAGGAATCCACTTTAACGCCAGTCTTGCTATTAAAATGTTACAAAATTAACACAGATGGCTAATTGAAGTGATTAAAACTGTAATGAAGCTAACACCCGTTCCGGCCAAAAAATGTAAACACAGTTTGAACAACTAACACGGGCTAAAGGGCATCATTAATTTTTATAATAGAAAATTGTAATAGAAAATAAACATTATCTTATCTTATTATTTTGTAAGAAACATAAAAATATTTTTAATTTTCAATCGTAGGTTTTTTATATAAAATGAATCACATATTTTATATTCTAATATTTCTCTACCTAACATTATAATAACAGTACAACAATAAAAATAAAGTTACTGTGTAGGGATTCCAACACTAAAAATTACAATTTTCCAGTATCTACATGTACCACTGGGCTAATTTAACTTACTGTGAAATTATTGAATAGTACAATCACTCGAACTCAGTATACATGTGTGGGTAAAAAGACAAAATTTGTAAATTGAATTATTTATCATGATATATGACTAATAGGTCTACAGAATATCTTACAAAGTTGTCTGAATACTTGCGTAAAGGTATAAAGTGTACGCAACCATAACTTTCGTGTGTGGAAATACAAAAATAACTCGTGGCGACATCTATTGAGGAACTAGGCGCATGGGAATCGAACGAACCACCTTAATAATAAATATTACTGTGATAAATTAGGTTATGTGTAAATCAGAAAGTCATTATTATCACATTTTATGTAGTATCGTGTAATATAGCCCCTTCATATTCTTTAGTTAATGGTAAAGAAATGAAGACTTGCGGTTTTTAGTATAACCAGAGAATATGTAGAAAAGAAGGCCGACCCTCGCCTTATGCGTAACGGAACTGCTTAGGAGAGTAAGGAATTCCGTTACGCTACGGATACGTAGGTTTGTTGCGGTGGCTGTGAGATGCATAGGGCATTTTATTAACTTATTGCGGGTTCGATTCCCGCCCCGAGTCTGGGTGTTTATGTATAATATGTATTTATTTACAAAATAAAAGTATATAAGTAGTATACCAGTTGTCTAGTACCCATAACACAAGCGCTGTGCTGCTTACTTTGGGACTAGATGACGTTGTGTGAAATGTCTGAGTATATTATTATTCTTATTATACATTTAGTATATAACAATTGAAAATAATGCATACAGATAAGTTTTTCATGTTTGTTAAATTTAATTTATTGTAGTTATGTTGAAGAATGATAACTGGATTTGAACAACTAAAATTATTTAGGCATATAAGAATATGATAATACGTTCGTGTACGCGATTTAAACAATTTTGTATTCGTGACGATGTGAAGAACGAACTAAAGACTAACGGAGGCGGGCGCATGTTTGCATCGCGTGCGACTCCGACTGGCGCTACAATAATTATCCACATTCACCCAAAATATTGCCGTTGTGTGCGTACCACGACACGTACCTATTAGCACGCAAACACAAACCGCTTGCGCTGACTTTCTATGAAGACACCCTGCTGTTATGTTTACACCGTGGTATAACTATGTTTAAAAATATTCTGCCTGAAGAGGCAGAATACGCCGGAAGCGGCGTACAAATATGGCAAAGAGTGGCCATCGAAATTAAAAATCGTTAGATACAAAGACTCGTTTTCTTTGATTTTCGAACACGTGCACAGTAATGCCTCTAAAATACAAGATTTCATCGTTAGACAAAGCATTACAAGGTTTTTCGTTTTTATTTAACAAATCTGTGTCAGTTCAGCTTATGCCAATGTAGTCCCTTTGCTACACAGTTTATGACGATTATGTGTAGGAATTTTATTGAAGTTCACTCATTAAATATATATTGAAGATTACTTCTGATGTTCTGGCGGTCAGTATTGCAAAAAACGTAATGATCTTAACCCATTACGATCCGTTAGCTGGTCAAGACGCCTTAATTGAACGTATTTAAACCGAAGAGGGAGCATTAACTAGAGTCCTTAGTGCTGTGACTACACTAGATGGAAAATGTACTATTGGTTTCTGTATAGTTTTGTTTTAGGTTGCGTATTAATTAGTGTTTCTTGCGTCAGCAACACCGACGAATAAACATAAAGGGAAACACTGGCGCCCTCTAGCAAAGCGCGACGTTGTTCGTGACGTCATTGAAAAGAACGACAGACGACTTATTCCCTACTACCGCTGCGAGATTATATTAGTTAAAACTCCAGCGCTCCACGGTTCTCTATTGCCTTTTACCTTCACAACTGCACCACAGTGTTTGAATACAAATTAATTAATTATTAAATGATATTAAATATTAGTATTAATCGATAATTGAAGTAAATTTTGAGGGTGTTCCATTGCTATAAGTATCTAACTTACTATTTAATTCTATCGTAGCTTACATTTGCTAAAATTTATTACCGTGTGCAGAGTAAACCTTTATCATATTGACGCAGTCAAATGTTAATAAATGACGGAGTGCTGAGGTAACCAAAACATAAAAATAAAAACAAAAAAAATATAACCGAATTGAGAACCTCCTTTTTTTGAAGTTGATAAAAATGAGGTTAATAATACGACGGTGTTTAGCAGTGGAACGTATCACATATTGCTATATTGTGACATTTATTTCTTAGTACGTTACTACGTAAACAAATTTTTATTTTACTTTACAAATATTGCAATAATCAGACAAATAAATAATGGCATTTTCATAGCAAATTAAGAGCAATTCTTTAAATGAAACTAGCATAAAAGTTAAATACTTTTTGTTGTATCAGCATACGAAATTTTCTAAAATTAGAATTAAAAATAAATGAATCCAATGCATAAACAAATATTTAGGTGTTTTCAAAATACGCTTTAACGAAGAAATAATTTTACACGGCATTTGCTCTTCGTTTATTTTATACCGTTTGGAGAAAAAAGTTAAGAAAAGCTGGTAACTCTGATACATCAAAATTGTTAAGCACAATAGTGTGATAACTTCGAAAAAATCGGCACGCGCTAATTGACAAATATGCCTTTGTCATTTTCTTCTACACTGTAAACAGGTAACTTAGACTGTAATAGTATGAATGAGATGGAATATATGACGTAATCTATAGGTTTCCCCGTTTACGATTGAAACTTATTTTTCATATCATTTTTTATCTCCAAGCTCCAAATCGCTTTCACTATTTAAAACAATGCATTATAAAAATATGAATTATGTAAAGCTCTAATATTCTGAACAGAAATTCTTAATATAATTTATAAACATACCATTTTTTATCCATAATTAATACAATATCTAAGCAACGAGTTGTTCCCGACTCAACTCGGTAATAGCTCGTCTTATTTAATTAAGGGTAGTTCCTACGCTTCCAAGGCTATTAACTTGTTTTAAAAAAGTACAGCATCCGACCGCTAACACCCGTTTAGAAGTTGAAGGAAAAAGCTTGCTTACCCATAACAGAGTTAATAGCAAGTCCCTCCTAGTTGTGCGCTGGTAGAATATACAAGAGATTTTACTTCTTGAGTTTTGAGTAAAATGTATTTGTTGGTACCCTTAATTGATATAATATCGAATCCCGATTCAATCCGTAATGTAAGTCCTAATCTAGTGCTCCATTCTTTCGAGTGCATACAACATTATGTATTAAATATGACGCGTTCAAGTTTATTTACAATTAACCGTAAAATAAAGCTGTAGAGTTTTCTTTTTGGGTAATAAGTGAACCGATGAAATCCTGGCAACTTTTCCACATAAATTATGCAACTACATGATTTTTTTTTATAAAAGGTGGTAAACGAGCTAGCGGGTCACCTGATGGAGAATGACGACTCCCGCCCATAGACACCCGCAACGTCCGGGGAATCATGGGTGCGTTGCCGGTTTTTAGAAAACTAGGGAAAGGAGAGGGACCACCGGCACTCACTCACCGAACGAAACACAACAGCAATGATTGTTGTCTGTTGATAACGTGCCCCAATTATTTATATTCATGTAACATTTATTTCTTAAATTGACCCGGTCGGAAATTAAAACCGGAATCATATTAATTAGTATTGCGTATTTGTATGTATTAGTTCTCACATATTAAAATGTATTAATATAATGTACGCACCCTCAATGTTTATAGCTTGATATTATAAATAAAGCCGCAGTTAGACGACGGCCTTCCGAAGCCTCGACTAGTCTCTTATAAATATCAGTAACCAGTTGATGAGCTTCGGGGCCTCAGAGTCCCAAAATTTCGACTGCAAAGGGCAAAGTATAAACCTTTCAGAGAGAGTCACATACTTATATATTAATTATCATTTATTTCAGACCATTAGTCCATAGAAATTAAAATTAAATACATCAATTAAATTAAAAATATGCAACTTATTCTGTGTTTATGTTCCTTTTTAATGTTTCTGAATATTGTCTCACGAGTGCTATTGAAAAATTATCACAAAGTGTTAAATACTTAGGTATACTTTCTAGTTTCTAATTAAAAAGCTTTCGTTTGATTCAGGTCTCCATAACGTCAGAAACAAATTGATTAACTTTCTATTTAGATATTCAAAACTTAAAATTTAACTCAACCTTTGAAGTTTACATTTGAGCCACTTCGTACTATACCTGTTTATAATTAAGTAAATAAATAAGTTTATTAAAAATTCATTAATTAATAATTTAAAAGATAAGTAAATTTCAACTGTTTACGTTAAATAACCTTGACTGTGATAAACGATGAAGTGAAACTATTAACGTTCCGATTTTCCAGAACCTTAAACATATGACAAATTATTTAAAAGAAAAAATTGCAAATAAAAATTTGTTATTTGTTGTATTGATCGATAAAATCTATGCTGTCAAATAGTTCTTCTTGTTTATTAGTTGAACGGCACCGACGCGATTGCGAATATTAACAATGTCATGTAATAATGAGGATAACAGAAAAAGAGTATAACTAAGGTGATATTTATATAAATTCCAGGAATTGACGAAGTCAATGTCAAAATCAAGTAAATTTATTCAAGTAAGTAAATACAAGGTAGTTTTGAATGTCAAATCTATTTTAGTTCGGTTCAAAGAGAAAATCTGGACACCGAGAAGAACCGACAAGGAACTCAGGTATCATTTTTTCAGCATCACTTTACAAAAATTTTATTAAAATACAATATTCAGAAAGCCTGTGTGGGCAATTCACTGTGTGGGCAGAGAAAATTATTTCCAGATACTCGAACGATCAGCTACTTAATAATAAATTGTGATATAGTCAGTAGATATTTTTGAATGTTAAAAGATGTGTTCGTTGAGAATTACACAAGTTAACGAAAGCACTTCTTTTCAATATATCCTATATATATTCAAGGTATCTTACGCTTCGCCCACGTCGATATTCTAGAGTATGAAAGTAATAATATCTAGAATTTGAAAACGTTACAGTAGTGTGATTGTCTAATCAATGTACATTTTATAACAAATTTTTCATTAATATCGCATTTCTTTTTAAACTTCAAAGATGTCATTTCAAAGATGTATAAGGACGGCAAGGCGAGTACATCAATGTCTTTAAAACGATTTCAACGTGATTCTCGTGCATTCATACTGTAGATGGCACGTATTGCTCTTTTTTGTAAAATAAAAATTGAATTAATACACACCGCTGATCCCTACAGCAGAAGGCCGTAGGATATAAGGCTAGGAAAATATCCAAAGCACACCAGCCTTGTCGTATCCACATCCGTCAATTGCCTAATGCGTCTAATGACATATATCGTAAAACCGAGCTTACTAGCCAATGCCCAGCACAGTGCAACTTATTATCTATTGTAAAACCAAGAAAACTGGCTAACTTACTTAATTCTAATTGTTTTCCACCTAGTTCTATTTTATCATGGATTCTGGGTACATTAGGAAGGGAAAATTTAATACATTTGTATTTTTGTGCATTCACTACTAAATAATTAAGAACGAACCGTCTCGAAACCTCTGTTGGGATCCTATTCACCCAGGTAATATTTAGATCCTTTCTGTCTAGTTTAAATAACAATGAAAGAAGGATAACGAAGAAAGAATAACAAAGAAGAAAAATACACATGGTCAATACACAATAGGGGGATCCCAACTACACTCACTACACTTACATTCTGCTAATAACTACATTACACACTATTACACATAAAAAACAATTACACATCACATTACACACAATTACACTGCACTACACTTACATTCACCTAATAAATTAATTATCTCGATAACTATTTAACAAAAACCAACCTTCCAGTGAAAATCTCGATGAAGTCGGTTCAGTCGTTTCGAAGATTAGCCCGGATGAACAAACAGACAGACAGACAGACAGACACATATTTTAAAATGGCTTGTTTGGATCTTGGTTACGTGCAGAAAATCATATAAACTTAAGAAAAAGACTTTATTTCGAATTCACAGACAGACACTTTAATTTTATTTATTTTATTAATTAATTTATATATATTTATTATTTATTATATGTATAAATTAGTGCTTCTTAGTGTATCGCCATAGTACAACGCTCTAGCAGACTCGAAATTCTTTGCTCTCCTTCTACAAGGCATTGTATCGTGACTACGTAACAAGCGAATGAAGTTATTTAGAATCGAAACCTCAATTTATGTTTTAGTCCATTTGAATGAAACAACGTGTCTACAAACTTAAGCTAAGACAATACACGCAAATCAACTAGCCCCAAGCTAAGGGCATTCCTTGTGCTATGAGAACCAGATACAACTAAACTAGGGGCGTCTCCCAGTATACCTAGACCAGAAATAGTCTAAAAATTTGTTTCCTTAATTGAGCCGACTGGGAATCAAACCCAGAACCAGTTTTTATTCAGCAAAATAATATAACGCATGGAGAAGTTTTAAAATTAGTTAATCGTGAGCTCGAGTAGATTCTATACAGTGTTAAAAATAACAAATTGTAATAAAATGGAAAATTTCTATTCCGGAGATCAATCAAGTAATTAATATTAATTGACTGATCAATCAATTACTATTCATTTTTGAAGACTAAAAAGATTTAAAACTTTGTTATATTTTTCCTTAAAATTAAGTTAAGGCTTCATATTTATTGAGTTCTTTAAAGTTTTGGCTCCAGCAGTTTCGGTGATAAAAGAGGAAGGGGTGGTGGGGGGCCACATTGAAATTTTATGCCTTCGTCTCTGTTTAGATTCTTCTATGAATAATTAAAATGTTAACTAGTGAAATTGTGATATAACTAGTGTTTTGCACTAGTTAACACTTTAATAACATTGTAATGACGGTAGGTAACATTAATTGTTAGCCATTGCAATAGCACTAGTTAATCTTAACTAGTGCAATAGCACTTAGATATGAATCCACTTCTATTACGTAGATTAACAAGATGTGGGTATATATTATATACTATGCCAAATTTTAAGTTTTGTATGTAGATCACATATCTTAAACACAGACGGACGGATGGGTGGATGGATGAACGAACTGTTGAATGATCTAATAAGAGTTCTGTTTTTACTGTTCTGTGTTTATAAGGTACGAAATTCAAAAAAATAGAAAATCTTATTAAATATGCAATTCACTTAATCTATAAAGTGAAAATGTCATTTATTTTGTTTGAAAACAATTTACGTCTAAACACTGCAGAATTACTGTGCGCCGATTGGTCAGCCCAAAAATCAAACAAAACATGTGTGTATGAATAGTATTGACATAACGTAATAGAGTTGCACCAAAGTGAAACCGAGACGCATATCTGATATTTCGGCTCTATAGTTTAACTGCTCCATGTCTAAACATAAATTTAAATTATAACTGGTTATTATTGTAACCATCCATATTACTGTAACCATCCATAGCCATATTCGGATACGTAAAGTAGAACTAAATATCTTTTACATAATTATAACTGTACAAAACAAGTTTAAAACAAAAAACATTTATAACAAAGCTAAAGTTAAACAAAGCTAAGGTGTAAATAGATATTGACAGTCCATTTGTATTCAATTTGTCAAAAAGATAAAGAATGTCTTTGAGTTTTATTGTGTTTATGGTACATCATTTTTACATGTACAGAGTGTACTCGTATTACAAGGGATTAATCATCGGAAACATTGAGGTCCCCGACATCGATCGTAGAGGATTAATTAAAACCCAAAGCATGTTCTACGATATCTATGGTTTTAAAGTATTATAGTTTCTGTGAAATGCAGATAAAATCGTTTTAGAGAATACAGTAAAGTAGTTAAAGTAGTCTACGATCGTGTTATTTTGCCGAAGAACTTAATATTGAATAGTATTAAGTTTTTCCGCAGTCTTAACACGATCTTGATACTTGTAGTTTTAACTATGTTACGCCAAAACTTCACTTTTATTAACTGTCTAAGTATTAGTTTACGGTAGTAAACTAATTAATCTGTGGTATTACTAAAAAAAAGGCAGTAGATAGATACCAGTTTCTTACTTTTGGGTGTCGAAGGCTTATAAATATTTTAAATACATTTTTTTATTTCATACAAAATTAAGTACATTTAAATTCGTAGCTGTTGTATTTTTTAAATGCGTGTAACGCTGAAAATGTCCGCAAACTATGCTTTCACAGTGAAATTGTTAAAAGTTTGTGGATTCATACGTCATAATACTAACGAGCCTCATGTTGCTCGTGTGTTGCTAAAGAAATGGAGCTATTAAGGTTTTTATTTAAATGGGGAATTTTTTTTTAATTTTATTCGTTGTTTTGAAGCACTATAAAAAATACTATAGAATCAGAAGCTCACACATTTCTATATATAATAGAAGTCGAGGAAACTAAAAGCCGGTTTATGAAAGTAGGAACCCCGAGTATTAGCTGACTGACACGACGATAGTACTGTTGTACCTTACCTTGGCTTGAATGAGGAAGAACTTAAATATGTAGGTACATCAAAAATAAAGCAACCGAAATAACTCTGTAAAATACGACACACATTAACATCGAATAAGCTGATTGATCTTCATGTCGTTTCAAAACACCGTTGCTTACTAGCGGCGCTTACTTTTCTGAAGCAATATATCAGTCTATCGACTACAAATACCATATAATACGCTACACGAAGTGACTTCAGTACTCTGAAATTATATATAGGTATTATTTACAGGCAGGTCGTCTCTTCCTAGTTTTTTTTATTGCAAATGTATAACACAAATTATAATGCATACATACATACATATATTCACGCCGTATTCCTAACGGGGTAATCAGAGAGGACGGAGCGCCAAGCGTCGCGATCCTTACATATTTCTTTCGCTTCTTCAAATCTCAACATTCTCCTCACACATTTTCGCATAGGTATGCGAGTGCTTTTGACAAATTATAATAGAAACATATAACCTATAATGTTGACTTATAGTACATAGAGTTCATAAATAAATTCACACGACGAGTCAGAACAGCGACGGTGAAGCAAATCAGATAAGCTGTCTTGTCTGAACATAAGACACATTTATTAACAGTTAAGCCGATCGGCCACCATTTCGTTAGATAACATCACTCACACATCTACATTTTATTTTCTTTTACTACATTTTGGCCTCACTTCGTAGTACGGGGCAAGCTATCTGAAGTTTTAAAGTGTATGTTATAATTATAAAAAAAATTAATTCATTATTATCGGCAGCTAATATTCCTCTTTTGCTAACAATTTTGCTAACCAAAGGCAAATCACTGAACCCTATCTTGGACTTTACGTATCCAGTTCCTACAGCTACTTTACGTAAATCGTCGCGCCATCTAGTAGGGGGTCGCTCTAACTTTGTACTACATTTTATTAAAACGGTTTTCACACTAATTCTCATTTTAACACTAAGAACTCAGTTCTTTTATCTAACGATTGTCATATGTGTGTCATATATAATCAGCCCATTGCCACTTCTGAATGTTTATTTTTAAAGCAATATTACTCTAAGTTCCTAAACTATATTATGACAATTAAATTCCCGCATTAATATATGATTCAACAAAATGATATAAATATCACAAAATATGTCACTTCATACCCTTTGTTTGCCTTGTTAATTCTATAGCGTGAAAAGTATTTTTCTTCTGTTCTGCTTCTCTTCGTGTGTCAAGTAAATACATTTAGCGGTGGTTAAGTCATAAGCGGGACAGAAAACATTACTGTAATATTAAATATATGAATACACGTACATAAACATGTACATTCATGTATGTATAAAAATCTTTTTAGTAAAATTAGTGAAATACTGGCGTATATGGTATTTAAAATTAAACAACTAATAATAAAATAACGTCAATAAGAATTTACTTCAGTGAATATTCCGATTGGTGTAGACAGTGTACCAAAATGATATTTTTACATCTTATCATTGTGAAATATAACTAATTTTGCAATAATAAATTCATGCGAAAAATAAGGTGTTGTTATTTATACCTACATAGGTATTTATTTAGCCGACTGTTGATGTCAACAACATGGAAAAATTAAATGAATAAATGATGAAATTAAATACATATATAGATGCAGGTGAATGGTATTTAATACATAAATTAATTTGGAAGATTAATGTTCAAATTTTAACTACAACCGATATCTGTCACAAAACAAACTGACAGAAACTTTTTGTTTTAGCACTATATTGAACACTGTTATAATTATGACGTAAGTACGCCAAAGAAAATAATTCACTAAGTAATTTTTAATAATTATTAGATGCAAGTATGCAGCAAATCACCAGTAACTACTTTCAGGAATGATATGCATAGAGTTAATTTTACAACAATCAATTATCTACAAAGATTGATTGTCTGAATGATATAATATACTTTCAGATTTCGAAAACACTATTTCTTTAATTTTACATAACATTGTGTAATTTGTATTTGAAATATTTAAACAAGCATATCCGACTTAATATCTAGTATGTAGTTGTTAATTACAGAGAAAAATTGGTTAAATATTGTACTACATAAGCATTTTGCATTCGAAAAACCCGAATAAATTACATCAATATATAAATTTTTAAAACACAACACTTACAGTTTTATAATAAGTAAATATATCGTGAAAACAATACGCTCTTGTCTCGTAACTTGCGTATGGTTTCTATACAAAATATTGTTATTTCGCAACATGTAGCGACATCTACGAATCTACGTTGCTGTAACGAAATTATCAGTTTATTACATAGATGCCGCTATTATACCCGTTTGGCGTTAAAAATGTTATAAGATGCTATGACGTCGTAGTTTGAAGATTGGAATCATTACGAGTGTGGCGTGGTATTTATTTGATGGTGTGCAGATATAAACCAAAAAAATAGTGATATCTTAAACGTTCCCACGAGTAAACCTATTGTTTTACTTTTATATATTATCCTATCAGAGGGTAAGATCACCGCGTAGACTCCACGAGCATCAAATGTAGATATTGCAGAATTGAAGAATTTCATTTTCAATTAACTTCTTGATTATCGAAATGTTTGACCATTTGATGACGATTATTTTGGTATATTTTTTAATACTTGAACTAAGTATAACTTGAATGATTTGATATTTAGGTTACAAATTAGACTACTTAGAGATTTTTTTTGACGTATTTAAACATATTCTGTAAGAAATGGCCGGCATAATTATAAGAAAGACTACTAACTAATATTATTTATATATTTGAAATCTCTTTGATTTACGAATAAATTATTCTTAGAAATACCCTATAATAGAGGTACTCCCGCAAACCGCCACCTTAAAGAAAGGTATAGGTGAGCTATTTTTATGGTGTTTCATTCCATAATTTAAAAAACACATGGGATGACCCTTGGTGTTCATCTGTTTGTTACAGACGCTTTTCTTGGAGACTATATATTTTATAATGCAACGCGAAAGTTTAAAAGTTTGTAGGATACTTCGAGTTCCTTTTTTTAATGCTTTTCTCACTCTATCATTGATTGATTATAGAGTCCGTTGTGCTGAAGCTGGTACGTTTTAACAACAGAGAGTCCAAGGCTCCGGATACAATTTTTGACCCTATCCACTTAAGAAATCAAATTTTCTGATTTAGCCGTTTGAATTTGCTCTATTAGAGAAAAGTACCTGATTATTATTAGAACCGTTACAGGTGATCACATTAAAATCTACGAACAGTTACAATACTTACAATATTTACCTAATGATATACAATTGTACACATATATTCATACAACATGTATTATTTTAAAAGACAAATAAGAAATAAATGTTTCCCCTATTCACTTGCAATATTTTCTTGGCTCATAGTTTTAAAAATATCCACTTTTATTTTACTGGTCTAATTCGCGGAGTAGATACACTAACTGCGAATAATTGTTTAAATATGTTTCAACAATAACTTGTATTATTAAAATATTAATCTATATATAATTATTTCCAATAAAATTTTCGCTGTCGTCCTAACAATGACTGAATATTAGGACTTATGTATTTTAATATGCCTAGATACTATTGGTTAAAATATTTTTTTATATTACGAAATAGTGCAATAATTGGTGGTAAATATTAATTATAAACACAGTTTAAAATGAATTACGAAAACTGTTGCTCGTTTATACATTAATTCCCATACATTTTCATACCGTTTTGAGATTGGGAGAGAATGTGTTCAGCTTTCTATCTTCCTGCGTAGATCATAAAAATCGGCCAGTGTTATTAGAATAACCTTGCACTATGCGTTCGAAAAAAGAATAGAATCGCACCTATAATCACTAGCTCTCTATTATTCACTTTTTGACACTATTGCACTACTAGCAAAAAAAAAATATGATACCTGTTTCAACATTTTTTTGCACTAAATAAATTACGTTAAGTAAAAATAACAGTACGGCATTATGTGATTTGAATGAAAAGTAGATTGCCAGGACGCCGTTCTCATAGTAATACTTGTGTTGTTTTTCAGTTACGCAATGCGAATCCTAAAAAAAGAGAAAAATTATGATGAGTATAAATATTAAAACAAGTACCTACCAAAGTAAGTCTTTTTTTAAGGAGTTGTTGATGTCCTCTTTTTGTTAACCCTACGTAAAACTCTGTCCTCAACTCAATATGGCGTTTTAACAATCCAAATCTTATTTCAAACCCAAATTATAGGTAGAGTAAATATAGCGATAGGCAGCCAACTGTCACTACCTGATTTAGCTTTCACATTTTGCTCAAATATTTATTGTTAGAAGTGGTGTGAAGGTGAGATTTCTGTGCGTCTGATACTTTGTCCACACCGGATAAGAAATGGCGTCCCATTATATATCTATTTATACGCATGTACCTATGTATATAAGATAAGCCAATGGTGTTCCGGGTTTGATTGTTGGCTACGTTTTTTATTTTTTTTAATAATTTTCTAAATTAAATTAGACTCTTGGTGTTACTTAGTGTATCAACAATTTGAAATTATCATATTAGCTGTTACCCGCGGCTTCGTCTGCGTGGATAAAAATAAAGTAACCTATGTCTTTCCCTAGGGCCTAATCTGAATTCTACATTTCATCAAAATGGTCCAGTGGCTTAGCCATGTACAAAATTCAACTCTTCTAATTTTGCGAGTGGAATTTTTCGAAAACGTGAATAATGTCTCGTTATTTTATCTCGTTTTCCCTTAAAATGTAAAAAAAAAAAAAAACGCTGGCACAAACTCTTCTTCTGCCACTGTTAGATTATGCAGATGTTTGTTTTCTGGACGTCAAGGAGGAGCCGCTAGATAAACTGGAACGCCTTGAAAATTTTTGTATTCGGCTTATATACGGTCTACGTAAATATGACCATGTATCTAGTTTCCGGAAACAGCTCAAATGACTCCCCATTCGTTTTCGCAGGAACACTCATGTCCAACATACTTTTGTTCAAAATCCTTCATAATCTCTCTTATCCTTCATATCTCCGTGATCGTTTCCATCCACTCTTTTCCAGAGATCACAACCTTAGAAGCAACACTTGTACCCTTCTAAAATCGCCTATCCATAATACTGCTGCATATGATGTTTCTTTCTGTTGTAAAGCTGTCAGTCTATGGAATTCACTTCCTAAATATATAAGAAATTGTCAAACACTAACGTCTTTCAAAAAGGTCTTAAAAGAACACTTTTTGTCATTTGCATAATTACTTTTTTATAATAATATGTATTATCTATACTTACGTGTGCGTTAGTATTAGTAATTATGTGTGCATAATGTCATGGTTATGTATGTATTATATTATATTTGTTATGTACCTATATTTGTATGTTAATATATGTATTATGTACCTAAAAATTTTATATTTAATTTACAGCACATCCGACCCTCGTTCATTTTCTCTATCACCGAGGTGTGCTGAAAGAAATCTCTTAAAGAGATAAGCTTTTGTCATTGTTACTTTTTTGACTATTGTTTCTGTGTACTTTTTTTGTGCAAATAAATAAAAAAAAAATCCTTTCCTAACGAGCCCCTACAATACACAAACTATCATCTGACAAAATTTCATACATACATGCATACATATGTACATACGTACGATATATCTTCACGCTGTATCCGTAACGGGCTAGTCAGAGAGGACAGAACGCCAAGCGTCGCGGTTCTTACATACTTTTTTCACTTCCTCTAATCTCATCGTTCTCCTCGTCAATTTTCGTGCTCATTTTTATATTTTTTAAAGTTAGGAAATGCTTTATGCATCCCTGACCCGTTCGAGGGTGGCGGGGAGGGTGTGTGGGACTCCTATACAATGAGTACACCAACTGAAATCTAACAGTAGTCGTCATCGGCGCGTTGTAGAGGGGTTCCAGGACCCCCTACTGAACGCAACCGGAGCCCCTCTCACGCTGTGTCTTCGTTATTCAACATAACTATAAGAAATGAAATTTAACAAACACGAAGCACATATCCGTGTGTATTTTTATTATTATTATGTACTAAATGTATAGCACATTAAATATATAAAACGAGAAAATTTATTAACCGACTTCAAAAAAGGAGGAGATTCTCAATTCGACTATGTTTTTTTTTTGTATGTTTGTTGTCTCATAACTCCGTCATTTATAAACCGATTTCTAATTTTTTTTTTGTTTGTTAGGTCATACTTCAAAAGTATACCCATTTAAATTTCACCGGTATTGGAGTTTGGACTACGAAGTTACACTAAATACAATAATAAACCTTTAATTATATTGATAATTTTCTTGTAAATCGTTGCGCTCCAGAATTGGAAAGAAGTTAATTGCAGACCTGCTCCAGATATTTATTTAGGTCAAGATCGCTCAAAAGGGAGAAATAAACAATTTTTAAGAAAAAAAATAAACCTCCTTCAAAAAAAAAACACTGAAAAGTACAATATAACTATCCTTTACTAATCAAAACTCAAGTACAATTTAGACTTAACTTTATAAATACGATACACATATCTATTTGTCGGTGGAAATAATAAAAGGCACTCATTTGACTATACTATGGCAAAGCGCGACTTCCGATGACGCGCTAACGGAACGTCTAGGCCGTAGGCCGGCGATGAGAGTCTGTTAGACTACGGCGGCCGGTGCGATAGCATTTCTCCGACGGATCGTTTGCCATTATTAAATTTCCAATTACCTACGTAATAATTGTTACAAAG
The DNA here is from genome assembly GCA_907165235.1 of Zeuzera pyrina. NCBI lineage: Eukaryota > Metazoa > Arthropoda > Insecta > Lepidoptera > Cossidae > Zeuzera > Zeuzera pyrina. Next base: position 3,908,176 of record OU015633.1, read on the forward strand.
AGTTTTCTGTCGTTTGCACATTAACTTTGTCTTAACGTTGTATTTTATGGAGTAGTTCGCCTCTTGTAAGATTAGGTACCTATTTCTCATGGCTGAGTTTCAAAAGCACGAATTTCCCCGTGTCTTTTCCGACATATATAATTAAATTTGACCGTTACTGAAGTCGGTATCATATTACAAATCTACCTACCCGTATTTTTTTTGTTATTTCACTTTTAGTTTTTGATAAAAATAAACCATTTTTTTAGTGTTCAAATACCACAAATATTTTTGTTCCTACTATTATAATTAATATTTTTGTATAAGACCATTTGTGAGACTAGCTATATGTAAAAAAATGATATGTTTTTCGTAAAGTCTAATTAAAGAGATTCTGTTTGGCAAAAATTTTTTTTTTATGGAAATGTAAATTGGTAAGTTCTTTTATGCATCAAAGCTACAAATTTAAACGTTTAAACGTATATTTTTAATTATCTTTAGATATCTCTTTTAACTCGTTTCGTTTGGGGTTATTTTTCACTCCAGGGTGTTAGTTATGTTACCAAAAATTAGTGTTACTTAAGGGTTAAAAAGGAATCCGAAGTTTTCGCTTCACTTATTATATATATATACACACATATATAACGTATAACGTATTAATTATATGGGCGTATAAATCTGTTATCCGTCTGAATGTATAGTCGATTCGTATGTACCTTTACTTTTGAAAAGAGAAGAAATCATCACCAGCTCTCAACTGCACTAAACTGACTGAGTTGTGTGGGAGCGCATCCGATTAAAAGCGTCCCAGACACACAGTACCTTAGCGTTCAAAATATCCGTTTTAATTATTTACGTGATTCAGTAATTTTAGCTCATTTCTGGGTTCGGGTTATCACTTTCAACTAATTGCTAATGCAACATATTTGGACCAATGAAATTCATTTCAATGCTTAATCTCGGTATCTTAATCAGGTATCTACCTCGCATGGTGCCTGAAAAAGTCGGCTGTGATTTACAAAAACACAGGTGTGATGAATTCCTAAAATCTTTAACTATTTTCCACTCAAACTTCAAAAACCACCAATCGACACGTGTTTCGTCTCTCGACGAAACATCCTCAAGATATTCGAGATCAGACTCGATCAGTTAAGCAGCACCAAATAATACCGAATAGTGCGGATTAAGAAAAGTAACACCTGAGTCTACAAAATCTAAAAGACAGATGGATTGACGTGCGAATGGTCTCATAAGAGTTACGTTTTGTTTTTGATCTACAGAACCTTATTTATAGTTGGATACATATACTTACTACAAGAAGTATACCCTTGAGCATGATTACCGTACTCTGCGTTTAAATTATTAAGTTTAGGAAGTAGTTATAACCAAAGTAAGTATCTAGGTACGTGTTTGTGTGAGAGATAAGAACTTTATACTATTAAACTGTTCTGTCCACTTACTGCGTAGTGCAGAGCTATGAAATGAGAAAAATATTATTATTGAATGCGACTTTTAATTCCTTACTATAAAAATAAAAAATCGCCCAAAAAAGGGCGGAGTCACTTGGCGTGACGTCACTACCTATATAAAAAAAATGTAAGTAGTCAACATCTTTGATTAATTTATCGTTGTTTATGCTGCTTAAGTATCTAACTGTGAACAGTTAAGCGAAGAAGTGACGTCACTAGATGCTTAAAGTTCGAAATAACGCACCCCTTTACTAATTTAAAAAGTAAGATATTTTTGAAAAAATCGTCTTGAAATTTAGTAAGTAAGGTCTCGCAACACAATGAAAACAAAAAAATTAAAAATTGTGAATATTATATATATCGCACTTTTTTATCATTATACACTTACATTTACAGTACAGTTGGAGAGTATAGAACTTATTTACTTATAGTCAGATTTAAATTTTTTTGGTAAACACTTAACAATAACACAAATACGTTGTATTCGTAGTAGTAGTAGTGTAGAGCATCCTCGGTGCGTAAGTCCGACGCGCACTTGGCCGGTTTTTTTTTGACTAAATTGGTTTTCAAGATATCTTAACATTCTTCTCTCTTTTAAATGGCTTTATACCAATTTTCTCGCCAAAATTAATGAAGTTTGAACTTTATTCCTCCACCTTGGAACTCCCACCGCCAAAACATTCGGTTACGAAAATTGTAATTATTTAAAAGGATGATGATATCGATTAAGTTTATCGATTTAATTTTTCATCGATGTTACGATTACGATACCGTGGTGCATACACGCATCTGTAATTTGCCGCATCCAAAATTAGTAAATCCATTATGAGATCCTTGTCATACCATATGTATTACGTAACGTGACCCCTAACTTACGTATATTCACCCCAAGTGTGTCCTAAGAGTAACTTTGTGGTCATCCGAGCATGTCCTGCAAATGGGGCAGTTAATTTATTTATTTATAACGCCCGGAAATGGAATGCGACGTCATACATATTATCTTTGTTTTTGTCCAGTGTGTATTGTTAGTCTATTGTAAAGGCAATAGATACCCACTATTTGTAGGCTAAGAAAATGTGTAGTATCTGAGTCATTCTCGTTAAAGCGAATTTGTATTTAGAAGATAAGTTGGGTCGTTCCTATCTTAATAAATCTACATATGCATTAAGTCGCATATAGTATCAAAATATAACATAATCGTACTGACACGCACAATGAGATTGATTTGTTAGGAACTTGCGCTACTCTCCATAGACTATAATCGAAACCTATTACAGAAAAAAAAAATAAGCAATTAATTATACTTTGAAGGTGTAAGATGCGTTCACCACTAGATTTCGAGCTGTCAATACTGAGAATGAAGAGTCAATCCTTGAAACATAACTAAGAAAACGTACTGATAACTGCTTTCAAACAAAAAAATGTATGCGAATTGGTTCTTTATTTCAGGAGCTACGATGTTACAGATGAACAGCTAGACGGACATACGGCGAGACATAAAGATAGACAGACAGACAATGGCGTCGTACTTTTTACATCTAATTTTTTTGTTAGGACTTAAAAGCAGCGAAAAAATCTATCGCCCATAGACAGCGACTAATATTGCATAACTTCAGTGATCACCTCAAACATATTACCTAATCAAAGCATTATGAGTGTATGTATTTCATTTAGGTATAACATAGAATGTTCGTTGCCAATTTTTGAATTTATTTCTCATCTCTTTGTAGAATTAATTAGTATCTATTACATTAGTGAATTAATTAGTCTCTATTACAATATTATTTCAGGCAATTTCGAATGTATAAATTATTTGATTAATAAATAGGAAATACCTAAATAGCACAACATGAAATAAAAGTAAAATTAAACACACTTTTCGAACGCTCCGTTAAAATACAACTGGCCACGAAACCATTCGTCAGATATCTTTAAAAAGTTAAGCTTTCACGAGTTCCAAATTCGAAATCGTATTTCAAAAACCGTTCTCCTTGCCAACCGTCCAGCCATTTGAGCTAGCAATTGTTTTTGTGCTTTGGCACCGCCAAAGTGCCCACTGATTTATGTGTTGGCTTTCCAATTAGCCTTAGGGTTTGAAATGAGGAATACTACAGTAGCTGTATTTCACTTAGGACAGACACAGAGTTATTGTGTTCGATTTACAAATATGTATTTTGGAACATATTGCACACATAATTATCAGTACATATGTTGTGAATACACTACACTGATAGTTTCTGTTTACACTTCTCAAAGATGACTGCTAAAGTCCAAAGTCAAATCAAATCAATTTATTTAAGTGATTATTTAAAGATCAGGTCAGAAATACAACACGCAGTTAATAGGGAAAATTGTAATATCTTAAGCAATTTTCGGCCCGTCACAAGCTTTTCTTCTGTAATATAAATATGAACGATTAGAACATATAACATTACTTCATTTAAAACCACTACTTTCTAGTTTCTGTGTAAAATATATTTTCAAATTGTAGTTGTTGCTTTCACATACTAATATTACAAATGCGAAAGTCAATCTGTCTGTCTGGTCGGTTTTCACGGCAGAACCTCTGTATTGATTTTGATGAAATTCACAATGGAGATAGATTACACCCAGGGGAAGGTCATAGGCGACTAATTTTCAGTTCACAAGAACAAAGTCGCGGACAAAAGATAGTATTACAATAAAAGCAATTGCATGTCGTATTTTGTAGTACGAGTTGCTTTACTACAAAATAAAATTTTTGCAAAGCAAAGTACTGCTGAAGCTCCTACAAGAAGCCAAAATCTACTTTAAAAATGCATGTCTGTGTTTCGGTCATTATTCACTACAACGCAACGGCTCAAAATTTTCGGGCACATAGAAAGAATGAGTGATGAAGGACTAACGAAGAAAATTTACAGAGCGAAAGTGAGTGAAAAGAAGCCAAGGAAGACCAAGGCTGACTTACGAAGATTAAATAGCCAGAGTGTTAGCCGACTGAAATTTCAAAATAACGCGCATACTTAGGCGAAAATGTGTGAGAAAATGATGAGATTTGAGGAAACGCAAAAAATATATAAGGACCGCGACGCTTGGCGCTCTGTCCTCTCTGACTATCCCGTTAGGGATACAGTGTGAAGATATGTATGCACATATGTTCAAAATTTTAGCAGTTTACGTCAAAAAAACTTCTGTCATTGACAGTCAGATACAAGAGTAATTTTACAAGCTTGGTCGGAACTGCATAAACAAATATCTTTATTACCATTTAGCTGTGGAATAAAACAATTAAATGGAGTGAAATAACTGAATAGATACGTCTGTGGTTTGTTTTTCCATGTCTATTTGTTCTCTTTCCATTTTCCGCACTTCAGCTTGAGAGCTGATCGCCTTATTGACAGACGGACACGATCCGGGGACGGATTGATCAAAACATTTTCGTATTCGCCTCGCCTTTTCACGAGTTCTTTGCTGCCTAATATGTTGGCCTGCATAGGAAAGTATATCAGTGTATATTTACTGATAAACTTTCTATATTAGAACAAAATAATAACAGATCAGTATCTGTACATGAAGTATATTTTCTTAAAAAATGGCAAGATAGTCATATTAGCCTCGTCCTTGTAGTTAAGGAACAAAAAAATAGGACTATATTATCCTCTATCTATCGTGCGCGAAGAGAAAAAGTTTAAATTCAGAGTTGCCGCCGATTAGGCTGGCTCGCCTACTTCTGAAACCTTCGAGGATGTTGGAAGCCTGTCGTCGCACTCTGAGAGGACTGGGTTGCTAGTCGTGCTCAATACATTCTTGGGCTCAGTTGCAGGCTTCAGTACATTTCGTAAGAGAATTTGCGAAACACAAGAAAGCCCTTTCTCAAGACATTGTTGGGTTCAGCTGTAGTAGAGCTTAACTACGTTCTCTAGGAGATTCTAGAGCCTCTGGACTTGCACCTAGGACAACCACCGCTGGAGTCTTAGTGCGTGAGTCTCTTAAAACCCAGTCTTCCTTAGGGGGTTGAATACCTTTTAAAGGTTGCCCATCGTACCGAAAATGTTTTATAAGCCCATCAACTTTCGTTTGTTCATTATTTCAAAAATAATTTAGTGTTTTTATTTTTCCAGGTTAGAAAACGGTTAAAACGAATGCGATTTTCAAAATCGTTAGTTCTAAATGTTCCCGTTCGCTGTTTTAAAAAGCTCCTGGTTTCACGTTCTCCAATAATATATGTGAGCTTTGATTCACAATGAAATGCACTGGGTGTTCAGAAAGTTTTCCCTCCGAGACGATTCGGTAAACAGAGCGGTTTTACGATGTCATGGATCACAATGTATGACTTCCATTATGGATGAAGTTAAGATGAAACACAGTTCTAACTAGCTTCCTTTACAAGACAAAAGTAAAGTGTTGTACGAAAACAATCATTAATATAATTCTATACCCGTAAAGCATGAAATTTATAACACAGTCCAATACACACACATGGCTAGCGTATGAAATAAAGCAGCATATATTATGTTTATTCTTCTCTCCCAGACCAGTGGCGAAGAGGAAACTGATCTATTTCGTTGTTTTTATATTATAAATTGCTAATTGTCATAGTAGGCAGTATGAATATATGTTACTTAGCCAAAATGGCCATACACAATGCGGTGACTGCCAACTTTATTACGGTAGTGAGCCTGGGATATGCCCGAAATCGAGTGAAAGTAAAATAAATGCAGTAGAAATGCGATCTCTTAGAAATATGTGCAGTGTCACCCTTGAAGACAAAATAAACAAATAAGAGATACGCAGTATGACAGGGTTGCATGACAGTGTTATTTTAAAAATGAAGAAAGGAATGCTGAGATGGTTCGGGCACAAAGAAAGAATGAGTTATGAAAGACTGACGAAGAAAATCTATAGAGCGAAAGTGAGTGGTAAAAGATGCCAAGGAAGACCAAGGTTGCCTTATGAAGATCAAATGGCTAGAGTGTTAGCCGACGAAAATGTCAAAAGCACTCGCATACCTAGGCGAAAATGTGTGAGGAGAATGATGAGATTTGAGGAAGCGAAAGAATTATGCAAAGATCGCGACGCTTGGCGCTCCATTCTCTCTGACTACCCCGTTAGGGATACGGCGTGAATATATGTAATTGTCGTAATTTAGTACCTGTTTTATAATCTACGAATAACTTTTCAGCTAATTTAAATTTAAATGTAGAACAATATATCAGGTAAATATTCAGAACATATTTGGGCAATGTACTATATATACGAACATCTTTATTTTTAAGTATTTAATAGACATACATATGTATATTAAAAAAAACGTAAGTTTTTAGCCTTTATGTGTTTTCATAATTATCTTCACGTGTCATCACTAAAATGGTATATACACAAATAGGTTGATTTATGTTCTGTTGATTATGTCTTAAGTATATTTTATACGTATTTGTTTTGCATTCATATTATTACTTATATTATTTAAAAGTATATCTAAATATTTGTCCTTATTTATTTTGGGAGTTGTAAGAAGAGCCGCAATTTAAATTAAACGAAAATTTTTAAGTGTTTTTTGATTGAACTTTCAAATAATAAATGATTATTCATACGGGTAAACGCATACAATTCCATTTATTAAGTATAATTCTACAGTTTCCAACGCGTGGGACCTCATTTGTTGAACATTTATTAACACACAATGAATCGGTAACCATTTTAAATAGCTACTGTTCCGTTCATTTTCATTTTAATATTAATTTAGTAAATATTTCAGTAGTTACCTTTGATCAAATGAAAGGCGAGATATGGCATACTAAAACATGGAGTTCAATTAAAAAGGACGTGCACATGAAGACGGATGAGGACGAAGACGATGTACACAGATATACTACTAATTGTCATATCACAAGGAACGTTACGCTTAAAAGTAATGTTTTAACAAGCGACATAAAAAAATGAGCGAAAAACGAAGCATGTGAGCGTAAGCAGCGTTTCGAATAACTATGAAACACATTTTTAGAAACTCTTTTATATTCTTTCAATGTGTTATGACATCATTTCACTGCATGGACCGTCATATTTTCTATTTTATTTGCGGGAGATGCGATTGACAAGTGCTTGTCCGAAACTGGATCTACTTGTAGTTTCAAGGGATTAACGATATTCATCGTTATTATAAAAACATCGCTGTTGAGCGTGAAAACATCCTTGTTTTAACATAGATGATAGGACATCGTTGTTCAGTGTGAAAACGTTGCGTAAAGCGTTACTTTAACATAGATGGTAAGTCCTCTAAAACTTCCAATATCGAAAATCAATGTTTCTTTTCTACATTTGTTTGTAGTAAAAGTTATACACAGAAATCTGAAACTTCTAAAAACTTTTTTAAAGTGCTAACTTGTCAATGAACACTTCAAAATTTGACGAACCTAATTCGTTTGTCAAATGTCAAAGTTTCTTAATTTTTATGTTGGTTCCAAGTAAATTGCTTCAGTTCAGTGGCTTGGCTATTATTAGCGTATTTCTGTCCTGTATCCCAACGGTAAAAGAGACGGACTGATGTGAATAGACTAGTAAGAGTGGGACGAACTGTGGTTATTCTTATACGTAATTTCAGGTAGATTGGAGTTGTTTTGACTTTGCGACGCTCCTTATCAAATTTAGAGCTTTTTCCCTGACTTAAGAGGATCATGCACCAGGCGCTTATGTCGTATTTCCTTTTCTCGAGCTTTTATTGAATTCGACTTATTAATGTCAAACTTTACAACTTATTTTGAAGCCAGTTCGACCTTATTGTTTGAGCTGAAATTTTGTGCTAAATAAAAGTATAGAATTAAAAAAAAATTAAACCGCCTTCAAAAAAAACACTGCCAAATCAATGTGCAACAACAGAAAGTCTATTAGTTTGGTAGGCTTGGCACCGACTTCTGTCAGTCAAATTTAATTATATAGGTATGTGTATCGTATTTATAAAGTTATTTCAATTGTACTTGAGTTTTGATTAGTAAAGGATAGTTATTTTATTCTTTTTAGTGTTTTTTTTAAAGGCGGTTTAATTTTTTTACTAACAATTTTTTGTTTCTCCCTTTTGAGTGATCTTGACCTAAATAAATATCTAGGGCAGGTCTGCAATTTACTTCTTTCTAATTCCGAAACGCAGCGACATACAAGAGAATCATCAATATAAATAAAGGTTATAACCAGGTCGCGTTATTTAGTGTATCTTCGAAGTCCAAGCTCCAATATCGGTGAAGTTTAAATGGAACCACCTCTGAAGTATTACCTACCAAATGAAAATATATTTTCGAAATCAGTTTATAAATGACGGAGTTATGAGGTAACAATCATACAAAAAAAAAAGAAAAAAAAATCATACAGACGAATTGAGAACCTCCTCCTTTTTTTGAAGTCGGTTAAAAATGAAAATTCATAAAATGCTTTTTAAAAAACTTTTGTTTTATTGGTTACTAGCAAACCCGGCCCGTTTCACTGGGCGTTAGTTTCACTGGGCGTAAAAAACAAAAAAAAATTCTACTGATCCGATCGCTACCAAACTTTATAGGAACACCCGCTAGGCCAATCTGAAGATTACCTGAAAATTTCATCGAAATCGGTCCAGCCGTTTCGGAGTCCATAAGGAACGTACATACATACATACATACATCACCTTTTTATATATATAGATAGATATATTTAAATTGAAATAAATTAAACAGTTTTTAATATTATTTTGGTACTGCAAAAAAAAAACAAAAAAAAATTCTACTGATCCGATCGCTACCAAACTTTACAGGAACACCCGCTAGGCCAATCTAAAGATTCCCAAAAAATTTCATCGAAATCGGTCAAGCCGTTTCGGAGTCCATAAGGAACATTCACACATACATGCATACATACATCGCCTTTTATATATAGATAGATAGATTGCTGATCTCCATGGTAATTATGATACATAATATTGAAATATGTGAGTTCATTTATAACTCTCCGATATTATTGGTTTTATAAGCTTGATGTCATTACCTGGCTGTCTGTCTGCCTGTTTGTTAATGTGTCCGTGGGTGGCATCGTAGTTTTCGAACGAATTGAACTCATTTGGATGCGGATTTTTATCCTTTGATAGCTACCGTTTTCAAATAAATTCTTCGCTATTTGTGATAGAAATTGATCCAGCTATTTTCAAGACATTCAACTTTGATTTTTGGCACTATTGCAGCCAAACAGTATCGCTCTATAATCTAACCTCTGGAAGAGTTTTGCTTTAATGAAGTTAGCAAATTAATTAATGTGTCAGAGACCCCCAAAAAACAAAAGAAAACAAGGTCATAAGAAATCTTAGCGGTTTTCAACGCATTTATTAATGTTCAACTCCACTAATAAAGTATGAAGTGGTATGAGTTTTCCAGAGGCCAGGTAGTAGTAACAAAATCAAACCATTTATCACTTTATAAGGGTATGCCTATTACATTTTGTACCAAGTTTTTTCTTATAAGTTTATCAGCATTATTATTAATTTAATTTAATTGAAAATACATGTAAATTTCTAAAGGAAACTAACATTGTTTCACAATTTATTATTTATTCTTGCAATAAGTCAAGTTTGAACACTTGCAAAGTCAAGTGTTCAGACGTGACTATACCACAAATAGATCCTTAGTAATGATGTCTGTACAGTCGTTTTAGTTGAAATCCGTACCATATTAACATTTTAAATGTTAAATCAATGGACGACTTTTATTCATTTTACCAATGGATACCGTTAGTTATAACCGCTACATACATATATATCTTCACGCTATATTCCTAACGAGATAGTCAGAGAGGACAGAGCGTCAAGCTTCGCGATCCTTACATACTTCTTTCGCCTCCACAAATCTCATCATTCTCCTATACATTATTGCCTAAGTATGCGGGTGCTTTTGACATTTCCGTCAGCTAACACACTGGTTATTGGTATTTGTAAGGCAGCCTTGGTCTTCTATGACTTCTGCTACCACTCACTTTTGCTCTGCAGTTTTTCTCCGTCAGTCTTTCATTAATAATTCTTTCTATGTGCCCGAACCATACGAACCGAACCAATATGTAATAATAATATTATAATACTACTTATTATAACTATTACGTTTGAAACTTCATATATTTTATTTTTAAAACATTTCAATATTTTCTTCATCTTTAAATTTTAGAATAAACACTATATTACATTTTTTTTTACAATATTAAACAACAAAATTTCCGCAATTCTGAGCACACCCTGTATAATATGCAAATAATATCTACCTACGTACATAAATGTAAATTTGATTATCTGACCCTTCTGATAGTGGGACCCTTGCGCAAATTACACATTTGTTTGACGATCCATAACTCTAAGGCTTGAAACATATTCTTGTAGATACGCCAGATAGATACACTACTATTTTATTACCACGAGGAAGTAAGTTGTAATAATGTAGTCGTTTGGATCTTTAGAGAATTTTACACTGTATTTGATATTTGTTTAGTAAAAAAAACTTTTATTTAGACAATGCAATTGCATCTCACATAATATCTAGAAAAATATTGAAACATGATCGCTAATACCTACGTATGTAAACGTATGTAAATACAAATCTTCACGCTGTATCTCCAACGGAGTAGTCAGAGAGGACGGATTCCTCAAATCTCATCATAGCCAGAGTGTTAGCAGACGGAAATGTCAAAAGCACTCTCATATCTAGGAGAAAACGTGTGAGGACAATGATATTTATAAATAATAACAAAAAGGTACATATATATCCTAACGTTAATATTTACAAACTTAAAACTACACATAATCTTAAATAATAGACTTCTTCAAAGTTGCCGCCTATATACACACATCTTCACGCCATATCCAGGAGGACGGAGCTCCAAACGTCGTGGTACTTACATACTTCTTTTGCTTCTTCAAATCTCATTATTCTCCTCGCACATTTTAGCCTAGGTCAACACTTTCGCTATTTGATCTTCATAAGTCAGCCTTGGTCTCCCTTGGCTTCTTTTATCACTCACTTTTGCTCTATAGATTTTCTTCGTCAGTCTTTCATCACTCATTCTTTCTATGTACCCGAACCATTTTAGCATTTCTTTCTTCATTATTACAATAACACTGTCGTGCAACCCTGTCATACTGCGTATCTCTTCATTGCTTATTTTGTCCGCAAAGGTGACACCGCACGTACTACTAAGAGATCGTATTTCTACTGCATTGATCTTACTTTCACTCGATTTCTGGCATATCCAGGCCTCACTACCGTACAATTAAGTTGGCACCAACACCACATTGTGTATGGCCATTTTGGCTGAGTTAGATAATATATTTGCACTGCCTACCAATACGGACAGAGCACCGTTCACTTTATTGCCGCCTGCTACCCATCTCTCCACATCGAGCTCACGTCTTCCATCCCTCGAAAACGCACTCCCCAGATGTACAATTTCGTTCACTTGTTCTAGACATTTTCCCATATATCACACTTTGTCCATCGCCTATGTACCTATTGCATTAAATAGCCATTAAATTAATATTGCATTAGTTACATTACGTAACGACAATTTTTCCCCTTGTTCAGTATTCTGTTTGTATCTTAGCACCAAATTCAGAAAGGATTCAAAATTCAAAATTTCAAATATAATTCGTTTTCCTATGTATACCAATAAGTAAAAAGGAGAGCAGAGATCGTTGGGTTCCTCACTCGCACCATCGGTGTAGCCAACATATACACGTAAAAATATGGCGAATGATGTCGGGCGCTCGTTCCGCGTGGTGAGACCAAAAACCGACTAAAATTATTTATTTCGTCTACGGAACCCTAAACTCGAAGGAAATTGGCGCTGATCAGAGGAGTGTGCCGAACCGTTCTGTGGAAGACTCGCTGGGAGCCCCCTTGGAAGTTGGCAAGACGCGGCTGCTCGGTGAGTTAGGTCAACTTTCTCTGTCAACTCTTGTGCTATCGAAGTACTTAAATAATACATGCGGTATTTTACCCAACACCCCTTTTATAGCAAAATGTAAAAATAAATTTTACTAAAGATATAGATATACTGATAACATATTTACTGGTTATGTAACGACAAAAATGTAGGAGAAAAAACGAACGAAAGACAAAAAAATAGAGCAAAAAATACATATCAATAATGTTTACTGTAAACATACTTTCTCGCTGCATTTATATAGATTATAAAAACATATATAATACGAATAATTAATAGGTATTAGGTACATTCACAACACAAAGCCGAGGTGACTGAGCATTATCCTCACTTATTATTTTAGCTGAATGCACACCACCCATTGTTGGCTTTAATATACGACATTTCTACTCGGACCGATTCCATTGTTTAGTCTTTTTAGGCTTTATTAAATTACGGTGAACGTAATCCGTGATATTTTTCAAATTCAAACGAAAAAAGGGTTAAAATAAAAACCGGTTTTGTTGCTTTTTAAATCCATACTTATTAATTGAAGAAAACAAAGAAAAATGTATGATTATTTAATTTTTGAATTCCTTGCCTTAATAGGGTTTCTTAATCTCATTGTAATTAGAAACCACTTCTACATTTTCAAAAATCTAACGAATCCTTTTCTAACTGAATTAAGAATAAAAAATCAAAAGAATTAAAAAATACTTTTTATTAGGTAAGACTGTTTGTAGGCATATTGGAGTATAACAATAACTTGTGTTACAATCGATTAGTGAGAAGGTTGCTGCTGCTCATGTGAATAAATACGTTAAATTGAAGTGTTGCTTTGGTTATACAATTATATTATAAATGACGTTGGGCAGGTTACCTATGAACTCTCAGTATTCTTGACTTGGACCCCTCAAGGGCCGAGCACCTCAGGTTGATAAATCCGGTCTTATAAGGAAAAACAGAACCCTTATACGTTCATTCACATCTTTGTCCTCTGATGTTTACCGAGCTATGACAGACAATTTTAGAAGTACTTATATGTTGTACAAACTTGAAATTCAGCAATGTGATACTAATTTTTAATTTACCCGCATACTTGAAAAAGTTAACATTTTACATAAGTTAAGATTTAGAAGAATTAAATATGAGGCAAATTCATTACTCGACTCCCGCATTTCTACTACTCTCGGAATAGTAACACTTGGAAACCAACTATGCGTTCGATACTAAAATAAATTTTTTTGAAGCCATAAATGACTACATTTCATGGTCAAACAATTATCGATCACTTTAAGGTTACTTTATGCATGCATGTATATATATCATACATGCACACATACATATCTTCACGCTATCCCTAACGGGGTAGTCAGAGAGGACGGAGAGCCAAGCGTCGCGGTCCTTACATACTTCTTTCGCTTCTTCAAATCTCATCATTCTTCTCACATAATTTCGCCTATTCCATATCACTTGTTAGTAAACATTTTAAGTGTAATTATTTAGTGCCCGATTTCACCAAAGTCCTCTAATACCCAGTGAACCCCTAAAAAAGGATAGGCGACCGCTAATGATGGTTTTGCGTTTCACGAAACGTTAGGAGCCCCTACGTAGTTAAAAGCTCTCCTAGAAACTCGATTTTTGAACATAGAAGTAAAACAATAACATCTGGTTTTCTCGATAAGTTTTTGGAAGCGAATAGTCACTATGGAAACAATATTTACTCACAAAAGAAAAGTATATTATTAGATTATTAAGGAACCGTTAGCTTTGTGAACAGGAATATTATCTAAGAACTGATTTAGAAGTCTTTTTAATCTAGGAAATATATGGTCATGTGACGACTTAGCGCTGGTAAAATAAGGCCTACTAAAAATTTTAATAATTTTTGAGGGAATTATCTTAGTTAAACATTACTTACAGGAAAGATAAACCAAAAGTACAAAATCTTATACTACTCCAGAACTCAATTCCACAATCATTATTATTGTATAGCTGTCGTACAGAACCCTCTGCACTTGACCAATTTCTTTTGTGAGAAACTACTTATACTCGAACACACGTGATAGACACCAAAGCCCTGTAATTTAAATTTAACACTGTAATTTAACACTGTAAAATAAACCGTTAGAATTTGACCGTCCTTAAGTCGTGACGTTTATTGTGGCCTTGTTAAATTAATATCTAACCTCTTGTTTTTCTTCTTCTTCTCTTTACAGATACAGTAACAGTGGCACAATCACTTGTCAGCGGGATAAACAATATTACGCGTGAGTACGAAAATGGGGGCTGGTTCGCGCGACTGTCCAACGCGAACTTCTTTTGTGGACGTGTTAAGGGTACAGGGAAAAAATGAGGGAATTTTCTTACCCCACAAACGGACAGCACCTACTTCACATACGAAGTTATAGATGGCGGTAATATTTACAATGGTAAACTATCTAAAAATGAAAGCTTTATAATTAACGGTTTTAACTTTTTTTTTAACTTATCGATAAAAACAGCATGCAAAAGTCATTGTTGGGATGACAAGAAAATATGTTGCAAAAATTATTTAGTGCAGTTTCGTATTTTAATGGTACTTACAAAATAAATTATTGTAACAAGTATAATATCGTTTTTATTGTGGTGGATAAAGAATAGTAGGAACAATAATATAAATTAGTAATTCAGTCTACAATAAAATCTATTTAATATTTAAAAATAATAGTTTTCGCATTGAGTAGAATGGCAGTTCTGGTTTTGTTTTACTTACGGAGTGTGTGTAAGAGAAACTATAAACATTTTATAAAGCACACACAATGGTTTATTTTCTATCGATTATTTTTTTTAAATAATAAAAAAGATTATGCTACATCTATAGTAAATGAAGCAATATAAAAACGCAAAACCAATGCAAAACTAATGAAGTTGTCATACTCTGTAGTTGGATACACAATTATAATAGTGGTTTCTTTATGGAAATATTAACAACAATATATTTTATTGTATTAACAACAAAGGTAGATGATAGAAATTTCATAGCGACGTTAGTGATATTGATTTATTGTTATATTACTAACAATGTCGAAGTATTTTGTTTAATATGTAAAAGAAAGTAAATAATCACACATTTGTCGAGAATGTACTGGCAATATTATAACCTAATTTCAATCTTTCACGTGTCATTAATGGCTGTCAGCTATTACCCGTGTTTTGTTGTTGTGTATTGTTGTTCCAAATTGCAATCAATTGTAAGAAGATACTGTAGTATGTGGTAATAACTAAGGAAACAAAGTATTGTAAAGGTTTGTACGTCAATGTGTAATTGCGATTCAATTGTTATTTCGTTCAAGTTAAGTCTGCTTCAAAGATACATTGCATTGTCTTAAAAAACATAATACGAGTATAATAATGAATATGATACTTCATGGTACTCTGTCAGTCTATGTACAGTTAGTATTTATTTTAATTATCTTTTATATTCAGCTATGTATCTTTGTAATTCAGTCTTATATATTACATTGGAAATATGCATAAAGCAACAGAATTAGTAATTCAAACTATAACCTACATTGAAAATAGTAATTAAAACTATAACCTACATTGAAAATTTAATATTATATCGATACACACCGTTGCTTTAGGGCACTGGTTCCCAAACTTATTTTGTCTACTGAGTCGAGAGCTCATGCAGTCGTTGTCTAAGATGCCTCCTAGCTAAATGAAATTACAAATCACCCCCCAGGCCTCTACACAACGCCCCCCTTTTTTTTCTGGGTCTCTTACAGCCCCCCTTTAGGCCTGCAGCGCCCACAAGGGGGCGTTATCGCCCACTTTGGGAATGGCTGCTTTAGGGCATACATTTAAGGGCACTTCAAAATTGGTAAAAATATTGACAAAATTACTGTTTATTACTATTGAAAACTATAATGCCTATCGATGAAATGTTTTTCCTTCATTTGTAATACATTACTTTAAAAAAATTATGAATGGTATAAAATAATAATAATCAATAGAAAAACGTGGTAGTAGTTTAAAATATTAGATTTTGTTTTAAAGAAAAAAATCTCCATAAAATAAATGAAAGATCATGAGAAACTGTCTAGCTGTCATTCTGACAATGACGTAGTCTTTCACAAGGTTTAGGAGCACTCCGCGACAATTCGCACAGTTAAAATAATAGTCTAACCATAAAGCTTACCATTATAATAGAATATGAATGGAATATTATAATATTGACAATATTAATATAGACAACTCGTTTCATATTTATTAGAAACAATTCTGCCATTCTCAAGTAAAAAGTAGTATATCTCATATATGTAAAATTTCTGTTTTAATATTACTAAGTCTCTAACATTCAGCAGTAAGGCGATAGTAGGCTTCATTGGAGTTAAAAAGGAGCATTTGGAAGAATCCGAAAACTTCAGTTGCACATATTTATTTAAACTTTCCAATTCTTTACACTTGCACATAATCTTAACGCACAATGTACTATCACTTTTATACCGTAAAACACCCAAAAACGCCAAAAACAGAAAATCTAAATAAAACGTTAACTTTACTTCTTCAGCTCCTGCCGCAAAAGTCGTCAACCTCTACTGTTACACGCATTGGGGATGTACTTCTAGAAAAAGACGGGGTATCTACCATTGTCTATAACACGCGAGTTAATGTGGGAGTAAAAGGTAGTTTAATATTGACTTTCAAGGCTTTAACCTGTAATTGTGGACTTGGAGTCTCACATGCTCCGCACGATTAACAAATTCCTAGAAGCAAACATTTCCTCCCGCTTGCCGCACCTGAGCATCTCAGTACCTTTTGTTTTAGTAATGAAACGATCACGAAAAAGACAGAGACGGCGTCGGAGTAACAAGTGAGTAACACTCATCGGAAGATCGGAAGGAGACTGTTAGATTACATCCATTGTTGTCGTATAAAATATTTTTAGATTCTGATTTCGTTCTTTTAGGTTATTTTTGTAAAAAATGGCAGAAAACAGTCATCAGCCTAATCAGAATCAACAAACCGATAGTTATTCGGCTTGGCAATCGGTTTTTTGAAGAGGAGATCAGTGAACGATCAGTGAACGATCAGTCTGATGCTTGCTTCTAATCAGTAAGATAACGAGGAGGACTTTGAAGTTTATGATATCACAAAATGAACTTCCAGCTTATACAGCATTATGATCATGATCAAGATGAAAATGAAGTTGAAAATGACGAAGATGATGCGCTCCTTATGAAATTATGAAGATCAATTTGTTTAAAAAACGTTGTGAGCGGACAATGACGGACACCTGGTATTAGGAAAATCTCTAATTACAGAATATTTGCCCGTCAGAATAGGCCTGAATTGCCGAGAGAGTTGCAGTTGATTATGAAGCGAATTTTAAGTGATTATATGGTTGAAGAAGATGTCCAGAGTAGAGAAACTAGTCAAGGTAGAAGAAATGCATGCAGATTTCGTCCACCTAAACTGCACAGAATGACCGTGTGTACTCGTGTTGGGTATGCTTGCAATATTCTCGCCCCTAATGCAACAACTGTCAGTAATTTATGTCAAATAAGGCCATCGTCAGAATTTTATTTTTTGTAGTTTTCAGTAATTCTTATGTTTATTTGTACTCTTTGTACTAAATAAGGTGTTTGTTAATTTTGTTTTATTACATGTATAATATTTCCCAAAATACCAAAATAAAGATCTCACGTCAATTAAGGTTGAACAGTAATATGATTGTTGATTTTTTCATAAATAATAATAATTAAAAAAAAAATTAAGAAACTAATTATTGAACACGGCTGTACTCACGTTTAATCGGTATAGGTACCAACTAGTTTCGGACCTATTGGAGGTCCTTCATCAGGGTGAGTGGGATGAGTTCATGTTCAATAATTAGTTTGTTAATAATGTCTCACGAAAGTTTCAATAATTTAAAGAATGATTACATTCATTTATTTGTCAATTACTACATACTTATAATAAAATATCAAAATGATTTTTAACCACTTGTTTGTTCCAATGAAAAAATAATGACAAAGTATTACTCTGTGAGACTCCACGTCCAGTGAAGTGTTATAAATTTCTCATGTCTATAGTTCAAGGTTAAGTTTATTTTTTTTTCTTTTTGATATAGATGATTCTAATTTTTTTTTTTAACAGGAACTGCCAGGTAATAACGTAAGACAATTATGAATTCTTACAGTTAAAGGATACGACATTAAATAATTTTTCCTAAAAGTTTTTTTTTTGTTCTGTCTAAATAATATAAAACAGTCGCAATCCGCGCTTTTCTGTATATTCACTTATAAACTTTTGAACTTCTAAGTGAAATTCAATACAGTTTCCTATCATTTTTTATATAACAAGGACGGTTTATATGTACATATGAGTACAACACTAAAATGAATTAGATCACGCGTGAGACGGGTCGAGTTGCTACTTTACCTATAAAATGAATACAAAGCGGCACTTTTCTCCTCTAAATTCAGAAAGTAATAACTATATTACTGTGTTGTTTCAATCGAACCGAGCAGAAATATTTGTTATTTTTGTTAGTGTTACGAGCTAAGGCGACAAACGATTCAGAAGTTAAGTTTCATATACAGTGTATTCAACAAAAGATATTTAAAAATAAACTGCCTGAACAAAAAATATCATAAAAAAGTACTGAAAAAAACTGAAATGAATTTTAGTAACTAAGCGCGAAACAGGAGTTTTTGGCGACATTTTATGGAGAGCGGTTTGCCGTTTATTTCAATTATTTGCAAATTGTTTCTAGTGGATATTGTGATACAAAATTGGCGTAGTTTTCCAAGTGTCTACGCTGTCGTATAATTATGCGGAAGTGTTAAAATAAGTGCTTACTTAGTAATGCAACTTTGAGACTTTTTTAGTGGCTAAGTCTGCCTCTTAGCGAATCCTGCTAGAAAGCTGCCTCAATACATTTGTCGCCAGAAACTATAAGACACATTAAAGTATATTACGTCGACATTTTAGTAAAATGACATGATATATGTAATATTTATTTGTTACTGATGACACTTGCTATATACCTGCCTATCTTTTCGGGGGAGAAACGTACAAAAAAATATGAAAACACAACTGGAAACGTATAAAAAAATAAAACTGGCCACTTGAAATGAATGAAATAAAAAATAATTATATTTGATGGCCAACTTCATACTGTCAGCTTGGCCCGCAACGGTGTGCGCGCGGAAATCCCAATTTTATTCTCAACTAAACGCGCCAAAAGAAGTATAACTTAAAAAAACGAAAATGGAATTATACAGCAGTAACGATTTTATAATCTTTAATGAATTTAAAAACAGAATTAATTAAAGTCATTGATTCTGCCATCTACATTCTACCATCAAAATCCAGAATATTTGAAAGCATAATGTAAATTTCCTGACACGAAGAAACGGATAAGCGTAAAATTGTTTTGAAATGAAATTAATTAGTTTCTTTAAAAAGTAATTGAAATAAAAGTCGCTAAGTGTTTTATTATTGCGCTCGTATTATAGAACCCCCACCACGTTTGCGTTCCAAACTAGCAGTGAAACTAGCACTTGTGCATTAATAAACACTTTGCAGTGGGCGCAACAGTTTGCTAATATTAAATAAAATTTATTAAATTTAATGAAAAGATTAAGCAAAGATTTACTGAAGTAGGGTCAGTGAAAAATAAATTGACATTTATATTCAGCTTGTTGAAAGCAGTAATTATGATTGAAAATACTCCATAATAAAAAAGCCAAATGTGTAAACGTCCATTTTTGAATTGTTAAATTCAATAACGGTTCTAGTTTTAAAAGTTAACATCGATTCGTATATCAGAAACATGGCTGCGATAAACAGAAATATAAACAGAGAGATCGAAACCGATTGTGATTCCATAGTATTTATTTCTGTTTTGGAAATGAACGCTAAAAGAAGCACAGTCACGCAATTAATCGTAAATAGTTATGATATCTTTTATAGAACCAAGTCTGGTTCATACTTGTATTATCCTTTATTATTCATATACCACTTTTAAATAATAAGTTTTTGATTATATATTATAATGTAATGTTTGAAAATAATAGTGAGCGACTCTACCAAATCAAGTTATTTTTATTTTTTTTATTAGTGTATTCATGTTGCAATCTAGCTCTATCATAAAGGCTAATGAGCAATTTTCTTTTAACTTATTCAAAACTAAAATAAATTACAGTCCTTAATTTCACCCACTGATGTCGGTGGGTGGGTGAAATTATTTTAATAAGTCACTAAATATGTTTGTCTAATGCAGCACTTTCACCCTTATCCTAATTTAACCAACTCCATTAACTCAAAAGGTTTAGTTCTCTTTAGTCTTCTTACAACAGTGTGGTATAGAGGAGGTACCAAATCAAGTGAGCTTGATTTGGTAGAGTCACTCCCATTTCTCCTGATCACTCTTACGTCTGCATTTTTTTATTAAATCTGTTGAAGATGACAATCGGCTGTGAATGGGAAAAACACCAACGTGATGTGTGCTAGTGAGTAACACTAGGTAAAAGTGCACGGTTAGCGAGCGTTAAACATAATAATTAACTCTTCACTATTTCGGTAATTATTTTCTGGATTTAAGACTGTGCTTTAAATTAACTATAGCTTACGTGTTTTAACACTTAATGAAGTATATTATTAAGGTGTCGACGACAGAATTGGTTTTGTATTAGAAGACTTTTGAATAGTTCAAAAAAACTGAAGTCCGGAGTCTAAGGCGATTGGTCCGCTACTCTTCGCTAACCTACATATAAACTTCAGAAGTCGTTTTCGTATAAAGTAGACTAAATAAAGTGAAACTTTGCTTTTGAAATTTTATTAATACAGTAAACATCGGCCATATAGGCATAGTTTGACGCTCAAGAATTGATTACAAAATATCTGTGATCATGTGTCAAAACGGAAAACAGTAGTTAATCTAAAGCTCATCCGGATTTCATTGTAATAGAACTTACAACACCCAAAATTATTTTTTATTACTGTTATTCAAGTTACCATACCCTAAAAGGGAACCTTTATGAGATCACTCACACGTCCCATCTATATATCTGTTCGTTTGTATGTTTCTATGACGGCTAATAAATTAGAGAGGCATAGTGATACATTTTATTAATCCACATATGATGTACTAGTTAATATGTAACTTGCATAACTCTAGACAGTTAGTCCTGTACTACGATTTAAGGCAAATAATCAAATAAAATATAGATGTGTGGGTGCTGTTCTCTAACGAAATGGCGACCGATCAGCATAGCTGATAAAAATGTATGTCGTATGTACAGGCGAGTCAGCTAGTCTGATTTGCCTCTCCGTTAGTACTCGTACACGATGTCTAGAGTTATTAGTAAAGTATACATACATACATACATACATATCTTCACGCCGTATCCTCAACGGGGTAGTCAGAGAGGTCGGAGCGCCAAACGTCGAGGTCCTCATTCTCCTCACACATTTTCGCCTAGGTATGCGAGTGCTTTTGACATTTCCGTCGGCTAACATTTTGATCTTCATAAGTCAGCCTTGGTCTTCCTTGGCTACTTCTACCACTCACTTTTGCTCTATAGATTTTCTTCGTCAGCCTTTCATCACTCATTCTTTCCATGTGCTCTAACCATCTTACAGTAAAAAATAAAATAAAGTACATTATGGTATTATTATTTAAATAGATTTATTCTAAAAGTGAACTTCGGAACAGTATTTGAATAAGATTACCTTCGCCCCATTTTGGCCCACGACAAACATCTACCAACTCACACTTTTATAAATCGACGTATAAACATTTAGTGCCAATTATACAAACTATGTACTTACTTCATTATAATAACAATCTACGTAATATAATATCTTAATGTACAGTATACGTACAGAATTGCAAGTATATTTCCACAGGGTCCTGTAGCCAATAAAACATAATTACGGAAGGGCCTGCGTAAGAAGGGTCAGGCTTTATGAAGTCGCCTAATTTGTGTTGCTAATTCCCTCACGAGTTTTTAGCGACAGGATCCACATTGCTTTCTTCTTATACAAACAAAGGCATTATTATATCGGAAGTACACGGAAAAATACCAGAGGTACCTATTCACGGAATGAAAATGAGAATTTCTTGCCAGTTCTTTACAGTGCAAATTTTTTAAGTATGAAGGTATAAGATTACTTTCTGTTATGCCCGCGGTGTTCGGTATTTAAATTAGTTATATTTATAACATAGAACTACTGGCACAATATAAGCATTTTAAAAACAAATAAATATACTTGTGTACATAGTACTACGCGATTAGGTGGAGAACGGAATTCAAAACGGCGGCTCATTGTACTAGTATCCTCACCAAAGAATTATATAGTAAATATCTTAAAAAAAAACGTGTGCGAACAGGGGGAATCCCCTCAGGAACTAAATTCCTTAGCTGCAGTTCCCATTTCTCAAAACATACTGCAATAATGAGACCAATAAAATTAAAAAAATAAAATGTTCTATACTCGCACGCACACATATACTCGTATATAATAGAAAGAGACAGAAATATCACTGTGAATTTATGTATAGAGCTAAGAAAGCTCCAAGCAAATACCACGCGTCGCGCGGGTCCCGCCCCAAAAACGCTTTTTTCTTACGTGACGACTTCTACCAACTCAAACCTCCCGCAAGCAGTTTTAAAGAACTTCGTTCAAAAACTTCGTTTCAATATTTATATTTTTATTTAATGGCTTCGTTAGTTATTTTTACAATTTATTTTATATCAACCTAAAGTTGGCAACAAAAATGTAAATAGTCTTGGGTCTTTCAGATCTAAAGAAATTATTGACATAAACTTATAATTTCATTATTATGCGTCAGTCGAACTTCATACTTGACCTTTTATCTTACATCATGATACCCTTACACCATCGCTTGCACCCTTATAATCATATCATACCCGCCTTGACTACGGGCTTACGAAGTACCATTACACTCCAAGTGCGTTTATCAATATGCAAAAGTACAATCGCAGGCGTAAGCCAGTTTAGTGTAAACGGCTGAAACAAAGCGCAGTAGCTTACAATTAAGATACGACATATTAATACCACTTAACACTTAAATACTGCGCTCGCTCGAGCATAGCCGGCAGTAAAATAACTTCTGATTCACTAAAATATACCTAACATGTACAAATGTGTAGGCAATTTCATCGATTGTGTGTTGGATATTATATATATTTTCTAGTAAATCGTATTTAAGTCACAATCATTCTATTTCTGCACTCTTAAAGATAAAAATATAATATAAAAAATAAATAATCACAAGGAAGTTACTATCAACTCTCCAACTCGACTAATACAATTGAAGAAAACTCCACAGTATTTTTTTTCTTTCTTTATGGCATAGCAAACAGTTTAGCGCACAGTTTAGTTTACCAATGTTACGTATTAATAAGTAGAATAACAAGTATATTAGTTTTTTCTTATCGTAAAACTCCTCCAGTAAAGTGATAGTAGGCTTTACTGAAGTTATAAAAGACTTCTTGGAAGAGCGCGAGAACTTCAGCTACAGATGTTTATTTAGACCTACTCCATTCCTTTCACTTACACAGAACTTTAAAATACAATATACTATCACTTTTGTACTTTAAAACTCCCAAAAATGTAAAAAATATAAAATCTAAACAAAATGTCAACCTCACTTCTCTCGTTCCTGCCAAAAAGTCATCCACAGTATTTCCAATTGTTTTCCTAATTGAAACGCCGTCTTCAAAAACACAGATAACAAAATCAACTAATACGAAGACTATTCGCTGGTTCATAAAGACTGTCATGACAGGTGTCACTGCGAAATCGTAGTTTAAGTTTTTCAAATGGTATTTGATAAATATTAGTACATTTTAATAAAGAATAGATAAAACCATTGAAACGAGTTTGAAATAACGTGAAATCTTTAAGGCTTTAACTAACAGAGCTAATATATCTTTTGAATATATTAATATCTATTAGTACCTACCCTTATTAGGGCTTTGTCAAAGACTATATAAACTGGGGCAGACGCGTCCTATGAACCAAATGCTGAAGTGTTAAATAGAAGTCAATTAACACCAATACGTGCAAAACGCTATTACCGTTATAACATGTCACATGATCTTACAAAAAGTGTTGTTACAAAAAGAAAAAGCTTAAAATTAAATGACTTTGATATTTTACTTTCTAATTACACTTACGTAAATATTATTTGTGTGTGTAATATTGCCTATGTTTTAGTACAAGGATTGTGAAAAATGTTCGTTTCGAGATGGACGGATCTATCTCGATTTACATAGAAGTCTTTGGGGTTCGCAGCTAAAATAGCATAAATAGAGTCACGGCGATTTTGTCACATCTGTCTGGCCGTTTATCTGTATGATGATGTGATGTTTTTCGTCATCCTTACGCTTGTTAAATCGAAATTGGGGGAAAAAACGTTAATTGGTATCCCAAATTAAAAAATTAATAAAAAATGTATTCAATTATTTTAGACAAAGTGGTAAATACAGAACTCTTATTATTTTATAGTTTCGTCATGTTTCATCTCTCCATCCGTCTGTTAGTCTGTCTGTTTGTATGCCGTATATCACGATCGATTTATTACGACATTTTTATGTGTCAGAAATCTGATACAAGGACGTAAAGCTTAAACCCAAAGTCAGATATGAAAAATAAGAAAAACGTGTTATAGGTGAACGTGACAGGTGTGAAGGGGACAGAATAAATCCGCTATGACACGTACAGGCGGATAGACAATCCACCTATCCTTGTGACATGACCAATTTATTGTCATTTTTACATCTACCGAACTGAAACTAGGTTGCGTATACATACGTTATTATTATATTACTAGCGACATCGCAAGGGTACAATGTATTAATGTGGCGTCATAAGTGTCCAAATGATTTAGACACAACATGTACTAACTACGTTGCTATCCGATTGTGTATACGATCCATTTTATAGCGTTATGATATAGAGATTTGATAGTTACCAAAAAGCCAAAGTAAAAAGTGCATTTATGTTTCATTTTTTACTTTATTGAAAGAATAACATGCCATTAAACTTCGAAAACCAAATAGTGATTTTTAATACCCACGAACATACATTATTTCACAGGTAAAAACTTAATTCAAAATATTTACATCCAGTAAAATTATGAATGAAATAAGAAATACATCAAGATGCACTTAAAGCACCTAAATAGGTTCTATCTACCTACCTATATACTTTACGAATAATATTTACTTTTCATTCCAACGATGAAAAACGATGATTGGATCTTCGATACAAGCGACCAAAATTGGTTTTTTCAAATATAGACTTTCATAGAGGGCCATTACGTCCATGTAGAGGGCAGAGTGAATTCGAATAAGAAACATGAATACTGTTCCTTACTGGTTCCGCAATCAAAGAGGTCAAAAGAAAATATGTTATGAAAAATTAAGGAAAAATGTTACTGGCTGATTATTTGGCCGGCGGTAGCCGTGTGCTAGAAAAAAATTAATTAAAAATTTGAAATACATTCAGGATTCTAGAATCTTTTACTTTGCTTTGTATAACAAAACATTAACTTTACTTTCTATAAATAAAATATGTATGTATTATACGACATTAACATTTTTTAACATTAACGGGACGCACCGGCGAGCTGTCAATATCAGCTGCTTATGAAATTAATTTTAAATTTGGTTATTCTTGTTAAATTCGTTTAAATTTGTACTACAAATAGATGCCAATAATCATAAATATAAAGGAAAAGTGTTTGTGATATAATTGAAAGTGAATAAAGTCTACAACTGAACTTAAAGTGGTACCGGCATCTGTCAACGGACATACGTTTTTGAATTATACTTAATTCTATGTTAACCCGGGGAGTATTGTTTTTTATATTGATTAATATACATAATCGATTGCTTATTATGTTCGACTATTGCTAACATATTGCTAAAATTACTGTTAACAAGAAGCACCACTCCCCAGTTCTCACTACTTGTGAGACACGTCAAATAACACACACTCGGCAGGTTGCAATCTCTTTTTGCTTGACTATCAGGTGGAAGCAAAACTGAAGTATAACAACATATTGCCACAGACATTATTTACTGCTTTACTCAACAAACACAACTTCAGAGAGTAAATTTAGAAATAAAACCTTTCATTTATTTCAAAACAATTTTTTTCATAATTAGTTTATTGAAAACACATTCTTTATTTTAAATTATTTTAAGTATTACATTAATTTGTTTTTAATTCAAGTATTTAATTAAATAAAATTTACGTTTATTTACGTGTATTTAAGTTATTTAATTTATTCAAGTACTAAAGGTGAAATCAGTAATCTACCTACAAAAAAAAAACTAATAACATAATAATAACTCTCTAATTGTAAATAATCGCAGTTTTTAAGGACTTATTTCATATATACATAAACTATTTCAGGATAATGGCCACCAAAACAGGAGTGATGACACGTAAGGTAGCCTCTCGTGACATAGAAAGTAAATTGAAGGCCGCACTCTCAGAGCTGAAGGAGGCCCGTGACCTCAACGAGCAACTGTTGAGGGAGCAAGAAGAACATGAAGAGGAGGCTAAGCGTGTCGTTGATCAAAATACAGCGCTCAAAAGTCAACTGGTCGAATTGCACAAACAATTTATGGAAGCAGTGGAAAAACAAAACCAGCTCCAAGAGATGGTGGATATGTTCCACCAAAGCAGTAACACCTACGAACAGACCCTGGGAAGAATTCATGAACTGGAAGGCGAGCTGAATGAGTCCCGCCAGCTCGTTCAGCAATTGCAAGACTACAGAAAAGACCAGGAAGCTTGGCATACACAGAACCTGTTCGAGGAGCTGGTCGCTGCTAATACAGATGAGTTATTGCCAGGCGGACCAGATGGACCAACAGATCCAGGTGTTCACTTTAGACCAATTAATAATAAAATCGAAATACAAAGTAGAAATAAGTTACGTAAATATATTAAAATTAGAAAATTTATTAATAAAACTGAAAAATTAATCAAAAAACAGAAGTCATCTTATAAAAACATAAAATTGAGGAAAGACCGCAGGGATCTGATGAACCAAATGGAAATCCGTACTTATAAATTACATGAATGCAGGGAAAGATATGATGTGGAGGAGACCAGAGAGCTGCATGGTGTCATAAATAAATTAAAAGATAATATTTCAGATATCACTAATATATATCTTAGGCTTCTTCTTATCTATAACTTAACCTTCTAATAATCTATATCTTAATCTATAACTTAGGCTTCTATCAAAACAAATAGAAAGTGAAATATCTGTATATAAAAGTACTTGTATAAATACAAAAATGTCATCTGAATTTTTTAGGGCGAATAGGTCATACTCGCAGGTTATTAATGACAGATTTGATGACTGCAGTCCTCAAATTAAAGAAAAACTTACTGACTGTAGTAATATTAAAAATAACATTGCAATATTTTCTGACAGATTAGGATTAGGTTTGGGTAGTTTAATTAACAACAGTGTCAGTCAGCCAGTCACGAATTATTGTTTCCCAAAGGCACCTGTTTCTCAAATATTTAAACTAATTCTAAATAAAAAGTTTGATGTAAATACCACCTTAGTACTCTTATTGGGAAATTCAACAAATGTAATGAAGCATGAATTAGCTGATATCTTGAATTCTTTGGCTAGAATAAAAAATGTGAACAAAATTGTACTATGTGCGTTCCCCTATTCCACATGGTTGCCAAAGAATTATAATAATTATATTCAAAATTTAAATGATATGTTGAGTAAGGTGACACTTTGTCATAGTGACAAATTTATATTTTTTGACACCAATAAATATATTGGTAACATTTTATACAAATTTAGACTGACAAAAGGTACTTTGTACTTGTCAAAAAAGGCAAAGCATAAACTCGCTACATTAGTAGCTAAATGTATTAACTCGGTTATAGGGTCTATAACTAAGAACGTAGTCAGGGACGAAACAAGTTTTAGTAGTAATACTAATATGAATGCTGAAAAGAATTATTTAAATTAAACATTCAGACAACAGAGAAACTTCATAATAATATCATTACGTGTGTACATCAAAATATCAATAGTTTCTCTGGCAAAATATTGGATGCTGAAATATTAATAGAAAAATGTAACATAGAGGAGACTCTCACAAGACTCAGCAAATGTAAGAAGTCGGTAATAGCGTGTGGTGAATTCAATGTAGGCATATTAAATAGTTCGAAGGAAAAAGATATGTTCATCTCGCTCTTTCTCTCATTTAACTTAGTGCATATTTTCGATGAACCGACCAGGATTACATACCATTCCGCGATATGTATAGATAACATTTTTATGAATAAGTGTGAAATTATAGAACATACTATTGTTAGTGGTATCCGTTCAGATCATAAAGCTCAGTTAATAAAAATAGAGGACATGAAACATAAATCAGAACAAATATTTGAATTTAAGCCATTGGGAGAGAGTAGGCTAAAAAATTTTACTCATGATGTACCCAAATTTGCAAACACGGCTCTTCTGGTTGATGATCCAAACATCATGTATGAATCTTTAGTCAAAAACCTATCCAAAATATTTAATAAGAATTGTCCAAAGAAAAAGAAAGTAGTCGTTAATAACAAGTTACGTTTTGTGGATTGGGCGACGAAGGGCATAAGAAGAAGTAGGGATAGGCTTTATGAGTTATATGATGAAAAATCTTACACTGCAGATGAAAATTTTCATAACTATGTTCGCACTTATTCGAAAATATTTAAAAAAGTATAAAAACACGCGAAAGCGATCTATATCGCGAATAAAATTAAAAAGTCAGACAATGCGATAAAGGCTACATGGAACACTATTAATAACGAAGTTGGTAGTAAACGAAATAGAAATAACGAAGATTTTTCAATTCAAGTTGGTAATAAGGTTGTTACTAATAAAATTGAGGTTGCTAATGCTTTTGAAAATTATTTTTCGAATACACCTATAGAAATAACGAATGGTTTGGGAGCGTCTTCGCAAACAGCAGAGACGTTTTTGAGAAAAAATGTTGGAAAATAGTTCCCTAATTTTCAATTTAGGTACACATCTTCACTTGAGATAGAAAAAATTTTCAAGCAATTACATAAAAAGAAAAGTAAAGATTTATTTATGGGGACTATCAGTTCATGTCATGACTGGTGTAATACCTTTATTATCGCCAATTTTGGTAGAGATATTTAATAAATGTGTCGATCAAGGTGTGTTACCCAATTTAATGAAACACAGTAAAATTATTCCATTATTTAAGTCAGGTTGTATGTTGAATCTGACAAATTATCGCCCGGTGTCAATATTGCCAGCATTGAGTAAAATATTCGAAAAAATAATACTCAATCAAATGCTAGCACATTTTAAGATTCACGGGGTGTTTCACGGTCAACAGTACGGGTTCACGAGAGGGCGGTCAACAACTCATGCGGGGGAGCAAGCTTGATCAAGACTGTACTTCAGGCTTGGGAGGGATCTCAGGATGCCATTGGTGTTTTTTGCGATCTTTCCAAGGCTTTTGTTTGTGTTAGTCACGAAATTTTAATTTGCAAGCTTAAATACTATGGAATTCGTGGTAACGCTCTCAATCTCGTGGTCTCGTATTTGTCTGGCCGGGAGCAAAAAGTGAGTGTCAATCGGGTTTTGTCTGTTGGTTCGAGGTTAGGAATGGGCGTTCCCCAAGGATCAATTTTGGGACCTTTTCTGTTTCTAGTCTACATTAATGATCTCCCATTTATGCTCAGGAACTTATGCGAAATAGTATTATTTGCTGATGACACTTCATTGCTATTTAAACTGGACAGAAAGAACTTAGATATTGCCTGGGTGAACGGGTTCCTGGCGGACGTCTCGGGGTGGTTTGCTGTTAATAATTTACTACTGAATGCACAAAAAACCAAATGTATTAAATTTTCCCTTTCTAATGTACCCAGAATCCACGATAAAATAGAATTGTGTGGGAAACAGTTAGAACTAGTTAGGTCTGCCAGTTTTCTTGGTTTAACAGTAGATAGTAAATTGCAATGGGAGGATCATATCGGGGCATTGGCTAGTAAGCTCGGTTCCGCGATATATGCCATTAGACGCATTAGGCTAGGTTGATGTACTTCGCATATTTTCATAGCCTGATGTCCTATGGCCTTTTGCTGTGGGGATCAGCGGCGCATATTAACTCGATTTTTATTTTACAAAAAAAGAGCGATACGTGCTATTTACAGTATGAATGCACGAGAATCACTAAGAGATCGTTTTAAAGACATCGATGTACTGACCTTGCCGTCCTTATACATCTTTGAAATTATTATGTATACGAGGAAAAATATAGATCGATTTACAAAAAAAGGCGATATTGGTGGTATGGAAACCCGAGGTCGTGATAAATTGGTTGTTCCAAAATTTAAATTACATAAGTCAAATGTTTCATTTTTGGGTAACTGCGTTCGTTTTTGTAATAAAGTTCCACAAGAAGTCACTCAATTAACAGAAAATATATTTAGATTAGTTATAAAACGTACATTGATTAGACAATCATACTATAAAATAAACGATTTCGTTGAAGATAAAACAATAGTCTGGAAATGATTTTCTCTGCACATGCATTTACTGGCTCTCTGAATATTGTATTTTAATAAACCTTTCGTAAAAGGATGTTGAAAAAATTATACCTGACTGAGTTTCTTGTCGGTTCTTCTCAGTGTCCAGGTTTTCTTTTCTCTTCTCTTTGAACCGAACTAAAGTATATTTGACGTTCAAAAATAGCTTGCGATTGGGTTTACTTGAATAAATTGATTTGACTTTGACTTTGACATTTAAACCTGTCGGAAGAAGTGCTCTAAATGATAGTGAAAACCGTATCAAAAGTGGTTTGGAAAAAATAAGCAGAGAAACCGACAGACGCGGACAGCGACTTCGTTTTATATTGACAAATGATAAAAGCGGAACCTTTATGATTTCTTGGTGGTGTGCGTGCCCGTCTGTCCGTCTGTCACAGCCATTTTACTTAAGGTCTATTGGCACTTTGTAGGTGAAATTAGAAAGGTATTCTATAAATCGTTATACAATAGTGTCGTGAAATTACAAATAAAATTTAGGGGTATCACTCCATACAAGTAAATGTTTAGAATATCTTCAGATAGGTCTTCAAACGTGGTATAGAGGATTCAAGATTAGTTCTTTGTTTAAGTTAATCGTTGGAGAGATATATGCGCTTCTAAAGTTGATAAAAGACAGAAGTCGTTGAATGGGTTGAGTGTGAATGTAAACAAAATTAAAATTCTGAAGACAAAGTGTGAAATATGGATAAATGGAAAATGTCTAGAACAATTGAACGACATTGTATATCTGGGGAGTGCCTTCTCAAGTGATAGAAGTTGTGAGTTGGAGAAACGAGTAGCAGCTGACCATACAGTAAACGGCGCTCTCTCCGAATTAGTAGGCAGTGTAAATATATTTAACTCAGCCAAAATACCATACACAATGCGGTGTTGGTTCAAACTTTATTGTACGGTAGTGAGACCTGGATATGCCCGACATCGAGTGAAAGTAAGATAAATACAGTAGAAATTCGATCTCTTAAAAATATGTCCGGTGTCACCCTTGCGGACAAAATAAGCAATGAAGAGATACGCAGTGTGACAGAGTTGTACGACAGTGTTATCATAAAAATGAAGAAAGGAACTCTTAGATGGTTAGGGCACATAGAAAGAATGAGTGATGAAAGACTGACGAAGAAAATCTACATAGCGAAAGTGAGTGGTGAAAGAAACCAAGGAAGACCAAGGCTGACTGAAATTTCAAATGTACTCGCCATACCTAGGCGAAAATGATTGAGGAGAATGATGTGATCTGAGGAAGCGAAAGAAGTAAGGACTGCGACGCTTGGCGCTCCGTCTTCTCTTACTATGCCGTTAGAGATACAGCGTGAAGATATGTAATGTAAAGTCGTAAAAAAATGGTTCTCCCTTCTAACTTTTCATCTACGGGGTGGAAATTACCGCTACTACCTTTTAATTTGGTTAGACGTTTCTAATGAGTTGCATCGGTTGTGGTCTCAAGCAAACTGTCGCAGCAAGTTTCACTCAACAAGGTAGGAGTTTTGTCAAGTACCCCCGATATTTGTAAATAGTTTAAAGATACCTATACACAACACTCACAGTGTCCACACGTTTAACCGAATGCGAAAAACGACGTTTTGTCCCTTGAATCACAGGATTCCACATCGTCGGTAAATTGTATCCGTTTCCCGATTAAAATTTTTATGCCTCCTGATTTCAATCGCTTCGCGTACTAGTCTTGGTTAAAGGTGGCGATCAGTAGAAAGGACTTGCAGGCGATGAAACTCAATCCAGTGATTGGTATCTGATTGGAGCAGATGTTCTGCTCTAGCTGATTTGGTTGTTTGCCGGTTTTTCACCTCTGTAATTTCTTTAAGCCATTCACAATAGTCTGTTTCGTTTGGCCAATGTATAAACTACCGTAGCTATAATCTTTATAGACTCCTGGTGTCTTCAACGGCAAAATCTCTTCGGGTTTGCGCATCTATGTGGTTCACCTTTGTTCCAGAGGTGTAAATGATGCGAATAGAGTAGTACTCTTTCAAAATTGAGTGAAACTTGCCACTTCAGTTTGCTTGAGACCACGGCCGATGCAACTCGGTCGAAACGTCAAGCCTACAGATAATCGCGTTAATTTCCTGTTTTAGATATTTTATAATGCAACGTGAAAGTTTAAAAATTTAAATAAGGTGGAAAATTCTGAGAAAATTTAAGGTAGAAAGTAGAACTTGAAAACACTTTCAATGAAAAATTCTTTTAACAGTTTGAATGAGAAATTTATAGCTTTTGAGATACGGAATATATTTTAATACACACTAAGTGACCGCAGAAATAAATTTGCTTTTCATAGTCTCTTTGAGAAATACTTTAACACACTAACTTATTTTTGCTGTCGATTAAATGTAGATCAAAATCAAAGTCAAATCAGTTTATTCAAGTAAAACAAAACCCTGATAGTTCAGAAGAAAGTACGTTTTTTTAAGCGATTTTAATTTGAGCGATGCACACGTTTACTTTACTCACACACACATTCAAACATAAGTCGCTTTATAGTTTACATGTACTTTAAGTATTATACAAATGGACACTGCAAAGAACCGACAAGAAACTCAGTCAGGTATCATTTTAAGATGTATGATTACGGAACCCTTCACTGTGCGTGGTCCGACAGGTGCTTGAACAGTTTTTAAAATTGACTTTAAGTCTGTCCGAAGTCGCTACGGAACTAAGTTTTTTTCATATACGGCAGTGGTATATTGAATGAAATTTTGGAATATAAATATATCTATTTGTATTTGTAAACTTAATAAATAGCAGATAATTTACACATTACTTTGATATGCGAGTAGAATTTTATGATGCGTCTTTTAGAATTTGTGTGGAATCAAATTACGTAAAATGTCGTTTCAGTATGATGAAGGCAAAAATTATTTGAAAGTCGTCTTTGACGTGATAACTTTTTGCTTTCTGCCGCATGAGACGTTGTCACACCGTATGTCACCTTGAATTACAATGAATTATAAAATATTTTAAAAATACTTAATATGTAGCAGGTTTAGTACACACATATGTATATACAATAGCTTAGCCAATCTCGGCTACAGCGATAATTTATTCAAGAACAGGTATTGACGCGGTATATATATACATATATTTGAAAACGTAAGCTGTCGCGCTGATGCAGACGCACTCTTTTTCTTGCTTCTCTTAACCCAATGGAATGGTGACCGCTACAGTTGGAAATAAATTCAGATGAAAGCTTAGGGTGAGAGTTACTATCGACCTTTCTGTTACTCTTGGCCTCCTACAATGCCCTGCTCTCTCGCTGATTTCATCAAAACCTTTCACTTATCAGCAGTGAATTGCCTTTCTCGCGGAGTTAGACTAAGTAGAAGTTATACTACTCTTAAACATACTTTCACTGACGACGTGAGTAGAGATTGGAAATGAAACATGCTTTTTTAACGACGGGATTTGAGTTCAATACACCAAATTTCTCGTTACTAATAGTAGACATGAAGTAGCGTTGTACACAAATAAGACTAGCAACTAACTCGCAGAAAGTAGTCATGTTCTTCACTAATACTCGTAGGCAATATAATATATTACGTTATAGTCCCGGGAGTCAGATTGTAGAGCTTCTTTTCAGTAGCCCCCACACCATAGGACTGAAGTTTCTTCACTTGATATCGCTTCAGTAAGACTTCTTCCGTCCTTCCTTCGCTTTGCCCTGGCTTCCAATTTGCTATTTTGATCGCTAGCAGAACCGTCGTCGGCGACCTCCGTTCCTGTATTCCTGTATTTATAACCACCCACTGAATAGCTCTAGCACTCGAAAAACTTCTAGCAAAATTAACCAATTAGAAACATTACCTATAACTAACAGAAACGTCGTCTACAAATCTTATACATAAACATAAATTTCTATGCGTTCCTAAAACGTTCATCCAATTGTGATGCAACATTGGTGAGTTGTTCTGCGCACGACCACAGAGGTTTATTTCAGTTTTTTAATATAAGTAGCTATTGCCCGCGAATTCCTTCGCGTATTCTTTTATTTACTAAAAAATTTACTTAACGAACTGTCATTGTCTAGTTTGCTCATTATCAGATGTACGCCTAAATTCTTATTGTTGGAGGCGTCCAAATATAATCTTGCGGTAATACTTTATAATGTTCACGGCGGTGTGACATGCGGCTGAATATAACCGTATGACAACATCGCCAGACATACGACAAAGAAAATCCTTCAGCATACCTCGCTTAAAATTCGCAAAGCGCACGGTGATCAAGCGGTTCAATGTAATATTAAAATTCCAAGATTTTCCGGTTTTATATAAAAAGAGAAATGCCAAGGAAAATACAAAAACTCAATTATGTGTTTAACAAAATGCACCAAACAATTATTTTTTATTTTCGCTTATTTTGATGATGACGCGGAGCCATTTCTCATTCCATAGGCAAAATGGTAAAAAGTAACCCTTTCCTCTTTGTCTGATCGTATGTGACAGTCGATTTTTTTTTCGCTATCCGTACAGCTATTTATATATATAAACGGGGGTTGCGGGTTCGATTCCCGTCCCGAGTCTGGGTGTTTATGTATAATATGTATATATTTACAAAAGAAAAGTATATAAGTAGTATATCAGTTGTCTAGTACCCATAACACAAGCGCTATGCAGCTTACTTTGGGACTAGATGGCGCTGTGTGAAATGTCTGAGTATTATTATTATTATTATTATTATTATTATTATTTATTATCTACTTATTTGGTACGAAAAAGTAAACTGACAACCCCAAACCGAAATGAGAAAAAAGATAACAATTCGATTATGTGCAAGAAAAAGGAGATGGCTATTTTAAACTCGGACCGAAAAAACATAACGGACCGAGCCATAATAGGTTGCCGATCTTACCACCGTGTGTCAAACGAATTTTTTTGTTTCTTTCATTGGCGTAACCACGAGTAAATTAGTTTACTATAGTAAGTATGGCAGCCTCGCACTGTTAGTGTAATTCCTGTCAGCTAATGAATCGATCAGGAAATAATTATTTGCATATTACTCGTAAATCTTAAGTGTTTTAACTCCTAGTATTCACAAAAATAAAAATATGTCATGTTCAGCTGTGTTTCGTTATACTGTGACCTTTTTTAGTCATGCACATTAGTATAAAACATAGAAAGTTGGTTAACAAAAAAAGCACTTTAAGGACACGCTTTTGGAGCAAATGGACCATCCATAGTTACTTAGTCCAATATTTTTAAGCTATGCTATCGAGTCGGGTAATCATTGAAAAGTTAAGTGTAATAACAGTCCTTATTTTGAAAATTACTTAACCGATTTTAATGAAACTTGCATTGTTCTCTAAGCTAAAAAACAATTAATTCAATAAAAGAGATAATTACTGAACTTAATTTTCAGTTTTTGATAAATATGTAGGCAAACATACATACACATAGACATACATACACACATACACTTGTTAAATTTTGCACACCTGTTTAGAATCCACGTAGACTAACATATGCGAATAATGTATAACTCGAAAAATATTAAATGCGTACAGGTAAAATCCTTTTTTTTGAAGTCGGTTAAAAAGGTAATGAATCAAATTATATTTAACTAGTTGTTGCCCGCGACTTCGTCCACGTGAATCGCGGCTTGTGTTCCTCTCCGGGGTTTAATCTATTTCCATTCTAAAATCAAAATCGGTTAAGCCGTTTGGAGGTAAATAATTACGAACACATGCATCTGAAAGTTAATCGTTTTTCTAGAATGTTGACTTGGATGGAAACATAGGATGACGAGATATAATTAAAAGACGTGCTTTCGCTAGCTCGTGTATTTCTCCACTGACTTATTTTTTTTGACATTCGAAAATACCATGTTATTATGAAAGTAGCAACACCCTCAAAAAAACAGTGCCCCCAATTGTTAACGATTATGATTAGAACGATTAATCGAGAATATTGATAATAGCTAACGCATCTATACAAATATTATAAAGAAGTAAACTTTATTTGTGTGTAATGGATAAACTCAAAAACTAATCAACGGATATCAAAAGTACTTTCACCTGTAGAAAGCTACATTATCAGCGAGTAACATGGAATATATTTTATTTTTAAAAAAAATTTTACTCTTACGAAGCCGGGGCGATAATGTCACCAAGGATTAAATATTAAATAGTTATAAACTATCTACTTTTAACAGTTCAAACATTTTTTTTTACGTCACAGGTAGTTTATTTTTCATTTTGTACTGCAGGTTAGCTTTCGATTTGACCATTCTAGTGAAATTTTGCTCCGTTATTTTGTCGTCCTGTAGGATAGTTTTACACGGTGGCTATAGACGTTGTGTTCTTTAACGTGTAATAGTCAAGCGGTGAATTTAAAATTATATTTAAATAACAATAACTTTTTTCACAGTCATGCGATTTCAATGAAACAAAGCTTATGTGTTGCTCCTAGTTGAGCTTAATCTACCTGTGAAAATTGCAAGAAAACCCGTTCAGTAGTTGATTAATTTATTCAATGTAAAGACACACGGTTTCCACTGCTATATTGTTATGTATAAATTTGCCTACTTTTTTATTCTAAAGCAGCATTTATAAAATAGCTATGAAGTGACATTCATTGTGCCCCTTTCTCCTTCCCGGGAAATATCCGACGCCATGTAGCCGAAATTAAACATCTACTTTGTCCTACATTGCTGCCATAGCAATCTACTTAATGTGTGTTCGACACGCTGACCGATTTTTTGATATAATGTACATATTATCTTTGATTTTACGACGTTATCTAATGGGTAGCTATACTTACTACAAAATGTGGCAGCAAATGTAGTTTAGTAAAGCATTGCTTCTATGCTGCGATATCTATACCAAATTTGCACAGGAATGACGCTATATTTCATACGTAACGAGTACATTGGCGAGTCACATGCTGTGCTCCGATAAGCCTACAATTCCACTAAACTCGATATAAAATATTACATTACTGTGCTTGCCAAGAATCTTTTACGTTTTACGAAAATTTTCGTATTATACATATATACAATAAGTATACATTACCGCATTCTATACCCACGTTCTTGTCGAAGTAATAATTCTTATATCTCTTGTCACTAGTCATTCTAACATGCTAACTTAACAAATGTTGTTTTTGAATACATAATTTCACGCCATCTCTCGTGTTAGATGTATTAAAGTGTAATTAAACAGCAAACTTGACGCTACTGACCATTACTGACAATAAATAATTTAGAATAAGAACGCCTACGAGTTTAGGCTTAAAATAATAACACCTACAAACCGATTAAACGAACGAAATTTTAGCAGTTTACTTGGAACCATAAATGGCTTCGTTTGCCGGGCAAACACTTATTGATCGCATTCTCTCAAATAAAATGGAAAAAGACGATTTGCGTAAAAAAGTGATGTCATAACAAATCACAAAAATAAGAACAAATTCCTAATATTACACTCCACATGTAAATATTACATTCTATTTGATTACGCTCACATCAAACATTCTTCGTTTTCGGTATTGCTTGTTCGTAAACGCTTTTACTAATGCTTTGATTACACGTAAAGAGTACAGAGGCGAGGCAGTGCTCTCGGTTGAGCGCTCGGTACTCGATGGTATAAACACATCAGAGTGCTCGACCGAGCGCCGAGTAACTTTTCGAAGTAACTTTACGCCTTACGCCTCGTGTGGTAGTGCCATGCTGCATTGCAGCACGAATCGGGGCGGCTCGCCCGGCGAAATACCACCTTCTCACAGAATATCGGCATGAAATAACAGCATCTATTGCTCTTGTGTTTCATTCGGTGAGCGAGCGTGCCGGTGGCCCATTCCCCCCGCCCCTCCCTTTCTTAAAGACCGGAAACTCACCGGTGATTCCCCGAACGTTGCGGGTGTCCATAGGCGGCGGTGATCACTCGCCATCAGGTGGCTGGCTTGCCCGTTTGCCCCCTCTTTTATTAAAAAAAAATGGAAATATAACGTTTACAAAGAGTACTAACTAACAAGAGACAGACAAACAATAAAACAAAAATTTATTTGCGCATAAGCAGCGTTTCGATTAGATAGTAATACTTACACGTATCCTTGACGTGAGGGATACAGCGTGAAGATATAATAATAATAATAATATACTCAGACATTTGACACAGCGCCATCTAGTCCCAAAGTAAGCAGTACAGCGCTTATGTTATGTGTACTAGACAACTGATATACTACTTATACACTTTTCTTTTGTAAATAAATACATATTATACATAAACACCCAGACTCGAGACGGGAATCGAACCCGCAACCCCCATTTTACTTTCCTACGCGCTAAGCCATTGCGCCACGGAGGTTGTCATATAAATGTATGTATGTATGTATTTACACATACACGTGTATGTTGGACATGTTTTATTGTTTTTCCAACGTATTATAAAATAATTCACGGCATAGACCGTAATTCTTTCTATTGTTTTTCAGGAAGATGCGATCGGCAATTGCTATCCCGAAAAACGGAGGCATTTATGGCTCCAAGAACACTATGTCTGTTCGTGCTCTTAATCGGTTTGTACGCATTATTAGCGTCTCTGCGTTAAAAAATGTCATTAGCCTCTTGCTCGATGCACCTTTTATACTATCTCTGATTGCCCCTATTCTGCTAAGTTACTAATAAGGATATTAATGCTGTCTGTAATCACCGTGCGAGTTATAAGGTTTTTGCATGTTCCGACATTGAGACATAGGCGTATGTTTAATGGTTGTGCAATATTACTCATCAAAATGAATTTTCGCTATCACAGAATTGATTTCTAGGTTGATGAATCAATCATTCAAACGAAATTCATGAATATAAAGTTAACGACAGTGGCACTTACATATAATTGGTGAATAGTTGACGACAGTTGGCATTAATATTAATTTTTATTATTGTTCGGTATTTCATTACATATTCGCTTTTAAACTTTAATAGTGGGAACAGAGTGGAGATAGGTGCTGTCTCTGTCTCTGGGGATAGGTGCCTAGCGCCGTGCGATGTCATTGCGACTTTGTGACGTCACAGCTATGTAATGCTATCTCCCTCTAGCTCATCCCTATTCTGTTCCCACTACTGAAGTTTAAAACCCAATAACTCAGTTTTTGTCCATAAATATCAATTTTTTTTTTTCAATTCTATTCAAAGTGTCTAATTATTTTAATACAATGTATGATATATATACACACTATGAAGATATATATGTATGTATATATACCACATTAAACTGCAGTCATCTAGCCTATTCATAGATAACTCATGACTATCGTGAAATTATGTGATTCACTGGATCTTTCCACAGCATAGCATTTATCCTTATGAAGTTATAATTTATTTAACACACAAAAATTATTTGTTGAACTGACATTTCTAGTAATGTTTGCATCTGCGAAACATCCATCGTAAGTCGACACCCACATTTCCAGCAGCAGATAGATGAGGCGGCCTGTTATAGACAGAAGGATGGCGACCAACTCCACGTTGAAGTGTGTTTATGGAGATAGCATTAAATAAAATGAAACTGCGCAAAATACTAGTACCATTTCATAGACAGAGTTTGATTAAAATGCATTTTTTAAAGACCACTGAATTAATAAGAAGAGAATTCTCTTCTTGGTAATTTCTACGTCACACATCCATCCTCGGCAAAATCTTTGACTTTGTATTTAAAAAACTGGCTACCTACGTAACTGTAGCCAGTAAGCGACAACCGATATTTACGCGATCAATCGCGGTGTGTTGTTAATTTGAACATGACATAATGTCACAAATCGCTATTTATGCCTCCGTTGATTAATTCGTAAACTAAACATAACTGCTAGCGACCCTATTTCTGCTACAAAAATTCATTCTACAGTCCGGCACCGTAATTGCCCAATTAATTGATAGAGCATCGCGCGACTGCGGCGCAGCTATCGCTATATGCAGTTCTTCACTTCCTAATCTAGCCGGGAAGTACAAGTTTTACTTGCTGTCAGTTACTGTGCTGTTAGTTGTTAGCAATCACCAACTGTAAAACAAAGTTTGCGGTAAACCTTTTTCT
The DNA here is from genome assembly GCA_907165235.1 of Zeuzera pyrina. Classification (NCBI taxonomy): domain Eukaryota; kingdom Metazoa; phylum Arthropoda; class Insecta; order Lepidoptera; family Cossidae; genus Zeuzera; species Zeuzera pyrina. The sequence goes on from OU015633.1 coordinate 3,949,201, forward strand.
TTATGTAAAAACCGGCCGTGTTTTAGAAACCACGCAAAGTAAAGGGGTCAGAATGCAAGATATTAATTTAATCGGTAGCAATAAATTTGTATTTCATAAAGTTTCTCAATTACTCTGAAAATAAGAGTTGTTTCAGCGGTCGCTGAGAGTACAACCGAAAATACGTGATATCATGACAAGGTTTAACAAAAGTGTTACTGTAAAAATGAACAAAGGAATGCTCATAATATGGTTTGGGCCCACATAAAACAATGAGTGATGAAAGATTGCCGAAAAAAATCTACAGAGCAAAAGTGTAGTGCAATAGTAACAGAACCCAAAGAGGACTAAGACTGAATTATGAATATCAAATAGTCAGAGTGTTAGGTGAGAAAAATATCAAAAGCACTCGCACACCTAGGCGAAAACATTTGAGGAGAATGACGAGATTCGAGGAGACAAAACAACTATGTTAGGACCGCGACGCTTGGCGCTCCGTCTTCTCTGACTACCCCATTACATTATACATTAGGTATATGTTACAACGTGAGTACAATATTATGTATGTACGTATTTACTAGTCTTTAAAATAAAAGGTAACTCAGAAATAGTTACATTGGCAATTAACATATTGAGTATTTTGACGATTTTGTAGTGAATGGTATCATTTACAACTGAAATACTTACAATTGAAATAGTATTTGCGAAAATTAATTTTTTGACCTTTGACCTTTGACCTTGAACAAAATTTTATTCGAAATGGAATCAGTAGTATTTATTTTCCGCCACACGGAAACGAATAGACGCTACAGAAACTAAGTCAGCAAATATTAAATAGAAAAACTATAAACAAAAGAAAACGAATGCTTTATTTTTCCTAACACTATAACATCTATCAACTAGATCCACGCGCTACGTCGTTAGCCACAATGATCGTATCAAGCACTGAATCGTTACTTTACTATGAGCGTCTTTACAACTCTTTAATATCGATAATTACAGCTTTTTATGAGCGGAGTACCTAGTAGGTAATGAAGGTCGATTACGTTCTTGTTAAATTCAAATTAACAAACAAAATTGTCTCGCAGACTTTAATTATGTAACAGAATTTCCCTCGGGTTGGTTGAGAAAGAAATTGAGTTTTCGTATTCGACTCACCGAGAGTGACTTGGAATGACGCAAAACAAGGCTTAGATCTTATGCTCATGCTTTTAAATTATGTGTCCAAATTCCATTAAGAGTAGGGTTGGCATAGGGTTGTCCCTACATTTGATTAGGTGTCTAGGGTCCCCACAAAGTACCAAATGTAATAATGCCGAAATAATAATAAAATTGGACTTAACTTAGAAGGAAATAAGGTATCTGTGTGAGAACTACACAGGTCTCAAAAGTGTTCCTATTTTACATGTACCAGCAGTTCGAATCGTAAGACAATAATACTAAGATTGAGAATATTCAATAAAGTTAATCGATTGCCGAGCAATGTACCACGTCAACATCAATATCATAGGAGCTTATCAATACCACACCTTAGATATTTAATTTTTTGTTACCAGTATTTTTAAATTATTGGTGGAAGTTCATTATTAACATTGTTTTGTTTATTGTTGTTATAGTTAGTATTTAAATGTCTGTTAAACTACCAGAATAAAAAAAAAACATATCCATGCATATAAAAAAGCAGTAGAAACCTTATGTCTATTGAATAAATTTATCAAAATATCATATATGTTGAATAAATTTATCAAAAAATTAGCGTAAGCGATAAAATAAAGAGTAACGAACACAACATATATAAATTTTCGTTTGTCTGTCTGCGTGTATGTACACGCTAATCTCCGTAACTACTGAAGGGGTTTTTTTTACGGTTTTCACTGGTAGATGAATCTCTACCCGTGAATGAATGGACAGTGAAATAAGTTATCATCATTTAAAGATAATTTTAAATTCGCCACTCGTCTGCTACAAAGTAAGCAATAAAGCCGACTTTTACATGGAGGAGTTGCGGGCACCAACTTGTAAATAATAATAAAAAAATCTCTCAAAATTGACTATACTTGAACATATCCATTTATCGTGTGTATTTGTTTTTCTTTTAAGCGCAAAGTGTTGTGTTTTCGCATAATGTAGAGGCTACTTTCACCTATGGGTTACAAGATGGCAGTACCACGCGAGCGAAGCCACGGTTTGTAATTAATCTAATACAAAACACGTGTAGCAAAACTAATATAAATAATTAAGTATTTACTTGTAATTTTGTAAAAAATTTGTAAGAGACTGGTCGAGGCTTCGGGAGACCGCCGGGCTGGCAGCTTCTTCCGCCAACGAATCAGTTTGGCTATTCAAAGAGGCAATGCTGCCAGTCTGCTAGGTACCTTGAGCAATGACAGCTTTCTAAGCGGCAACTTTGAAGAAGTTTATTATTTAAGATAAAGTATTTACTTAACTATCGCCAAATTAATTATGTAATACAATAAAATTAACAAGTAAGTAATATGTCGATTCACTAACAACCGACTTCGTATTTTGTCAGACAAAATCCAAACGTCCGTCCATTTTGAAATTTGCTCCGATAATTTGATTTTTTATTCTAGCAACCCTAATCACTAGACAGAATACAAATCGAATTTTGTTTTGAGGCAGCTACAACCACTGAAGACCTAAAAGTATCGCCTCATTCAAAATGCTATAAAGTTAATTTGTCAATTTGTAAATCACTTGGATTTGTGATTAACAATGAATGTTATTAGACCTTTAAAGTACCTACATAGTATATTAAATTATTAAAACTTTCGTGAGACATTATTACGTATTATTAGTGCGAGAGTGCGAGACATATTAGTGCGAGACGGGGCGCGGCCGCGAACTCATCCCACTCACCCTGATGATGGACCTCCAATAGGTCCGAAACTAGTCGGTACCTATACCGATTACACGTGAGTAAAGCCGTATTAAATAATTAGTGACCTACATAGTATAGTTTCTGAAAAAATCTGAGACTGATGGACGGACGGGTTCATGAGCAGTCTATAAGATCGAACGCTGTCGAGATGTGAGTGCTCAAGAAACGTGCTCCTCGAGTGTTTTCCATAGGAACAAATAAGTAAAAAATTAAAAAGAACTTCAATATAAAATGCAATCTACGAAATAATTATCCTTTACTTATCAAAACTCAAGTACAAGAATAACTTCATGAATACGTACATATTACATACATACATACATTCTGGACGCTGTATCTTCAAATGCTTAAGCGTCTTCCGTGTAGTCTGAGAGAAAAAAAGAAAGATAACGCTAGCTACTTTTCCGCAAGCTGCTAGACGACTAAATTATGTAATCCATTAAAAAGAGTACAGTCGAATAGCTTTTTTTTGGGACGCAGGAGAAACGTGAACTCAGGCGCGCAGCCTCTTGGAGGTGAAACTGGAATATGTGAAGCGCGCACCTCGACTGCTATGTAGATAATACCCTGGTGTTCACGGGGAAGAACTTTGAGACGACAATGCGGGTCGCTGAATTCTGGGTGGCCTGTGTCGTTGGGGAAATTAACGAGCTGGGCCTACCGTTAGCGCTCCAGAAACCTGAAGTGCTGCGGTTCCATAAACGGGTGACGAGCTATTTATTGTAACTATGCAGTAGTTGCTTGTAACTATCTCCAATTTCAAATACTCCTTATTATTTTCCTGCACATTGTTGGTCTGTGCACTTTGAAAATAAAATAGCATAAAGATATGTGTATTTTAATGTTTCTTCAAGACTTCGTCGTAATGAAAACATCGTATATTTAAATCCAGTGAAATGATTTTAATCCTCGACGGAGAGATTTACAAACGCACAACGACATACACACACAACCAGAAAAACTAAGTCATCGTCAGACTTGTAACATCCTTTTGTATGTTTCTCTGTCTGTATGTTTGTTTATGACATTGTAACTTTAGATCGGATAAACAGATTTTCATGAAGTTTTTTGGTTGAAGGGTTCAAATGTCATAAATATTGTTAGCTATATTTGGTGCAAATCGATTAAGCAATTCTCAGGATATTCAGCTCTACATTTTACCTCTGTTAGAAGTAGAACGTTCGATAATTATTAGCATAGGGTATTATTAAAAATAGATAATGAGTTTCTTATGTCTAACTTTAGAACTGTTTAAAGGTCAAATTCTAAATATAACAAAACACGATATTAAACAATAAGAGGGTGCTCAAAAAAGCGATAAATAATAAAATCTATTATACTAATTTATCTACTTTTTGAATAATACCTTAGCAATGAAGTTAGCAAATTAATAAATGCGTTTGAAATCACAAAAAAATCTCATTTACTCTTGTTTTGTAGCGGTATCAAGAGGGCAGGTAATTAATATTATAATGAATTAAGTACAATTTATTTATCGCTTATTAAGAATATCTGCTTAATATTTGTTTGTGTCGGAGTTTTTAAATATTTGATTTAGGTTTGAGTAATTAAAATTTCAGTAGATAAACAGTACCAAAAATGTAATATTATGTTTTTGTGCTTATTTAAAACGTTTAAAAACCTTCACCCAAGGTTTTGTGTTAAGAATGTATTTGATGACGTTCCAGACAAAGTGACTTTAATAATAAACAAGTCGCAAGTCATACTCACGCATCGAGGATTCCTTACCGATAAAATACAAGTCGGATTAAAAATCAAACTGAACTTCGCAGTTGAAAGACACGATCTCTCGTACTCTCCAACTGCTAATGTAACTTTGTAATAACAAATAACTACGAATTAAAGATTTTTCGATTTTTTCCTATACTTGTGCTAAGAGACCTTGGTTCTTGCCAAATTTAATGATTCTAGGTCTATGGAAAGTACCCTATAAGTTTTCTCACGAATGTCGAAATAAGAGGCATATATGGCCGTATTTTTGATCGCGTTGACTTTGAAGCTTGATTTTTTTACAGCTCCAAGGCAGACAAAAGTATTTGATATTAATTTTAACTTGACACGTTCCTGAGAAAACGTGTTTTGATAGACAGACGGACAACGGAGTAATTCCATAAGAGTTCCTTTTTTCCTTTTGCGTTACGAAACCCTAAAAACTAAAATAAATTCCTATGAAAAGAAAGGATAATCTTGAACTTCTTACAACGCCTATTTCCCATTTGCCATTATGTTACAGTGTATTTATTGCATTGTCAAATATACCACTAATTATGTGCCGAATGCGCATCTAAATTTGTCACGAAATTGGTAATAATAGCAAACCGAACTAGCATTCGAACAGAAGTTCTCCATTTGTAGACTATTCTATTGAATATTGAAATGCAATAATCACTCGGGAGAGCTGTCGTGGTTCTATACCGCCACCGTCGATTTGTCCCGGTCATAGTACATTCTGTAGCAGACTGTGTACACTGAGTTAGGAAATTTGGAACTGCATTTATTTTTATTCGATTAATTGATTAAAATGTCAGATTTAGAAAAGGGGATGAGCACCTAATAAGTATCATAATACGTATCAAACTGGACGAGCTTCTGAATTTTCTTATAACAGTTATTATCTCCTTTCATAAAAAATATAAAATGAATATAAAGTAAAAAAATATTTTGTTAAGAAAAAAAAAGAAATTTTAAAGTGCATGTATTTATTTTTAGTCATTTCATTGATAAAATGTTAGATTTAGAAAAGTTAGTACCTAAATACGTATTAAGTTTTGCAATACATATCAAAATAAACAAGCGTTTGTATTTTCTTATTACATTTATCATCTTTCAGAAAGATATCACGATGAATAAAAGTTTAAAAAATATTGTAAAAAAAATTAAACGACTTGAAAAAAAAACACTGAAATGTAGAAAATAACAATAAGTAATGTTTTTGTTTAGTAATTTGTAAACACATTTTCATAGCTGGTAATATTAGGTAAAAGTGTCCAAATATATTTCGCACTTCTTCAATTTATAGTTCATTGTTATCTATAACGAAACTCTGCGCTTGTCAGCTACTGCACCAGTAATAGACAAATTTGAAACTATTTTGCTGGAAATCGACTGAGTACGATTTTAGTTTATTACACAGTGCTAATTGCACTTATAAACAGGTTGTCTATCGTAAAATAATACAATTTTGATGGTATTAATTCACTTGTTAACATACATACATAGATATCCTCACGCTATATCCCTAACGAGGTAGCCAGAGAGGACGGAGCGCCAAGCGTCGCGGTTCTTACATACACTTCTTTCGCTTCCTCAAATCTCATCATTCTCCTCACAAATTTTCGCCCATGTATGCGAGAACTTTTGACATTTCCATCCGCTAACACTTGTTAAGTTCGTAAGTGGTACTTTGTAATTAATGTTTGTATGTTTGAAAATCACTTTAAATATACTTTTTTAAATCATGTCGATAAAAATACATTTCATTTTCTGCAGTAAAAAAAAAACGAAAAACAGGATGTTTACGGAAGAATCTTATACTATAACTATATGCGTCTGTCTGTCCATTCGTCCGTCTAATACAGATGTTTTTTTTTCAAAGACAATGCAACAGATATATCTCTGTTGCATTGTATTCAGTAATAATTATTATAGAAACCAATGGCCGAAATACATATCATCACTCTCTGTCTTTACGAGGTGATCAGAATGGATGGACTGCCAAACTTCGCGATCCTTACATACTTCGCCTCCTCAAATCTCGTCATTCTCCTAGGTATGTGGGTGCTTTTGACATTTCCGTCAGTTAACCTCTGGCTATTTGATCTTCGTGAGTTAGCCTTGGTCTTCTTTGGCTTCTGCTACATCTCACTTTCGTTCTGTAGATTTTCTTCATCCGTCTTTCATCACTTCAACACTTTCTATGTGGTGAAATATTGGTGTTAACTTCAGCAACTGAGTTAAAGAAAAAATGTTTTGGGGCCATCGCGTGTCAAACGAAATTACATTGGAGCACGTCGAAGTCAAATATGTACGCTTAATGATTTTACTATTTTTTAGTATTCCATACAACAAGATGTCGGACAACTTCGAGGAAAATTCCAAATTATTTTGGAAAGAAGTACGTAAGTACCGAAGTGGTAGGGCACCTTGCAGAATGAATAAAGTGCGTTCGAAAGAAAACAACCTGCTTACAAATAAAAAGGATGTTCTGCAGCGATGGAGTGAATACTATGGAGAACTGTATGAGAGTGGCGACTCCGTCTCTGATACTGAGAGCGATTCTAATGAATTGCCACACTCGGGCCAGGGACTGGAGGATGCCATTAGTATGAAAGAGATTGAGAAAGTGATAAGAAGTTTGAAATGTGGAAAGGCTGCGGGAATTGATGAGGTGACTGCTGAGATGATCAAGTATGGTGGTCTTAGGGTTGGGGATGCCTTCTGTGCACTCTGCAACCTTTGTTAGCAGAAGGGGGAGGTTCCAGAGGACTGGCGCACGGCAGTCATAGTACTTCTATATAAAGGAAAAGGTTCCTACCTAGACTGTGCGCGCTATAGGGCCATCAGCTTGGTCAGCTTAGCGAGTAAAGTCTATACTAAAGTATGGACTGAACGTATGAAAGGCGTTTCAGAAAGATATTTGTGGGAGGCGCAAGGTGGATTCAGGAACGGTAGGGGTTGTATGGATCAGATTTTCTCGCTTCGCGTTATTGTGAGGAGGTTTCTGGCTATAGGTCAGAAAGTTTTCTGCGCTTTCGTGGATCTAGAGAAAGCATTCGATAGAGTAGTGCAGAATAAATTGTGGAGTCGTCTGCCTGATTATGGCGTGGAGGGCTCCTTACTGCAGGCTGTGAGGTCATTATATCGAGACCACAGAGCCTGTGTAAGGATAGACAGTGACATGTCGCCCTGGTTTGAATTCTGTTCTGGTGTCAGACAGGGCTGCGTGATGTCTGCCTGGCTATTCGTGCTGTATTTGGACAGTTGCCTCCAGAGATTGAAAGGTAATATGAGTGGTATGGGATGTGGTGACACAGTGGTAAACTGCCTATTGTACGCTGACGATGCTGTGCTAATAGCACCATCACAAGCAGAGTTGCAGACACTAGTCACGTGCATGAAAGAAGATTGTGAAGTAAAAGGATTGAAAATGAATGTGAACAAAACTAAGGTTCTGGTGTTTGGTAGAGAAGCCGTACAAACGAAATGTGTGATTTGTGTAAATGGAAAATGTCTAGAACAGGTGAATGAAATTGTGTACGTGGGGAGTGCGTTTTCGAGGGATGGAAGATGTGAGTTGGATGTGGAGAGACGGGTAGCAGCTGGCAATAAAGTGAACAGTGCTCTGTCCGCATTAGTGGGTAGTGTGAATATATCTAACACTGCTAAAATGGCCATCCACAATGCGGTGTTGGTGCCAACTTTGTTGTACGGTAGTGAGGCCTGGATATGCCCAAAATCGAGTGAAAGTATGTTAAATGCTGTGGAGATGCGGTCTCTCAGAAATATGTGCGATGTCACGCTTGCTGACAGGATAAGCAATGATGAGATACGCAGTATGACAGGGTTGCACAACAGTGTTATTGTAAAAATGAAGAAAGAAATGCTTAGATGGTTCGGGCACATGGAAAGAATGAGTGATGAAAGACTGACGAAGAAAATATACAGAGCGAAAGTGAGTGGTAAAAGAAGCCAAGGAAGACCAAGGCTGACTTATGAAGATCAAATAGCCAGAGTGTTAGCAGACGGAAATGTCAAAAGCACTCGCATACCTAGGCGAAAATATGTGAGGAGAATGATGAGATTTGAGGAAGCGAAAGAGGTGTGTATGGACAGCGACTCCTGGCGCTCCGTCCTCTCTGACTACCCCGTTGGGGATACAGCGAGAAGATATGTTATGTTAGTATTCCGTAGTCAAATGGCAAAAAACGGAACCCTTATAATGACGTCATGTCGGTTTGCTCGTAAATCACAGGCATTTTACACATTGGCACTATATATCAGTACAAAATTTCATTTCGACTTAATTAAAAAAGTCACCTTAAAACCTCTACATCATTTTTAAAGACCTTTTAAAAGATACCCCACAAGCTTAAGTCACAGTATATAAATATAACACTAGGATGTCTTTATAGGAAGCTATCGTGCGCAATTTGTACGTGTGTGCGCTAATATGCACGTGCCGAGGCACGCACACAGCAATATTTTGGGTGAATATGAGTAGTTATTTTAGCGCCAGTGGAGGTAGCATACGCTGCCAACATGCAACGGTTTCTGTATGTCTTTAATTCGTTTTTCACATCGTCACAAATACGAAGATGTCTAAATCGCATAAAATGACGAAATAATTTTAGTTATTCGAACGCAGAGTTATCATTCTTTAACACAAGTACAAGAATTTAAATGTAACGAACATGAAAATCTTTTCCGTGTGCATTGTTATTTAATATTATGTCCTAAATGTATAAAAGTAAATGCGACGTTCTTCGTATCTCACACCCAACACAAAAACCCTACGTAAGTAACTCCGTAGAGTAAGTAACTCCGTTACGCACGAGGCGGGAGTCGGCCTTCTTTTCTTTGCTTATGTGCAGCGATTTCTTTTTTTAACCCTCCTGTTTTTCAAAATTTCACTATGTCCTATTTTTTCATTTTTGTCCTTAATATAAGCAAATGTAGCAACTATAACTGTTTTAATATAACTAGAGATGGGCTATTTCACAAATGATTAATTCAGTTGTCATACTTATTAGTCACCGAGTGGTAGAGCCGTGGTGCATTGCAGCACGAATTGGGCCGGCTCGCCCGGCATATAACGAAATTTCAAGAACAAAGATGTCAATGTTTACAGTCTTGTTCAGCCATAACGAATGTCTAGTTATTAATTTTTTTTTATTTTGATCCTTGCTTGCGCCAGGGAAGTTATAAACAACGCAGAAAATCATAACAAATAATAATTTTTTTTCAAATAGAATAATTTACTCTGGGACCAGTGGGAGCGAAATTGGGCATTGTCATTTCATCTATATCGTGCCAATAGTCTCCGAGTAAAATGGCTATTACACACGGACAGATAGACAGGCAGATATAATGAAATTATACGGGTTCCGCTTTATATCGCTACGGAATCCTAAAGAGCATTTCCTTCTTCCAATTTTGAAAATAATATTAATTGAATTCCATGGCGACGATTTATACATGTAGTTTAATCAAATTGAATAGCATCCTATGTCCGTAGATAATGTACATGGTAGATATCTAAAGCTGGTCTTTATCTCACGAACCATTTGGCTAATCCAGTGAAATACGATTGCATCCACATTTTATCTGCACAAAGGATTTAAAACAACCCTTTCTTTTCTGAAATCCGTTTTCAAATTTACTAAAATTTTTCGTTCATTTCCGGTTGTTAATAATGCTGAATAAGCTACTCTATTTGTTACTGTAACTGTTCTATGTGTACTTTGGTGAGCCAGAAAGAGGGTTATGGTGATCACCGCCATATCTCTTTATTTATGTTACGATTTACAAGTAGAACACGCGTGTAATAATAGAATAAGTGATGTTGTTGAAAACTTGATTATCCAGAGTATATCATAGAGCATGTGATGTCATCATAATTGGTATTTTTTTTGAAACCAGCTAACTGGTAACTGCAGCCAGTAAGCGATAACCGAATTTTATGCTGTCCATCGCGATGTGTTGTTGATTTGAGCACGATATAATGTCGCGAATCGATATTGCAGCCTCTGTTGATTAATCAGTGAACTAAAAACTGATGGCGACCCTATTTATGCTACGAAAACTCATTTTACCGCATGGCTCTGTAATCACGCAATTCGGTGATAGTGATTCCAATATAAGACAACCGTCGCGCGACTGTTGCACAGCTATAGTTGTCTGCAGTTCTTTACATGATAATCTAGCGGCTTTCATAACAAATGGGAAATCAATTGGGTATAGACCTGACTATTTCCAGTTTTTGAGAAAGGTTGCTCATAATATTTGTTTTCGAAATTTTCACTAAGTGATGTAAATATGAGTTTTATTCACAGATGAAAAGCTTCCCTTTAATCGCGTCGTTTTTGTAGTATGCGACGCAAAATATGTCTTATCAAAATTATGTTATCCATGGTGTGTGTAAATACATACATCTAAATGACTGCTGCTAACTCTTTCACATTCGCTATATTCATCTCTTTCGTTAATCTACTCTCATTCATCCATTACATGCCCAAAACATCCCCATTTATAAATGGAACAACCTTCTAACGCAGTTTATAACATTGCGTAACAAATTATCCATGATATCAGAAAACAACGTTGAAACAAAGAACTAGGGCAAAAAAGGAAATACGGTCGAAGTTTCTTAGCAGCGATTAACTGAATAAATCTGGGAGTAACCCTTAAATTGTCAAGATAACTGACCAAAGTTCGTCGGCTTTGTGTTTTACGATATCGTTCAGATCGCACAGTTCTGGAGTTGTTTAAACTCTGAGATGTAGCTCTTGTAAGGTGTAAAACGGATTAACTTACAGTCATTATTCATAACAGCATATCGAAGTTATAATAATTCTTCCCCGATAGAATGCGACAAGGAGATGGGTATTCCAATGAATCACGTATTCATTTCTGGCCTAAATTATCCCGTTATTGACCAGCAAACTAAACAACGATTTCAATTCGCAATATTTATTCTAGTTTATAAAATATGAACGCTTCACACCGGCTATTTTTTTTTATTGAAAACTGCTCTGCTATTTTCTAAACTTATTCAGTAACGTGTTATCGTAACCTACAAATAAAGAGCTCAATTGGACGATTCCTATTCGACTCTAAAAGTGACGCATTTACTAACATTAATTTATACCTATTATAGATTACGTAACGTGATTTACATTATTTGAACCGCAGAGAGGAGATTCTCTTCTACATTACATAGCTACTATTTGTCATAAAAGAGCTATAAACATTTGACATTGAGGCGGAAAGCTCGTTAAAGTTGGCTGTAATGAAAATTTTAAGCCAAGGACATTAGAGTTAGATTAATAGTCCTTGCTCTGCAAAAATAAGCACTTCAATAAATCTCAATTAATTACATGATTGATGATTTATTCGGTGGCCAATCTGTCGTTTTAAATGAGATTTTTTTATAAAAAGTGGGTAAAATTATTTTTAAAATTAAACTGTAGACATTATAGACGCTTTTTCGTTGCCAGTGGTCCAATTTATTTAAATGACAGCACTTAATTAATGATCATTTATTTATCGAATATATAAGGCGAATGGAGAAAACTGCAGAAAATAATTAATAAACTCAGACATTTTCACACAGCGCCATCTAGTCCCAAAGTAAGCACCACAGCGCTTGTGTTATGGGTACTAGACAACCGATATACTACTTATACACTTTTTTTCGTAAATAAATACATATTGTACATAAACACCCAGACTCGGGGCGGGAATCGAACCCGCAGCCCTCGTTTACTTCCCGAAGCGTTAAGCCGTTGCGCCACGGAGGCGGTTAAATAATTACGTAATGAAAGTGAGTAATTACATAACATAGAAACAGAGAAAACGAATCTCTTAAGACGTATTCTTTATAATGCGAATGATAGCCTAAGCATATAGAGAGTATGGTATCCCGCGCCTGTTGTACGAGCTAAAGGAGGGCTTTCAGTGTCACTGTCGATTGAGGCGGGAACTGTGATCTTTAATTCAGGCGAAATCGAGGATGATGGAAGGACGTGTGGTCTGCGCTGCCGTACCACTACAGGGTGAGCTTAAACCGACAGAGAGACAGACAAGTAAACACACAATAAAGGCAGACGACATAATTATCTGTTTTAGCCAATTTGGCCAATGACTCAGAAAACGACTTGTGACGAGTTGCACTCTGTCGCATATTACATGGCTTGCGTCTCCGTATATTACTTATTAACTGATTATTATGCATTATATAAGAGTAGCAAAAGCAATCTGACGTTTCACTGCAAATACGAAATTGTGAATTCAAAATTTTGTGGGCTTAGCGTCTTTTACAAAGATAAGTTCGGCTTTACGTTGTTATCTACAGCTTAGTTACAGTGTTCGAGTAGTTATGTTAATATTATTATTTTCACTGTATTTCAGATAATTTATTAACACTTATACAGTTAGTAAGCTCTAGCTACGAGTACTCTACGGGTACTCAGAACTTCGATTTTAACACGGCCTCTTCTTCATGAACTGAAAGAGTGGAAATTAATTTGAAACGAGAAACTTTGGAGAGCTCCCTCCATTTGTTTCTGTTTACGGAGGCGAAAACAATTGAACGATGAACAGAGAATAAATAACTGATATAAAGTAAATATTGAAAGTGAATTGTTGGCTTAAAGTTAATAACATCGTTTGTTATAAAACTTTAAAATCAATCGATCTGTAAAATAAACTCTAACTTACAATTGTTAAATTTCATGTTAATACTGTCGAAACTATTACATAGGGCTTTACTTCTCCTTTGTCTAAAATGTATACATCTTTCCTATGTCATGAAATATTAGATATTTTAGAAGTTAAATTAGGAAGGAAATAAAAAATCGAGAAGTCCCATGTGTATGGGACTGGGTCAAGGGGTTTTTTTACTTTACTTATGGGATGCACTGCCCTCTCGTAGTGCGAAAAAGCACTTTTCGGAGATGCAGTGACAGAGCCCCACTATACCTTCGCAGAGCCAATACAGAACGTGGATCATATCCTCTGTCGTCCTCCTTGTAGTTACATGGAAGGACAACCGGCGCCCGCACTCCAATCGACCTTGACTCCGAAGGCCGTAGTCGCCGCCTACGATAGGCGTGGAAAACCACAGCTTTAATCTCTGGGCTACAAGGCTCCAGGCTACAAAGCCATGGCTCTAATTATCACAGAAATGAAAATTATTTGACTACTCGTGCTATACTTCTGTTATCTATAGAAAAGTGAACATAGTGACGTTATTTACCAAAGTGTAGTCATTAAAATCTTAATAAAAATGAAAATCGATTTTTAACGTTTTTCAAGAGAATACAATTGTAACGTTATAACGTACATCTTATTTAATAATTTCATTTTGGTAATATAATCTTGCATTTGAATATAAAAAAGGTTAGCAAAGATTATTTTAATAGGCAAATATAATAAACAAATATAAAATTTGTTATTATATTATACTTAAATTTGTCTTTGAACTAAAATACGAGTAATCTGTGCGACAGTACTTCTTCTCGCTCGCTATGCGCCTAGGCACTTAGTCGTTCTAGCGCCATTGTTTTTTGCAATTCCGCGCGACAAACTCATGATCGACGGCGCTCATAAACTGTTATTGTCGCTTTACTGTTCTAAAAATATTTATAACTAATAATCAATACGTAATATATTGATATGGTTATTGTCTTCGTTCTCCAGCGTACGTAATTACGTGGAAATATATTATTTATTATAATTATCACCTCACTTTATTGGGTAAGTGAAGAACGAATTTATTTATTTTGTCAAGCTAAATGTAACAGCCATTTTAGCTTAATATTAATTTCGATGCTTATAACAATTTGTATTGTTTTCTTTCTTTAATTTAAACGCATATATGTATTATTTGCTGGATTTGCTTATTTATTTTGTAAACTCCGGTCTAGTTGTTGGACACCGCCACCTACCTACTTTATTAGCCTTTCTACCATCTGTGCTTGCGGCGGTAGTTCAACAACAGAAATTTTGGAACATCAACTGATGCACTGGATGCTACGTTCCAGGGTCCTTAGTACGGGTTCAGTAGTGCCCCGACGCCTGCTCTGTCGGGCGTATACTGCTGAACCGCGCGACTCCAGCCGCATCACCATTCACCAACTTCCGGCATCGGTTCGTCTGCCGACCGCGGACAGTCAGGGAAGTGCTGCACTGCGAGGCAAGGACCTTAGACGGGCGATCAACCCCGACCCTGTGTGGTATCCCTTAATAAATTTGTGTTTGCGTGCTCCCGAGTTTTCTTTATTTCGATAGCCGCCACACAATTAATTTTATAAATAACAATGTGATAAATGTTATTAATTGTATTTTTTATTGTATACTAATGTTTCGTGAGTGGAAGCGAATAAAACCTCATTAGACCACGTTTTAAGTAAGGTAAAATAAGTTTAAGTTTCTTTGTATCGTGTGGGAGGTACATTGTAAAAATTGGAATTCGATTTCCACCGGTACCGTAGTCTTTTTTACATCACATTCTCGTAATAATTATTTATTTCAAATTCATGAACGGAAACAAAAAATTGTTGACTATAGTGAATAAGAAATTTCGGTAAAAAAAGAGTTCTTGTACTATTTTTATTTTGTAACTAGCGACCCGCCGGGCTTTGCCCGGGTAGGACGTTGAACGTTTGCAACACACAAAATTTTTTACAAAATACCATCCAAACCTCCGACTTTCCAGCGGATTTTCCCAAAATTATATTTCTGCAAACCTTGTCTCGACAGTTATGAACACAACAAAAAAAAAAGAAATCAAAAATAAAAAAGAAATCTTTCGTACATGCGGCAATTGATTTTTTTATTTATTTACTAGATAGATTTTAAAAGGAGAAAAAAAAATACGCTAATTTATAAAAATAAGCACAATTACTTGCAGGTTATTTCTAAAAAAATTGGATATTTTATGTTCGTACGTTTACGGTGTAAAGGGCTATTATAATGTGCATGAAATACTTAGGTAACTAACGTTTTTAATTTGATAAGGATTAATATTGTATCCGTCTAAATAGCTTTCCAATTAACACATAACATGTGACCATTTTTTATACATCGAAATGGGTATCCTTAAAAGATAGACATATGCCATCGTGGACTTTTCTGTAGACCTATAAAAGAGGAACAATTTCACCGTACATTATTTCGTTATATCTCAAAGCGATTAAGCAGCGTTTTCGGCTCAACAATCATCGTTTATTTTGACCAATTTACACAAAACATTAATTAATTATATACAGAAATCTTTCTGTTGAATCACTCCGTCCATTAGTGAAAACCGTATGAAAATTCGTTTAGTAGTTTTTGAGTTTATCGCGTTCAAACGGACATACGGACGTACAGACAGACCCGGTGTGGAGACTTTACTTTATAATATGTAGTGATGATAGTGATACTGATTATGTTTTTTTTAGACCCTAGCATCCGGTATCTAATCGGGCACGCATTTAACTACACATTCAGTCGACCATACATCTATACTACCATTGAAATCTCTAACGTCTGTCTATAATTATAATTTTACTGACAAATTTTGTGATACGTAGTCATTTTATGACTTCGATTGATAGAATCGGAGTCAATGAATCACAAAATTTTTAAAATTTTTAAATTTTTCATTGTCTATTTGTCTGTCTGTCTGTACCTTTTATACCTAACTGAAGAACTGCTGGACCGATCTTAATGAAAATCAATACGTAGTGGAAACATGTGATTGCGCTCATGATAGGCTAATTATTTTTTAGAAAATCTGACCTGTTTTGATTTCGACAAAACGAATAACATAGTCTCATAGGAAGTAGTTTTGTTATCCGACCACGTTTCTAATGTAATGATGAAATATCATCTTCATTTATTAAATCTGAATCATTCAGTTTATGAGGTTTAGTTTGAACCGTCGACTTAAAACGTTGTTGTAATGTATGAAGGTATCCACTTTTCCATTGCACCCAAAAATGTTGAGACACCTTTTGAATTAGTTGATAGCGCGATAATTGATTCATTACAAAATTTATGTTAGGATATTCCAAAAGTACAACTAAAGACTGACCAATTAAAAAACTTAATTTTAAAATTTCCAAATCATTTGGATCCGTGCTTAGAGGACATAACCTTCGTAAAAAATGTAGTAAGTTCCTCAAAAGTGAGCCAAGTTTCGCCGAGACCGCATTTTGCATGAGTTTTGGCAGATTTAACGGCGGCTTCAAATAAACCACCGTGATTTGCACTTGAACAGCTTTGGAAGCTAAACGAACAAAACCATATAAATAACATTTTTGTATTTTTGCATTACGCAAAATACTAGTTTTAATGTAAAATGGACCCGCAAAATCAGTGTCTACACCAAAAAATGGTCGAACACCACTCACTCGATCCGCAGGTAAATCAGCCATACTGGTTGAACTGGACGAGCTTTTGCTCAATAGCATTTGTTATTATCAAAGAATAAATTCAAACGTTTCATAGAAGTTTTAACAGATTTATGACATTTCAACGCAAATATTTTATCAGTTTTTACGTTCTGAAACCGTTAAAAACCTATTATTCCTTTTATTTCTATTTTTACAGTTGTATCAAAAACTTAAAATATACGCTGTAACGATAATTAACTTTTCAAAAGAACTAAATCTTCTAAATAATTCGAAATAATTATCTATAAAGTTTGTATTTATTGTTATATTTTTACGTAGGTATACCAGGTAACAAATTTTCTGGAAACTCAAAATTACTGCTATTTTGAGTTTCCCCACCATAACGAATGATTCAATACATCTGCACATGTCTCCCCATGATGCTACATCTGCATAATTGATTTCACTGAGTACGTGTCTCCAAATTATTGAAACTTTAGAAGCATTTATTTGCGAAACGCGATTTCCTTCGAATACTTGCAACATACGAACAGGCTTCCGTAATCAACATAACACAATGGTACTATCACACCAACAAATTACTTCGTCAAATTTTACACTATCTTCCATAGCTGTAACTACGTGGTTATAGTACAAATATACGTGGTTAAAGTATAAAGTATAAATAATGTAGCACCTGAAAACTCCCACTTTGGTATAGTCTGTTTAGATTTTAACGGAGCTACTTTTGACTTTGCCATAAGCAAGTGCAAAGTAACTTGACCTATCATATTTACAGACCGTATATAAACACCAGCCGAATATCCGGTAGAAGATCCATCACAAAATCCGTGAAGAAAATATTTTGCATCTCTCTCAAGTGTCAGACACCTTGATATTACTAACTTCTCTAAAATAGGCAAATCTTTAATAACCATTCGCCACTGCTCTACAATTTTATCCGGTGCTGGAGAATCCCAATCAACTTTCCTTGAATCAGCAGATTTACATAAACAGCATTCTAATAATAACTTAATCCTCAACACTACTGGAGCAATTTAGTCTAAAGGAGCGTATAATCTGTCTGCCAACCATAAAATGTTTCCTCTTGTAACCAATCATTCCAAAGTCTCAGATATATTTAATACGGAAGCAAAATGGTCAGATTTAGGATCCCATTAAATTATGAAAACCTTAATAAATCCTGAACTATCTTTCTTGTTCTTTCTACCTTGTCAAAAGTACGAGGTACCTCAAGATAATCTATAGGTAACCCTTCTTATACCTCAGATACATTAGAATATTTTCTGAATTCATAACCCGCAGAAGTTATAACAGCTTCTAGACTTCTTATAGCCGTTAGTGCTTCATCAAAAGAATCTCCTCCTCCATGGATGTTATCTACATAAAAGTTACGCAACACAATGCGAGCCCCTTTAGAGTGTTTATTCATTTCATCACAAGCCAGTTGATACAAACATCTTATAGCTACAAAAGGACTAGATTTTAAACCGTAAGTATTTGTTGTGAGTTCATAAACAAGTAAAGAATCTGAAGGTGAAGAACGTCAAAATATTAAATGATATTTTCTGTCATCTGGATGAATCCAAGTTTGACGAAACATTATTCTGACATCAGTTGTAAATACAACACGTGGCCACCGAAAATAAAGTATAGTAACCGTAATATCATTTTGTAATTTTTCGCTTGAATATACCACTACTGCTACCACTTCAACTATAGTATTCCCGCAAAAGGTTTTTCATTCTCCGTTTGATGTTGATTTCTCCAAAATAGTGTTAACCGGTCCGAAAATAGCAAAACCAAAAACTGTATTTAAGGCATAAGGGCCTCTCGAACTCAAATCTACTTTGTTACCGATTAAAATCTCTCTTATTATATCACGACCAAAAATTATGTCAATTTGAGCCAATGGAAAAGAATCATCAGCTAATTTTATGTCATTATTTATATTAAATATACGATTTAAATACGTAGTCGGGTTTCTTAAAGCCACCGCCGTAACGGAAAATAGTAGCTCTCTACGTTTTTGTGACGCCTACCGAACACGTATTCGTGTAATACCGTTTTAACCCCAATCATGAAACAAAATCGCTCTTAATAATAGATATTTGTGAACCGAAATTTAATAAAGCCCCTTGACAAAACAAAATCACCGTTCGAAAACTTAACTTCAATAATAACTTTAGGTAATAAAACATTGTCGATTAAATGAGGGACTGTGGCGGCATTACACGACTGTAATTGTTATTCTGAATTATTTCTTATCCGTCGGCAACCAATAGTGGATGACAAATGTTGCGGTGTTTTATCTACAGAATCACTATTATTTTTTAATTTAGAGTAGTGTTCATCTACCGAATGAAAAACATATTTTGAATTAATATTGCTTCTAGTACCATAAATATTATGATTATCATTATCATTATATCATCATTATTACTTTGTTAATTATATTCTTGTTTTTGCCGTGTCGAATTTGAAAAAGATGATTGTTGACGACGCGCTCAAGTGAACGAAGTACTCTCGATCCCATAATAATGACAATTAAATGATGTTGCTTTTGTATCACCAGCCTTAATTATCGCGTTGTAAAGCAATATGCGCTTGTTTAATATTAGAAACATTCTCTGTCGAAGAATTTGAAAGAGTAACAGAACTTGTCAACAGAACGACTAACAGAAGTCAAAGTCAAAGTCAAACCAATTTATTCAAGTAAACCCAAATGCACGGTATTTTTGAATGTCAAATCTACTTTGGTTCGGTTCGAAAAGAAAATCTGGACACTGAGAAGAACCGACAAGAAACTCGGTCAGGTATCATTTTTTATCATCATTCTACAATAGTTATTTAAAATACAATATCCATAAAGCCAGTAAATGCATGTGCAGAGAGAATTATTTTCAGTCTGTTGTTGTGTCTTCAATGAAATCGCTAATTTTGTCGTATACTTTTCCAATCAGTGTGCTTTTAATATCAATTTCAAATCTCTTTTCCGCTAATTGAGTAATTTCTTGAGGAACTTTATTATAAAAACGAACACAGTTACCCAAAAATGAATCACTTGAATTTTGTAATTTAAATTTAAAAATAACTAGCTGATCACGACCACGAGTTACCACACCATTAATAATGCCTTTCTTTTGAAATAGATCTATGTTTTTTCTAGTGTATATTATGTTTTCAAAGATGTATAACGAGGGTAAGGTAAGTACATCAATGTCTTTAGAATGATCTCTTAGCGACTCTCGTGCGTTCATACTGTAGATAGCATGAAGTACATTGTGACCAACATTGCCACAAAGATCACTTGGTTTTGAACGATTACAAGATGCAGCAGTATGATTACCGAAACATTTAAAACATAAATTATTGTCAGAGATCCATTGTTCACGTACATTCCTAATTAGTTTACAAAATTTGAAAGAGTCCGTTATGATATGACATGAATTAACGACAATAAATGCACTATTATACTTTTTTATCATTTTTGTCATAATTATTATTGTAATGGTTCTGTCTATTTTCTGCCATATTACCGGCCCTTGTATATTTACGTGACGTACGTTCTGGCATAGTTTAAAATGTTTCCATGGTAGCCGTATCAATAACTCTACATTTGTTTTAAAGAAATTCAGTTAATTGCTTAGGTAAATCATATACTTTATATCCGTATTTTTGCTCAAACCAGGTTTTAATTTCAGTTGACAATTTTGTTAAGCCAATGTAAAACAGCATGTAACTCCAATGATCTGCTGGTAATTCTAAATTTTTTAGAGCCAGAGTTGATTCAAGTAATGGACTTAAAATATTCAATCTAAATCCAACCGTCTTGTTTAATTACGGCAAATGTAAAAGCCGAGAAATATGAGTACCTGACAAAAGTCTTTTATTCTTATATCTTTCAATATATCTAAAGCCGTATCTAATAAACTTTCTATCATAGGTAAATGTTTCGCTAAGAATCGTGGTTCTTTTTTAGGATGTGCAAATAAATAATGTAACTTTTCTGTTTTCGATAGGACTTTTTCGGTTAGGTTTTTTCCAAACAATTACATAAATTATAAAAACCACTCCATGAGAATACATCACCGTCAAATGTTGCTAAATTTTTAGTTAAATACAATATAAGCCGCACTTTCCACAGGTAAGTACGTGCCGTCCAAACTCGGATAGGTGAGTGAAACCGGCTCTCGCTGATTGTATAATTCAATTACATTTTTATATTTAAATCATAAGCAAAATAATAAATTAATTTACGTAACCGAGCTGCTTAAACCGTTGAAAAACTAGTTTTTTAATTAATTCAACAGAATTTAAAAACCAGTCAAAATGTATCTTAAATTTATTTTCCGAAACTTTCAGTGACGTCATTTTGATCCGACCAAGCAAAACCTCCGAAACAAAAATTACCGTTTATCAAAATAACATGTACCGCTATACCTAATCAATAGTCGGAACTAAACACCAAAAAAACTTAATTTAACGAAAGCATATCCGGCACGAAGGACCAAAAAAGGTATATATGTATGCGACAATTTAGAATTTTCAACATATCAGAATGCTGGTTCTATGCTTTCCCTTTGAAGTTAAAACGAGTTGTCTTCCAGAAATTGACCATTACAGCATAAAATTTACCCTCTCACCTTGTTAACAACTGCTGCTTTTCTCGGTCGGCCAAATAATATATAAACTTACAATAATTATTGTCCATAAAAATCCGCCGATGATTTCGTCCACACAGATACCGAACACACAATGTCATAATCTTCAATTATTTTCTTCTTATTATTTTTTTTTGGTATTGACATTATAATTGTTCAAGTGCTTAAGAAGGTGGGATATTGTGAATAAAAATTATATATAGACTGGATAATGTCGAACACAGTACAGTCAGACTCAAGTTTTTTTAAATATTTAATCAAAATTTATGAAGTTTAGTGAGTAAGATCAATAAATCAACATTTCCAGTTATTAGTTAAAAAAAATTGTATAATCCAGAGCTGTTTCCTTAATAATTATTAACCATATAGTGACGATTATTCTGAATCTGTTTGTGTGTAATATCTAAAAGAAATATTTAAGCAATTATATTTATTGTGTATCATATTGAATTTGGATTCTAGATACATAATATTACAAGTTCAAAGTATACCTTGTTAATTATAAATTTAATTTGTTACATTAACCTTGGTTTATATATGTGTTATAAATTCTTTGTTCATGACAACGTTAAAGATTTTGTTACCATGAATATTTATGCTCATATTGTGTAGAATATAAGAACTCTTGGCGTTGCACTATTTAGTTTTGTATTGAAAATAAAATAAATATTTATACCTGTGTAAACTATGCATGAGTATTTCAATTGAAGGAGTGTACTAGGCGCCCTATATAAATTTGGCCAAATGAAACATTACATCCACCCACCCCTGTAGTAAATTAAATAAGACATCTGAGCTAGGCAGACGTTACAATGTTTTCCAATACTAAGTAAACGAGAATGTAAAATTCGGATTAGCCCAACTCAATGTTCTTAGGTTTGAATACATTAAGATTGATAATCTAATAGTCTGTTCGACAAGTTCCAAACGAGGGTACTTCTTGCTAAATGTCCTAAAAATATGTGCGATAGCTCAATGAATTCGGAATGTTGTCTAGAAAAAAGTGTTTTAAGGATTTTACAGCACATAAAAAAATTGCAAAAATTATTATCAAATTAATATGAAAAAAAGGTATTTAGTTTTTCGCCTTTAATTCAAAAACTACTAACATGTAACAAATTTAGAGACAAGATTCTTAAAGAAGAGAAAATTTCCTAAAAAAATTTCCGCATTTCGGAGCTCTACCTCTATTATTATTAATTTTAATTTATCGCTGTAAACAGGGCTCCGCGCGGCCGGTACGCCATGGGTGAACCGCCGCTGAAGAGAGTATACCACGTAAAATAATTTTTTAGAGTATTAAATATGAATATTAAAATTTGATTAAATTATGGTGACATCAGGACATCACTTCAAAAAATATAGCCTGGTTGGAAAAAAAAATTGTCGATTTTGCAAAAAGTTTTATAATTGTTAACTAAGTAATTTTTCTCTGAATTCATTTTCACAAAAGGCGATATATAAGTTTAAATAATTGACATACGAATTTTCTGCTTCTTGGAACCCTTATTATATATAATTAACAAGATCATGAGATAAACGTTTTTAAAAGTTTTATATTTTGTGTATTATAATTTTATACTATAATTTTTTTTAATAAAATGTTATGTAATTGCTGTTTTTGTATCTAACAAAGGCATTTAGTAACGTTGAGAAATATAGAGTAGAGTTTTTAGAGTATTAAATAAGTTTAATACTCTAAAAGAATTATTTTATATGGTATACTCTCTTTAGCGGCGGTGCGTCCATGCTGTACCGGCCGCGCGGAATTCTATTTTCAGCGATAAATTAAAATTTTCAATAATGGAGGTAGAGTTCCGAGATGTGGTAATTTTTTTTAGGAAATTTCCTCTTCTGTAAGAGTATTTTTTTGAATTTCTTACATATTAATAGTTTTTGAATTATAGGCGAAAAACCAAATACCTTTTTCTCATCTTAATTTGTTAATAACTGCAATTTTTTATGTGCTGTAAAATCCTTAAAATACAGTTTTCTAGACGTCTTTCCCAATCCAATGAGCTATCGCACATATTTTTAAGACCTCTATCAAGAATTAATACCATTTTGAACAGAATATAATAATATTAATAAATATTCGCCTCGTGTTCTATTATTGGTTATCACAACAAAGCTAACGCGAGGATATTGAGTCAGGTTGTTTCGACTACTACTTATACTCGTTTTTGCTCGCTTTTACAAAAATTATAACAATAAAAATTTAATTAGAACTGCTATACGTCGTAATAGATATAAGTAAAATAAACAAAGAAAAGGGAAAAAATAAAATAGGTGAGTGCTTTTGACATTTCCGTCATCCAACATTTTGGCTATTTGATATTTATAAGTCAGCCTTGGTCTTCGTTGACTTTTACTATCATTCACTTTCGCTCTGTAGATTTTCTTCGTCAATTATATTTCTCATCACTATTTCTTTCTATTTGCCCGAATTATCTAAGCGTTCGTTTCTTTATTTTTACGATCAGACTGTCGTCCAACTCTGTCATACTGCGTCTCTTTTCATTGCTTATATTATCGTCTAGGTACATATTGTAATAGTGGGTATTGAATTGTACAATTCCCTTAAAGATAAAACAAAATAATAAAGACATTACAAATAAATAATGGTCGTAAGAAAACGTAGTCGACGAAAAATAAACTAAAAAAACAAACGCAAGTAAAATTAAGTAAATAAAGAAGATGGAAGTATCTTAAGATTATAGATTACATCTTGTCGTATTCTCAAAACATTACAATCGATAGCTTAAAATAAAATTATGAAAGCTAGTGTTTAAATGTAATTAATTTCAATATTCGGCCCTTTCTTCAAAGTGAAATTCTATTTTCGACTGAGGAATATCCACTTTAGGATTCAGACCGGCTTGATATAATCTGAAAACAGACAGATGAATATTTATAATGAATTACAACGTAAACCCAAGTTAAAACGCTTTGACCGCTCAGATGAAATAATAGTATTCAGGGTAATCATTCACAGAGCCTCAGACCGAGGATCTAATTGATAGCACTATAGAATACAATAGCACAATTTTTTTCTACTTAAGATGATTTTTCTATAGGATTAATTAAAACAAGAGAGTCTTTATTAAGAAGTTCTCTACAGCTTACAAATTCTGTTACTGCAATGTTCAACTGTGACATTTGGTCTCAGAATTGTTTAATGGAAATCAATCATAGGATCTATAAACTAATCTAACATGTCGAGAAGGTAGCTATTTATCATATGTGTAATTGTTTCGATAATTCCCAAATTAAGTACTTCTGATTTTAGCAGTACATATAAAAAAATAGACAAAATACTTACATTTACAATATACTTACAACATTTATTTATAAATATTTAGTTTTTGAAATAAATGGTCTCAAAGAACTTTAATGTCGCAAAAAATTCAATGTGCTTTTAGTTTGAAACAAACATAAGAAATATAAATATAACTTTTTAAGTACGTGTTATTTTTACAAATCCTTTTTATTGCTTAACAGTAACAAAAATATATATAAGTTTCACCCTGTAAATTATTTCTACTCTTTGAATTAGTTTAGACACAGAAGAAAATTATAGAGTAAAATAATATGTTTACATATAAAGTACAGGTTTCCAAACCTGTTCGTATGTCCGCACGTCATGGTCAGTTTAAATGTCAGTCTACATGATGTACGAACGTGCAAACATGTACAATTTGTATTTTTTTAGCAACTAAAAAGGATTCAACTGAGGAATCGTGGTCGTCGCGACCCCTACCAGCCCTTTTCAGGGCTGCAATTCCTCTACTATGCTTACCAGGCGGGACATTAAATGCTAGGGCGTCCCCCGAAAGCGACGGACACCAGTGTGTCCCCGCTGGTGTAAGCAAAGTGCAGTTCGGCGTTGGGGACCGCCACCCAACACGCTGTGCACCCAGCGGCGGGAAGTGGAGGGAGGAGTGCAGAATAGCTGCGTGGAATGTGAGAGGTGGGATTGAAGAGAAGATGAATGAAGTGATTGATATTATGGAAGAGAAAAGACTGGATGTGTTATGTTTGAGTGAAACCAAGCAAAGGGGCACTGGACTTGCTGACTTACCCGGAGGGGGCATCGCTCTGTGGTCAGGGGTACCACTTGGAGATAGAGGATGCCAGGGGGTGGGCGTTTTGCTGTCCTCTCGTGTGGTTAATTGTATGACTGAGTATAAATGTGTAAACCCTAGACTGCTCTGGGTGTGCCTCAAGATGGGGTTGACGAGAATTTTTATTTTGGCGCTGTATGCTTCAGTGTCCTCCGTCGGCGTGGGTGAGCTAGAGCGGTTTTGGGAGAATGTTAGAGTTCTAACGACGGTTGAAGAAAATGAGAGAATTGTGTGGAGACATGAATGGATGGGTCGGGACAGCTCGAACTGGATTTGAGACTGTCCTAGGCAAATATGGAGATAAGAGAGTGAATGATGCTGGTAGGATTCTGTTAGGCGTGTGTATGGAAAAGGATATTTTTGTTGCTAATACCGTATTTAAGCACTAAAGGATCCATCAGTACACTTGGGAAAGAAAGCATAAGAGAAGTATGATTGATTTATTCCTGGTAGATAACAGGCTCAAGAAGCAGGTTATGGACACAAGAGCGCATAGAGGAGCCGATCTAGGAACGGACCACTTTCTGGTGATAACCAGAATACGGGGTCTGTTTGCAGCATGGCGACATCGCGTAGTGTCCAAACCTGCAGCGGTTTGTCGCATCAAAAGCTGGAAACTGCAAGATGCGACTACCAGAAATGAATATGAAAGGGTAGTATCCGGTAAGCTTGATGATAGATTGAAAGTGATGAGCGAGGATGTTGAAGAATGTTGGCAGAACCTTAGGGATAGTATGATCGAGGCTGCAAAAGAAGTGTGTGAAACGAATAAGATTGGGAACGGCAAAAAGCGTGATGTGTGGTGGGATGATGAGATGAAAGAGTCTGTGTATAAGAAGAAGAAAGCATGGCGAGACTACCTTGCTACAAAAAATGACTGTGGTATGAATAATTTGATGAAAGATAGATATAAGCTGCAGAAAGTAGAAAGTAGAAGTGAAAGAGAAGCGTGAAAGGTGTAGGATGTTAGACGAAAACAGGATGTCGGACAACTTCGAGGAAAATTCCAAATTATTTTGGAAAGAAGTGCGTAAGTACCGAAGTGGCCCGGCACCTTGCAGAATGAATAAAGTGCGTTCGAAAGAAAACAACTTGCTAACAGATAAAAAAGATGTTCTGCAGCGATGGAGTGAATACTATGGAGAACTGTATGAGAGTGGCGACTTCGTCTCTGATACTGAAAGCGATTCTAATGAATTACCACACTCGGGTCAGGGACTGGAGGATGTAATTAGTATGAAAGAGATCGAGAAAGTAATGAGAAGTTTGAAATGTGGAAAGGCTGCGGGAATTGATGACGTGACTGCTGAGATGATCAAGTATGGTGGTCCTAGGGTCTGGGATGCCTTCTGTGCACTCTGCAACCTTTGTTTGCAGAAGGGAGACGTTCCAGAGGATTGGCGCACCGCAGTCATAGTTCCTCTCTATAAAGGGAAAGGTTCTCATTTGGACTGCGCGTGCTACAGGGCCATCAGCTTGGTCAACTTAGCAAGCTGAAAGTCTATACTAAGGTATTGACTGAACGCATGAAAGGCGTTTCAGAAAGATATTTGTGGGAGGCGCAAGGTGGTTTTAGGAACAGTAGAAGTTGTATGGATCAGATTTTCTCGCTTCGCGTTATCGTGGGGAAGTTTCTGGCTATAGGTCAGAAAGTTTTCTGCGCTTTCGTGGATCTAGAAAAAACTTTCGATAGAGTAGTACGACAGAAATTGTGGAGTCTTCTGCCTGAGTATGGCGTGGGGGGCTCCTTACTACGGGCTGTGAGGTCATTACATAGCGGTCACAGAGCCTGTGTAAGGATAGAGGGTGACACGTCGCCCTGGTTTGATGTCTGTTCAGGCGTCAGACAGGGCTGCGTGATGTCTGCCTGGCTGTTCGTGCTGTATTTGGACAGTTGCCTCCAGAAAATGAAAGGTAGTATGAGTGGTACGTTATGTGTTGACACAGTGGTAAACTGCTTATTATACGCTGACGATTCTGTGCTTATAGCACCATCAGAAGCCGAATTGCAGGCACTAGTCACGTGCATGAAAGAAGAATGTGAAGTAAAAGGATTGAATATGAATGTAAACAAAACTAAGGTTCTGGTGTTTGAAAGGGAAGAGGTACAAACGAAATGTGATATTTGGGTAAATGGAAAATGTCTAGAACAAGTGAATGAAATTGTGTATCTGGGGAGTGCGTTTTCGAGGGATGGAAGATGTGACTTTGATGTGGAGAGACGGGTAGCAGCTGGCAATAAAGTGAATGGTGCTCTGTCCATATTAGCAGATAGTGTGAATTTATCTAACACTGCCAAAATGGCGATCCACAATGCGGTGTTGGTGCCAACATTATTGTGCGGTAGTGAGACCTGGATATGCCCGAAATCGAGTGAAATTATGATACACGCAGTAGAAATGCGATCTCTTGGAAAGATGTGCGGTGTCACCCTTGCGGACAGGATAAGCAATGAGGAGATACGCAGTATGATGGGGTTGCACGACAGTGTTATTGTAAAAATGAAGAAAGGAATGCTTAGATGGTTCGGGCACATAGAAAAAATGAGTAATGAGAGGCTGACGAAGAAAATATATAGAGCGAAAGTGAGTGGTAAAAGAAGGCAAGGAAGACCAAGGCTGACTTATGAAGATCAAATAGCCAGAGTGCTAGCAGACGGAAATGTCAAAAGCTCTCGCATACCTAGTTAAAAATGTGTGAGGAGAATGATGAGATTTGAGGAAGCGAAAAAAGTATGTAAGAACCGTGACGCTTGGCGCTCCGTCCTCTCTGACTACCCTGTTAGGGATACAGCGTGAGGATATATATGTATGTATGTATGTAAAAGGGACTATGAGGTCGCAGGCGATCAGTATGGGGACTCTGATCGTCCATCCATGCGACCTCTGGGAGGGTGACAGTACATGTGGTCCGGGCTGTCATAGCATTGCGTGTGCAGGAGGAGCTCTGTAACGCCCCCTGCGACGTTCTCTTCAGCACGCGAAAGCTCCTGTGGGTTCCGTAAAAGATCCGTGAGCTTTTTGATAATGTGTCGAGGACAACCGCCGTAGGGAGTTTTGGTGGGTAAAAGCCCCACATTACCCAATCTCTTACCCAAAGAACTGGGTATTTGCGTGCAGATCTCTCTTGCATAACCAAATAAAAGGCAGTCTGTTCTTGTTTGCTGGCGAGGACTCTTTTGCGCGGTTCCAAGTTTATTCTACTCTTTTATCAACATGCCATATGGTAATATTAACAATTCTGAAAATATCAACTCAGTGATGCTAATCTACCATAAAATATAAAGTATACTCCCGACCCAAAAAAAATCTTATTCAGAGAATATGTGTGTACTCTGTGTCAACAATGAACTAATTTCCACTAAATAGATTTTTTACAAAATTTTAAGACTCCCGAGTTATCTTCATCCGGCCTCACTTATACCGTGGTTAATGGAAAAGAGGTGTTATAGTTTGATGCCGTTTTGTGTTTGGCTGGTTGTTTGTGCTTACGTGTTTGTCTGTGGCATAACTCTTGAATTAATTTGCATGTAGTTTATAAAACTGCAGTTTTCCGACCCAAAAAAAATCAGGATCGATTCCAACCAAATATAGCTGAGAACAGCATTTAGAAACTGCACGCAAATCGAGTTATCTATTCAAAGGTTATGACGCCACAGTCAAACGGCCAGATCAACATACACTCAGACAGGTCAGATTCATACACCATTCTCTTCCAT
This sequence comes from Zeuzera pyrina, assembly GCA_907165235.1. Taxonomy (NCBI): domain Eukaryota; kingdom Metazoa; phylum Arthropoda; class Insecta; order Lepidoptera; family Cossidae; genus Zeuzera; species Zeuzera pyrina. The sequence goes on from OU015633.1 coordinate 3,978,729, forward strand.
CTGGAGAAAGATATTCTGGATTTGCATAATAACATCGATTTTAGTATACATGAAGCAAGTTTCTGTTACAATAAAATATACTGTGAATGCTGTTATATGTATATATGTAATAGAAGCTTATGATTGTTGACTGAAATTAAGTAGATATTGGAGCATTTCTTGGAAGCTTTTCATTAGGTAACTATTACGTTTTAGTCTCGGTATTGAAAGTTGAAGTTCAGATTTCAATTAACAAATACAAATTTAGTGGATGTTTCTGTAAATAGCAAAACCATGGATTTATTTAAAGTAATTATGACAGTTCTTTATCATTTTTCGGACATAAAAGGACCATGATTAGATTCTTTAGGGAGTAGCAATAAAAGCACTTCGGAAGCAAATACATGAAATTGACGTGTCTCGTGATTCCATACGTGCAGACCATACGAGTATGTAGCGATGTCTTATTAGTTATTGACAGGGACGATGGATCTCAAGCGTCTCAGGAAAAATAAAATTGCGCCATGCGCCAGACCATACACACCAATCATCTGATCTCAAACTAGGGCATTCCCTGTGCTATGAGAACCAGACGACGACTACTGGGAGTGTCTCCCAGTACACCTAGATCCAAGACAATCTAGAAAAGTTCGTTTCCTAAATTGACCCGACTGGGCGTCGAATCCAGAACCTTGCGCACTTGGGTGAAACGTATAAACCACTGCGCCATATAGGTTGTCAATTCGCATATCTTTTGACTAGATATACCGCTTCAGTTGAAATTAAGACTAAATGTTGTTATTCCAGGGTAAGCATAATTATGCTCTTCTAAAATCTCATGTATGCGCAAATAAATTAATTCGTGATTTATTGAATTAACAACTTTAACATAATGTACAAAAAATAAAGTACTTACACATAATCTAAAGGGGAGAGGTACAACATTAGGCTTTCACTAGGCTTTTAAGGAACTCCGTAGCTTAATTCTTTCTGTACCAAGAAATCTTGAGAGATCAAGTACCTCCGTAAATGTAAAAAAACATTAATCTTTATACTTTTAAAAGCAGTAATGTGTTTACGCAATTTTTGGAGGTAAGTATAACTTTCCAGCTTGATTTTGCTGTAAAAATTACGTGTTAAATATTTTAATATAATTCACCCGTATAAACCATACATACATACAAATGTAAGTTATGCACAAATATACGGACAAACATGGTATGTGTAATGCGTGATTATTAATATTTTTTCCAGATAATCAAAACACAATGAAATCATAAGTTGATGCCATTTAGAGTAACAAGTGTTCGGACTTATATATACCAGGGCGGAACTAGGTAGTACATACATACATACATATCTTCACGCTGTATCCCTAACGGAGTAGTCAGAGAGGACGGAGCGCCAAGCCTCGCGGTCTTCACATATCTCTTTCACTTCTTCAAATCTCATTATTCTCCTCACACATTTTCGCCGAGGTATGCGAGTGCTTTTGACATTTCCGTATGCTAACACTCTGGCTATTTGATCTTCATAAGTCATAAGCCTTGGTCTTCCTTGGCTTCTTTACCTCTCACTTTCGTTCTGTAGATTTTTTCGTCAGTCTTTCATCACTCACTCTTTCTAAGCGTCCGAACCATCTAAGCATTCCTTTCTTCATTTTTACAATAACACTGTCGTGCAACCACGTCATACTGCGGTAGGTAGTAACTAACCCATTTATCTCTTAAGCCATCGACTGTACAATTTCTTGTAATAGATCATACCCGTTGACCTATTTTTACACGTTCTATATTTTTCTTTCTTTCACAGACAATCGCAGAAGCATAGTATTTTGAAGTATATGTATATATATACAGGGTGTATATGAAAACGGGACAGTTACTTTAATGGATGAAAGGGCATAACTTTAGTATGTAGTTACAAAAAGAATTATCGAAAAAAACGTATCCGTTTAAGAGTTATGACCGTTTTAATTTTCAGGTGTTATCCCCACCATTTCTCGTAAAATTGGGTTGATCGTGGACAGTTACAGATTTTAAATCTTACGTATTTTTTTATTTTGTAATAATTTCATCCGTTACTGAAATATAGCCTGAAAACCATTTTCGAAAATAATGCGTATACCCCTCGTATACCCCTTAACAATGTTTATAAATCGCTAAGGTCATAAGGTACTTACAATAATTACCTATTTTCTTATTAATAAAAAGCTAATTTAATATTAATAAGTTAATAAGTAATTTTAAGCAGATAAAATAATGAAATCACTAAAAACAGTACCTAAATCGATCGAATGTTACAAAGAAATAAAAATGGTTCATGATTGTTTATCCCTAGCTATTGTGATCCGACCTTTATCTACCTATGAATAATAAGGATTTTTTTCAAAAATTATTAAATTTTTTCAGTACCGATATACGAAGCTCTTCTTAAAAAAACAACTTTCTAGTAGATGTTTCATCAATGTAAAACAATAACCATTATTACTAAGCGTTATTTACTGGCTTGTTATGATAATGTCGTTGTGTCTTACATCCGTCGAACTACTTTGGTACATTTTGATAACATTTTGTCTTACTGAAATTCATCTTGAGAAGCCGAGCTTCCTTGAAACAATGCTCTTACCTCATCAATTCATTCTCTTGTCCACTTTCATAGAAACTTTCAAAAATATTCATTCATTAAAAAATCAATTCGTACTTCGTATGTACCCTTTACATTTTGTCGGCATCTTTGTGACGTCACTAAAATACTTTCTGCCTTTGACTTTGCCGACGTGTGATTTACGGTGGCTTTCTTTGATGTAACACCGCCAATCCGCCATATTGAACAGCTGTTCAAATTAAATTTTTTCACTTGCATTCGGGTTACGATCTCAGTGAGACGTATTCATTGTGTACATCGTCAATTCGTTTTTAACTACTTACGAATTATTTTCTTGTTTAAATCATGCCGTTTTATCTGTATAGTAATCTGCAATACACCGATATGGTTTTGGCTTATGGTATGGCTAGTGGTAATTCTAGTGAAGCTTTGTGTTTGTATTTGGACCATTTTGGACATTGTAATGATGAGCACGTGCCTTCGAGTGGTAGAATACTGATGCGAGTGGTGCAACGGTTAAGGGATTATGGCAGCTTTACACCGCGCAATACAGATTCCGGCGGCAATGCTAACCAAGGCATCCGCGATCTCATTCTTAATCATTTTGATGAACATCCCGATGATAGTACAAGGTCAGCCGGAAGGTTACTACAGGTGCCCCACAGTACGGTCCATAAAGTGCTGAAGGAAGACCTGCGCCATCCTTTTAACCTAATCTGATACAGAAGAGGTCATGAAGCACAAAATCATCGATGCCTTTAATAAATTACAACGAGAAACGTCAAACGTATTGCATCGTGTGCATAGTGAGATAGCGCGGCGTGCACGTGCATGCATAGAAGCGCAAGGCCGCAATTTTGAACATTTACGTTTGTGAACTTGTGAATGTGTAATTACTACGGACCTCAATACATATGGAAAAAAAAGTGATGTGAAAAAGTATCAAATTGTAGCAGTGTTATCGTGCGACATTTTGTGATTTACCCACATTGGTAATTTGGAGCCTGAATACAAGGTCAGAGTCTATCTTTTGTTTTTTTATCGATTTCGTTCATAACCATTTGTACGTCCGCAGTGAGAGGTCAGAATCATTGCGACGAGAACGTGGGGCGACAAAGGCACACTACCTACCTATCATTCTAATCTAATTTAAAAATACGTTTTTTCCACATACACAGGAATATCAACCTTATTGTTACATAAATAAAAGAGGTTCTGTGGATTTGTGAAATTAGGTAAAAATTAAATTTCGGTGTCTTTTACTTGTGTTAAGGGGAAGCACAAGTGAAATAATTTGTTTTTTAACCTGTATCTTTGTTATTATTGCATAATAATACTTTATTAAATGGTAATCAAGATGAATTCTCGATATACTATAGCATATTCAAAAATATGTCCCGTTTGTATGTACTCCCTGTATAATATTGGGTCCTTACATATGAAATTGGCGTTTTGTACGGGAGGAATATAAAGTAAATTTTTTTTTAGTAAAATATATTAAATTAATCAAAGTATGCACCGTTGTTATCTATGCACTTTTGCCATCTCATAAGTAGTTCATTGATCCCTTTACTAAAAAAACCATGGGGGCAAGAATCAATAAACTATTTGAAGGCGGTTTGGACTGCCGCATCGGAGTTGAATTTTTTTCCTTGTAAGAAGTTGTCCAAATTCCGGAAAAAATGATAATCTGTTGGAGCAAGGTCCGGGGAGTACGGTGGATGTCGCAGACATTCCAATTATAGCTCATCTAACTTAGTGGTTGTTTGTTGTGCAGTGTGTGGTCTTGCGTTGTCGTGAAGCAGCAGTGGCCTAGAGCGATTGACCAATCTCGGTTGTTTAGCAGCTAGTTCTTCCTTCATGGTTTGCAGTTGCTGACAATAGATATCTACCGTAATCGTTTGGCCAGATTTTAGAAAGCTGTAGTGAACGACACCGGAGCTAGTCCACCAAACACTCACAAGTAACTTTTCCTGAGTCAATTTTCGTTTAGGGCAGTATTTGGCTGGGTCTCCAGGGTTCAGCCATTGCGACGAGCGCTTTCGATTATCGTACAGTATCCACTTTTCATCACAAGTAATGATTCGATTTCAAATCCCTTCATTATTGTGTCGGTTGAGCAAAGTAACACAGCAGTCGACGCGTGTTTGCAAGTTCAATTCACTCAATTCATGAGGTACCCATCGTTTAAGTTTTTTTACTTTTCCGATTTGCTTCAAGTGGATTAATACAGTTTTGTCACTTACCCCGAAGCCTCCAGCTATCTCTGAAGTGCTTTGTGATGGATCCGCTTTCACAATAGCCTTTAATTCTTCATTTTCCACTTTGGTCTCCGGCCGTCCATGAGGTTGGTTCTGAAGGTCAAAATTTCCAGAACGAAAACGTTGAAACCAAAAACGTACCGTGCTTTCTTTTGCGACACCAGCGCCGTACACATCATTAATCCTTCGAGCTGTTTCTGCAGCACTGGTGCCACGGTAGAACTCGTACTCGTAAATATACCGATATTTCATGTTTTCCATTGTACGGTAATAAGCGACGCCAAAGAAAAAAATAATGAGGAAAAAACAAATGAATGACCGTTTTCAAAACTCAAATGTACCAGTTAAATGAATTTATAAATTTGAATTTGGAATTCTTAACCAAAGAAGAGATATTTCAGATCAAAGTGGTCAGTACGACAAAACGCTAATTTCATATGTAAGGACCCAATAGTATACGTATATGTCTCACTATTAGGCTCAAGCTTCTCACAAATGAATCGAGAAGTCACATTTTACAATACAAGCTCAGTGCAAATTATTAGTTTTAATAGTCAAACCACAAAAGCTCTAGCCCTACAGGATTATATCTTTAAACAAATCTTCTCCTGTAATTCTCGTAGTTCTCATAATATCTTATTGCGAGAAATTTTATTATAAAAATGAAAGCAGATTCTTAAATAGAAATCGCCTTTTGCAATTTAGCGGAATTAAATTGAGGAATAAATAACATATTATCATGACTGCAAGTTTCCATGATTTTCTAAACGGAAATTATATTCTTTCCATAATAGATTCTATTCAAATTTGCATTACATTATACAAAATGTTACCGTAAATAGAGTGATATTGTAACACATTTTTTTTTAGATATATACATTTGCATTCCAGTTGAGGTTAGTGTGTGACAGATGACAATTGTCAACGACACAATGATTAATAGGTAACGCGTTCGGAAATTTGTTGGCAATCGAGTACCTAGTACTACTTCATTTCTTCTCAAGGAAAATCAATAAATATTGCAATTTAAGTGTATATTGTTTAAACCAGAACATAATATAGTAAACTTTTAATTATTTAGTTGTTTTCGTTGTAAAGTTCGTTGTTACTTTCGTTAAAATGTACATTTACTTACGTTTCGTTCAGTAATTAGTTTGAATGTTTGGATACATCGATAGTAATAATTATCGTGGTAATAAATCGATAATCGATTTTTTTTTTGTAAAAAATATATATTTGTTATAAACAAAATAAAACAATTTTAGGTAATAATAATTTAATTCGGTATTAATATAATTTGTCCAGGTTTGTTTTCCCATTTTGACGATGAGTTAAATAAATTAAGTTTTAAAAATTTAAATACGAGTAATTAATTCCTAATAATCGATTGTATTCGATAAAAGAGAGACGAGTGTTGCTATATATATCTGTTTCACAAATCAAGTAGAATAGGATGTTCGAGCAAATGGGAAATGCTTCCGGTTTATTTCTCAGTGGCTACTTTTATCGAGATCATTCTAAATCTATTGTGGAACTGTCAATCTGACATTTAGATTCTGTCATTTTGAAATTTTCAGACACTTCCTATTGGTCGATGTCTTTTCAGAAACTTGCTGTCTCTTTCTTATGCTGGAAACCTCAGACTGAAATCTGAGTAGTTTCAGTAACAAATAATGATGATGATAGAGGGTACAAATTTTTTCTAGGTAGTTCCATCATGGAAGGAGCTATCCACTTTTGGTGATGGTTAAGTGGCCGACAAAAGTGGAAATATATGTGTAAAATATATATATTCCTATATAATATTTAAGATGTTTCTAATGTTCTTAAAAAGTTTTTTTTAATTATTTTTAATATTTTGAAATCCCCTGATAGACCACATGGGTTCCATGTTTGATTCCATGTTTAATTCCATGCTTAATTCTATAAACACCATGTGATAATGGTGTTTATAGAATGTTGTATTCCACATTTAGTTGGATATTTTCTTTAAATATACATGATCAGGTGGAATACCTTCTCAGATCGTTTGTTTGTGCATTGCAGTATGAGGTTAGATTACTTCAATACATATTTAGTCTCTTTTCTTTGAGATTTATTTGTGAGTTACGAGTATCGTGGACTTCATGGGAATTCTTTGAGACCATTGGAGGGACAACTCGGCTGGCTATATATATACATGGTTATCTTCTTAGATGGTAATGTACAAGCAGATATAAAAATTTATTAACAATCAGTAATAAATAAACTTAACTAGCCTTATATTTCGTTATTGTAGTACATCTTAATGTTTTAATTATACCTTATATTAAGAAGCTGAAGTTACACTTATTAATGGTTGTAACATTCATTTTGTAATTTCCGATATAAATGTATTTTTTTGTTTGTAAAATCTCATTTATAATTTTCATAAATAACAGTTAATATTTCATTATAAGTAAGGAACTCATGAGATCAATATTGAAGGATATTTTTTTTTAATAAATTGGTGAATGTTGGAATATAGTGTACTTTTATTTAACAACTGAAATCGATTGTAGTAATACAGTAAAGGCGCCCTGATAAAAATTTGATCTGTATTTTTCTCCAGGGTGGCCCGAAAGAAACCCAATATCCTGAGTAGCTCATGCTTATCAATAAACCATATTAAAAAATTAACACCTGCACGGTCATGTTACAATATAACGAATACATAAAAATGAAAACAACATTTTAAACATACCACAAATCGAGCATTCATACATTTTGTTGATCAAACCGGATATAACTGGTTGAATATTCACGACTGTATTCGCTAAGTTCAGTTAATGCATGTCGACGTGAACGTTTCGACTGTTTTATACGAGTGGAATCATTAATACGTAAATGAATGCAATATCGTTTCCATTTGGACTTAACGTGGTTGTATTTCTCTTTTTATTTTATTTCGATGTGTTGTCGACAGCCTGGATAATGGGTTCACAGAGCACTCAACATTCGAACCACTCATAATACATAATTATACACATACTAGCTGTACCCGCGACTTCGTCCGCGTGGAAGATTTTTCCATGACCTCTCCGAGTTATAGAGGTTATCCGAGATACCTATATTGTTGGAAGAGGATTTATGACGACGTCACATATACAGAAACCTTCTCCTGTGTATCCGATTTCATTCGATACTCATATTGTTGGTTTTGAACAAAAAAGTTATTTTCTGTAATGGAACATCCGCCATATTGGTTTTCTGATGACATCACATGTACAGAAACCTTTATCTGCGTTTTCCATTTCATTTGATACCCATATTGCTCGTGTTGAAAATAAAGTTATTTCCTATTATGGAACATTCGCCATATTGGATTTATGATGACGTCACATATACTGAAACCTTTCCCTGCGTATTCCTTTTCATTTGATACCCATTTTGTTGGTGTTAAACAAAAAAGTTATTTTCTATTATGGAACATCCGCCACATTGGATTTATGCTGACGTCGCACATACAGAAAACTTCCCCTGCGTATTCCATTTCATTTGATACCCATATTGTTGGTGTTGAACAAAAAAACTATAGCTTTTGCCCGCAATTTTGTTCGCTTATAAATTAGAACCTATGTGTTATTGTGATTGTGTTAGCTATATTACTGTAAAGTTTCATCAAAATCCGTTTAGTAGTTTTTGTGTGAAAGAGTAACAAACATCCATACAGCAATACGTCCATACATCCATCTGCACAAACTTTCACATTTACAATGTTAGTAGGAAGTAGGATAGGATGTATATACTACGTGAAACATATTCAAAATGATTACTTAAAGTCGAATACCTAATTGATATCCATTTCTAAGACGATTCAGTATAAAGTCGAATGATTATTTTCGCAAGCACATTCAATAAAATAATGTTTCATTTCATTTCTGATATCACGGAATAAAAGATGTCCTCTCGTTACCGGGTATCTAGGCCGTGCTCATCCCACTCATTATCCGACGTATCGACGAGTATCCTTAACCTTTGAGTGGCCATCGTTACATTGATCGATGTGATCATTTTGTCTTGAGCTCTAGAAGTAGGGTTGTCAACATAAACGATGAAATTTAAAAAGAAATAAATATCAACCAGATGCCTAAACGCAACTAAGAGAAATAATTACATTGACAGTTCTTTTTACAAGTTGTAATTTAAGGTTGAAAATTTTGTAAAGAACTTTGTTTATTGTTAACAATATTTATGCTTTATTCTCTTATAGACAATGCAATGAAATTTTGATAATCAAAAAGTATGAGAAGTTAACCTAGACGCTTCTTATCATTTAACAGAATTAAATTGCAGTGTATACATTTAATTCCTTGAGGTTATTGTCTACTCCGTTAGGGATACAGCGTGAAGATATGTCTATGTACCTTGGGGTTACTTTTATTTAAAAACTACAATCTCGATAAAATGTTATGTCACGAACAATAATTTCACCAGAAGATACCTTAGCAATGGCATTACCTGCTGTTGTTGGCGTTAGTAGAAAAAGTAAGAATGTCCTGTTTAAGTGAGGTATAAATAAAGACCAAAAAATACCAAAAATATTTACATCACAAAATTTAACTCTTTTTATACTTGCTTCAAATTAATGTCAATTTTGAAATGTGACAGCCCTATCTACAAGTACTTCTGTGCCGGCTTAGAGAAGTAACTTTTTATTTTTGATGCAGAACTATAAATCTCTGATATGAGAGACGATTCGAGAGGTTTCGATTCGCACTCATTTGTTTTATGATACTGTTTTGCTTCCTTTTATTTATTTACTTCCGCAGGATTGAAAATTACGTGGGATCTAGTTATTGAAAAATGTGTTTGTGTTTGTTCACAAAGCTCTCTTTTGATTTCTTATATATTTTTATGATGTAACAACAGATTGCTATGCAATTTGTAGAAAGTTGATTTAAAAAAAAAAACAATTATTTAAATATATTTCCGAGTCATATCAATTGAATGGCTTCAAAGTATGTAAATTCTAAGCTTGCATAACAGGTACCAGACAACGAGCTGGAGGAGTATTTAATAATAGACTTAGGCACGTATTCCAGATTTAAAGTGTGAATCTCTGATTGAGTACAGTTAGAAAGGTATGCCGTTACATGCGATGGATAGAGGCATTTCTTTCTGACTATTTTCAATTAAAGATTTACATTTGAGTATCTTTCTAGAATAAAGACCTAAGTCATTTTAAAAAATTTCATTTTACAAAGAGAACCGACTGAAAATCAATGTTTAAATTGGAAAGAAGAAGCGTTTCACCTGTACCGAGAGGTCGGTCAAATAAGTTTAGTAATGTATATTTGTGTAGCCTCACGCTACTCGTTTGCTGAAACTATCATTCTTAAACCTTATACATTGACGCTGATGTAAACATTATGATGATGTACTACTACTTTTGACAATGCCATCGATTAAAAATGGGGTTAACATATTGCATACTTTAGTAGAAAAAACTGCAAAGTTTCAAGAACTAAGCTTCAAATTTAGACTTCGCGACTCTATACTATTTTTACTTCTTTTCGCAGTAATCCTGTCTACTAATTTTAGATTACGAATGCTTTGTAGTAAAACACAAAACTATAAATCTCTGATATGAGAGACGATTCGAGAGGTTTCGATTCGCACTCATTTTTGTTCTTGTTTCATGATACTGTTTTGCTTACTTTTATTTATTTACTTTCGCAGGATTGAAAACTGCACACTGAATTGAACACTGCAACACATTACACACGAAACATGACGTAACTGTTCTATAAGGCAATAATATGACCTACTATAATATTCGTAAAGTTGCTCTTAGAAAGTCATCAGAGTTCGCTATGTAACTTAAACCACAGAATACACGAATTAGTAATAAATGAAGAAGAGGAAATACGATATTCTCAAATTACTAGACAGGAAATCGCACAAAAATTTTTAAGGGTTATTTTTCTGTTTTGAATCTAAATTATTATTTTTTAAAGGTAAAATAAAACGTTATTAAAATGAAAGATTTTTTTGCCAATATGATGTAACTCATTTCGAAATAACAAGTAGTTTATGAAATAGATTACAAAAATTACATTAACACGCTAGAAGTACTGATTTACGGGCTATAAAATATAAATACCATAAACGCACAACTTTCCCATATTGCATTCGTTCATTATAAAAGTGTTTCATGATATAATCTACATAATTAAAACACTTTATTGAAATGTTCGATCTGAAGATGTGTTTACGATTAAACTCGTAAAATTTTCCTTTCATAAAATTAATATTTATTTTTTGTTTTCTTACACATAAGTTTTCAAGGTCTTATACTCTGTTTTACTGAAATATTTGGATTATTATTTTAAATTGAGGTATGTAAGGTCACGGGTAAATGTAATAATATAATTTAACGAATACTTTGAAGATAATCTCCTGGACGTTTCACACGCTTGGTTTTCATGTTCATTTCTCAGTGCAAATCTAATTAGAACTTGCGCGGTCTGTTAAATTGGCTTCCATGGTATGAATGTAATACGGCTTAAATTTATGTACTTTAATACTACCTGTGTGACGACTCAGCGCGTAATTTGTTCTCTAATAATTTATTTGTGGTCTTCTTTCAGTACTACTGTTTTAAACGGTTTGATACTTTATCTTTTTATTGTTTCCGTATCATGGAGAGTAATAAGATTTTAGATCATAACAAATTCTACAATTGTTTAATTTACCCGATTCAAATTATTGTTAATCAAAACCCTAATCTCGATCCCGTTACGAAAGATTAATTAAGTTAAACTAAAACCCTGGAACTCATAAGTTAATTATCTAAATACCTTCTGCTATTGATACTTGTCTTTTTAATGGGTAAAATAGCAGTAGTGTTATTATCTGTCATATTATGGATAATGGAAAAATGAAACCATTCTCATAATACTGCATAAGCTAACCAGCACCGAATCCTGACCGAAAACTGACCGAGTCCGATCTCTGGTATATCCTGAGGATGTTTCGTTGAGAGGCGAAATACGTGTCGATTGGTGGTTTTGGAGTCTGAGCAGAAAATAGCTAAAGGTTTTAGGAGTTCATCACATGAAATGGATTTCCACAAAGTAACACCTGAGTCTATACAATAACGCAAATACGATGATAAGTTAATACTCGCTGAAACTTAACTCAAAATTGTGTTCACACTTTTGAGGTTAAGAAACCAACAAGTAACAATCGCTGTCAAGCTCGAAGTAACTGACTGAAACCTACTAAGTTAACTTATTTTTGAATGGAGACAAAATAATTCCTAATCAGCAAGTAAAGTCGGATGTATAATATTAATTTCATTACTAAATTCATCAATTACCCACCTGTTGTAATTTTAAGAGCCGAATATACATAGACTGGCCGAGACGATGGCATGATCACTCGTAAAGAGCAGTCGTCAATTGGTTTACTGTAATCAGACGTACAAGTGCAGTCGTACACATTGCAGTCAGATGAAGGTAGTTATAGATATTTGATTCTAACAGCCGAGATGTGTTGACAGATAAAAGTAGTCAAACAAGTTTTTTTATTATTCATTATAAGAATATTACATGGTATGTAGATATAATACAAACTTAATAAAAGTGGCGGAGATCAAACCCAAGTGTGACGTCACAATCGGGTCATGGTTGATTATAGCCATTGGAGTCGGCGAGCATTCGACAATCGAAGCTCTCAGCAAACGGACATGCTTGTTTATATAGTAGTAATACATAGCGCTTTAAGAGCTCGACTTTAATGTGTCTTGCTCACCTCAGATGAGAAATGCGTAGAACCGAGTATAATTTTATTGTTCACATATTATCTTGTAAACAATAAAAGAAAATTACATCAGTTTACCTCCAGTTCTTTTTACTTGAAACATTCACATTCAGTACATATTCCAATATACATATTTTAATAATCTCAGTTGTTATTATCAACCACCAACCACAAAATGGAGTGCCTATAACGGAGAGCTTTTTTTTGTTCAGGAAATTAAAATATATCTACAATCATCAATTTATTCATGTAAACCCAATTACAAGGTGTTTTTGAACGTCAAAACTGCTTTAGTTCAGTATCTCGGTATTCAGTATATATATTGTAATTAATTTAATGTAATTCTGATAATTTTCCTTTAATCTAAATGCCCTTTTTGAGATGAGATGATATTCTAAAATATGTTAAAAAGAAAATAACTATTTCTTCTCCCTTCACCCAATGGTAGTTACGACGGGGTGGATTCACGCACTTCGTCGTCCTCCTCTTAGTTGCTATAAGTCAGACCAGAGCCCCGGCTCTAATCGTCAGGCGACTATTAAGGTGCCGAGGGGTTCGCCCCTCGCCCCGGGGTCGCCGCCTCCGGGCGGGATCGGCCCTCTCCCGATCCCGCTCGGCAACCTCCTTGCGGAGCATTACTGTCTCCGCAAAAGAGACTACCGCCCATACCGACATAACCGATCGTGGTCGTGACCACGATCGGTACAATCCGGTCGAAACGTCGGGATAAAATAGGTAATTAGCCTTAAAGTATAAATGCGACATAGACCCGTTAGTAAATATTGTAAAAAATGTTTAACTTTCTATTTATGCCCTCAAAACAACTCAACATAGCTACGTCAGTCGGAGAACTTAACTGGCGACCACACACGAGCCACTACTATAATCGGCCAATATTGACCGAAACCGAAACAATGGCCGAAACTAGATTTTTTGAGTGAAATTGGCCAAACCTGAAAACGACACCGAATCTTTATTTGGTCTATATCGTTCATGCCGACCACGGAAATTTCCTCTGTGTGTAGTTCAACACACTTTGCCAACGTTTTAGAATTTCGTAAAATGATGTATACTTATCTCGTGTAGACATAATACTCTATATTTTGCCCCTCGTTGTAACGAAAGATTTATATTAGAAAACATTAATTTTATGATAACAGAACGTAGCGTAAAAAATTCGTTCGTTGGTAAAAACCTTAATCCTTTGTGTACGTAACACACGATGTAATTACGAAAGATATTTCACGCAAAAACATGGTATAATCATTCTGTATTATTCCGCGATAAATGAAAAACAAGTAGTACGTTAAAACATTTACTGTACATTTTTTCATAAAGAATGAATGTAAGTTACATTCGTGTACGAAGGATTCCGTATTTGGACATTTTCTAATATAAGCTATGTAAATATTTTTGAAATTATTATGATCTATGCCTTATTCTAGGTGTGAGCATAGTGTTACGTTAAACTAAAGTGAGACAACCCCCGCTATCCTTTATCCTGAGCCAGAGAATAAGGTTATGGCGTTTCCCGCCTGTCGTAAGAGGCAATTGAAAATGCATTCGGGGTCGCGGCGATCGGAATCAGCGCTCCGGTCATTCATCGGAGAGACCCCAAAGAGAATGACGTATGGTCTTCGCAATCGTTGTGGCACTACGAGGGCGCAAGTGCACCCTGTCACTGTCACCACCCAACTAGTTAATGTTTTTAAACTTTAACGACTTGTACACATCTTATAATATTTAATTGCGGGTCTATGTCGCGTTTATATTTTAAGGCTAATTACCTATTTTATCCCGAAGTTTCGACCGGATTGCACCGATCGTGGTCACGGGCAGACTGATGACGGCGAATGTCATCTTCGTAGTGTGAGGTTTCTTGGAACTACCCACACTCATTCAACGCATTTTTTATTTTTTATTATTTTCACTGTCGGTACTTCGACACACTACACCACTGGTTCCCAAACTTATTTTGTCTACTGAGTCGAGAGCTCATACAGTCGTTGTCTAAGATGCCTCCTAGCTAAATGAAATTACAAATCACCCCCCAGGCCTCTACACAACGCCCCCATTTTTTTCTGGGTCTCTTACCGCCCCCCTTTAGGCCTGCAGCGCCCACAAGGGGGCGTTATCGCCCACTTTGGGAATGGCTGCACTACACTAACGACATCTACACACTGGCGACGTCCGGTTTTCCGGCTCCGGACACACTCACTGATGACAGGATTCCATGATGTTTATAAGCGGTATCCATCTTCCCGGTTGAAATTATGGTATTTCTTGATTTCAACCGCCTCTCGTGCTATCCTGGAATAATAGTGTCGATCGGTGGAAAGGACCTGTGGCTGATGCAATTCAATCCAGTGATTGGGTGCTGACTCCAGCAAGTGCTCGGCAATGGCTGACCTATTTGCCTGTCGCTTTCTGACAGCTGTGATATTTTCTTTGACTCTTTCTACTATTGTTCTTTTCGTCTGCCCGACGTAGGAACTACCACAGCTGCAATCCACCTTGTAGACACTAGGTGTCTGGAAGGGAATGACATCCTTCGGAGTACGCAGGTGCTTTGCCATTTTAGAGTGCGGACTATACGCAGTCCTATTGGAGTATTACTTTAGTGCTATTCCAACTTTGTCCGTTACTCCTTTTATATACAGCAAAAATGCTGGCACTCTGCCGACCTCGGGTCGACGCTCCCTTCTCCGCGGACGTCGTATGTTCCCTCTATATCCGTTTTGCTATAGTACCTCCTAAACATATGTGAGTTCACTATCTAAATGTTCAGGGTCACATAGGTCGTACGCTCTGTTTACCAGTGAAGCTACCACGGATTGAAGATGTCGCGGATGGTGATGCACATTAGCACGCAGATACCTGTCAGGTATCTGACAAAGTGTAGTGTGTC
Organism: Zeuzera pyrina; assembly: GCA_907165235.1. Taxonomy (NCBI): domain Eukaryota; kingdom Metazoa; phylum Arthropoda; class Insecta; order Lepidoptera; family Cossidae; genus Zeuzera; species Zeuzera pyrina. The sequence goes on from OU015633.1 coordinate 3,994,269, forward strand.
GAAGTACCAACACTGACAATAATAAAAATTAAAAAATGCGTTGAATGAGTGTGGGTAGTTCCAAGAAACCTCACACTACGAAGATGCCCCGCAAGTAGTGTTTCAGCGTGGCACGAGAAGGGTTCCGGTGCGTTCCTTAGGAAATCTTGCAGTTTTTCGATAACGCGTCTAAAACAGTATTGCCAACTTATTTTTTTCCCATACATCTAGGGGAAAGAAAATTTTGCGTTTTCTTTCAAGGGGTGAAAATGTTGTCTGAAATATTATGTTTAAAATTAGATTAGAAGGGTTTCAGTTCGATTTTAGGGGTTTTTAGAATGAAAATGAGCTCGATGTTGACAGCACTGCCAAAAGCGACCACTGCAGATTTTTTGGTGTTTTGGTTGTAGAGAAATTAAATAATTATGTATACGATGTATGTGTTTTTTCATGTTACAATTTCAGGTATATTTTTTTAGGCTTTTAATTTAATGAGAGAAGAAATTAATTTTCTTTCGGGTTCATTGAATGCATTAAAGCAAACTCCTGGGGCTTCCTCAGTAGCAATTTTTTAATTGCGAATCCCCAAAATTTTTACACGCGTAATAATATAAAAATGAATGCTTCGAAGCCGTCGGTCACAGGTGGTGCGCACTCAGTTCAACTAATAAGAAAATAATTATGGGTAAGGGAAGGCCACTTCGCAATTCTGGTCGTTTATTAAAATGTTAATAACGTAGGCTCAAGTTAATATGTTTGCTGTATATTTCTTTGTAATATTGGATATTTAGGTGTATTAAAATTTTTGCTGTATTAAAATGAAACCGAGGAGAGTAAAAAGCTTGCAGTACAGTTGTATTCGTAATTGATTAGGATTTATGCAAGCTAGTAACTATCGTATTTACATTGTGTATGAACGTATGTAGATATTATTATATTGTTTCGAGCTGAGGATAATAAAATGCCGGTTAAGGGTGCAAAAAGTTTATTTCTTTTCGTATAAACAGATGTCAAGAACACGCGATCTTAATTACGGCGGTTCTTAGTCTTCGTAGTCGCCCCTCGAAGTAGGTACTCGCGTAGCAGTCACCGAAGGTACACGTTTCACTCGCAAACAACGTTCCCGTAGCGCAGCAGACTTCAATCCAGAGTCGCCACAGTAGTCGTCGTAGTAGTTTTCGTAATTCGTCTTGATGTCGCCTCGATATATTGCTTTGAGATAGTCGAAAAACTGACAGCGGCTGACTATTTCTAACTCTATTTCGATAAGAAGAGGGTAGAAACTTCTAGAGCAATCCTGAATGCTAGTAATAATAACGCATAGAAATAGAGAGGGTGAACGTTCTAGTTAATTACGCTCGCTAACAATAATTCGACATTGTTCTCGACGCCGCCCGCTTTTTTGTATGAATTATCGCTCCGGAACTTTCGAAATATAATTTTGGTCTTAATTCTTAATTTTTCTTATACCATTCGATAGTAGACCTTAAACCTGGCAATGCTTTTTAGGTCTTAGCTCTGGAAAGCCTAGGTCTCAAAATATAAACATTTAAAGTTGCGTGTCTCCTGTCATTTAAAAATTGACCTTATCGCTTGGACATAAGGTTCATTGAGGTTATAATGGTACTCTCTGTGTACATCACGCGATTTGTCGGTTGGAGCGCACTGGTGAGACGGCTTTGCAATGGGCAGCGGTGCAAGGGCAATAGTTTATTCCATGAATCTTTACTCTCCCATGTCCGAGTTTAATTAGTGTACACTCAATTTCTCCTTTATTAACTAATTTAACACGTGTAAATTAAAAAGTTGTATCATTCTCGTCACCGCCTAGTTCCTCTTTTAATTTGTAAACCTAAACACGGCAGCTAAAAGATATATTACGGTGTATGAAAATTAACACACAAATCAGATCACGCACAGTGAAAGGTTCCGTAGACGTCCTGAACGTCCACAGTTGAAATAAGTACCTGGTTAACGGCACTTCGCTCGATGTCTTTCGGGTTATTCTATGATTATAGAATAAGCCAATCCCATCTATTTTTCTTGAATACTAAATGTCAATGCACGATTGTTTCAGCCCACTGGTACCTCAATATTAGCTTACTGATTCCTCAATATTTTTTAAGATGGCGCTAGAATCAATATTCTAAAAAACAATCGTGTACAAACGTTTTGTTTAGGTATGACACCTGTTCTAAATAAACTTTCAATTTTATGTATAAAATTTCATCAAAATAAATCATTTGCTTCCTAGAAATAAAAAGTTACAAAAGTTAGAAACTAATGAAGACATCTTATTCGATCAATCTTTTTCAATTTCTACTAGCCTACATTTTTTCCAAATTTCATTTATATATTGCCAATAGTGTCTGAATTAAATCGCTGTAATATACGGACAGGCAGACGGACAGAATGACATTATGCCATTTGGCTATAAAACTCTAAAAATAGGAATCTCGTACAATACTTATCGAAAGATAAAGGTAGGTGCTATTTTTAACCTAGTAGCTCGATATTATTTATGCATAAAATAGGCAGATCGCTTCTGGTGGGTGCTCATTTAATTCTCCATCTGTTTGCTGTGAGAAAAACGCGTATTTCATGTTATTTATAAATATAATCCGGCAAAAATATTACTAACTCTATCAAGAGCGCGTGTTTTTGACATGTAATATGTTGGTTTAATTTACTAAAGAAAAGCGGAAATCAGTACCTATATTCAATGAGAATTTGGCAAATTACGACTACCTACTCCTTGTATTTGCAGTTCTTGTACATGATGTTTTTTTTTTGTGACTACGTTTCGTCTGAAACTTTTTTTTACCGACGCGGGAGAAAATTCCAAAAGTACTCAATTTCCTGAAGCGAGACTTGTTGATCTGGTGCAATTATCCACTAAATTTTCGGTAGCAGTCATTTATTTGTAGCAGCAGCTATTTGCACCGGGGTATAATCTGCCCTTTTTTTGCGTCAGGAAATGCATTAGGCATCCCACACCCGCCTAGGGGGCGGCGGGGGTGTGTGGGATTCCTCGATATTAGGGTGCAAGGGCGAGTCTACCCACTAAAACCTGACGGTGTTCTTCGAGCGCCTTAGTGCCGGGGATACGGGGGCGCTTTCGCATTCTGCAGGCGGCCATGCCCAGCCTAAGCCAAGCCCTCCTCCGTTTGCGGGGAGCTTGACCTGCCCGCTCTCATGGGAGGCACGCGGGAACACCGCGCGCAACATCCCGAGGCTATTGGGTGGGACGCCGTCCCCCGAAGGACACCCCAGGCCTCCAAAGTGGCGGCTTCCGCACCCCGCCTACACCACAGCAGGGGCATCCGCACGCCCAACTGATTTTACGTGTTTACCCACGGATTTTTACAAGTTTTCGTTCTTACCACCTTTAATTTTAACATGTTGTCTCACGGGTTTCATTTCGAGTTTTCCTTCTCTCCACCTCTGATTATAACGTGTTTTCTCACGGGTTTCATTTCGAGTTTTCCTTCTCTTCACGTCAAATTTTTATGTGTTTCCTCACGGGTTTTTAAAAAGTTTTCTTTCTTTCCACCTCTGGACCCGCGTCCTCCGCGAAGGACGCCGGAACCTACCGCCAAAGCAACAATACCCCTCTCAACGGAGAGGAGCAAGTGGAAGAAAAAGCTCATACGACGGACCGCCGCCCTCACGCAGAGGACGAGGAACACAAACCTAACCCCCCTGGGTCCAGGCCGAGTCCTTTCAGCACCACCGCCTACTCGGTCCCAACCCGGTACTGAGGGCATCGCCGCAGCGACACTCCCAGGAGTGTTTATCGACTCTTCAGTCTTGATCCGCAGTGTTCAGTGCAAACAGGGCCACCTCGAGAAGGATGTGAGCATGAAACCCACGCACTGCGGTCTTGGGGTGGCAGACTAAGGCTCCACTTAAAGGGAGCTATAAGCGCCTGTTGGTCCACCCTCTGTGACGGTCACCCCACACCACTCGGCCCGGGTATAATCTACCCTGACGTATTCTGTTTGAAGGGTTTTAACATAGCTCATTTGCAACAAATATGGTAAGACATTCTAAGACAAAAATTACATTAAATTTCTTTAACTTTTTCTTAACATACTACTTGAAATTCAATGGCCTTTTCAAAATGTTACCTAAAGCTAGAACTACAATGAGAGTTAAAAAGTTTTTCTGTAATTTATGTTTTAATGTGAAATATTTTTGGGATTATGTAATTGTAATTTGGGAAAAACCTGTAATTAAAAAGTATGCAAATATATATAATTCTATATATATTTGCATACTTTTTGTTGGAACAGCAGTTGGTTTTTCGAAAATAAATAAATAAAAAAAATTGGAAAAAAAATAAAAATCGAATTACTCGAAAACCATTGGTTTTGGCTAAGACATCTTATTATCTACAAATAATCTACGACAACCCATCAAAAATAATATATCGAATTTCATATAACTCTGTTTAATGCTAAAATAAAAGATAAATAACAATATACACAGCAAAATTTTATAACTTGGGCAATGACCTAAGGATTTCGTAGAAAAATGTTTCAGTTAAGAGGATTCGCGGGACTCACGTTGTCCGTTGAGTCAAATGTCCGCGTGAGTGTTCGGAAATATTGCAGCCTTTTAAGTACGCGTCACACACACATTGTAAACATGTTAAAGGTATCGTTACAATCAAAATTAGTAAGAATTTTTTTAACGAACTGATCAAACAGCACAGATATTTTTATATAGAACTCTTTACAATGATAACGTGGGCTATTCCACCAAAAATCTGCATTTGCATGCATAGTGTGCATAGTATTCTGGACAGTATTTTATTAGTCGAGTAATTTATGCCTTTGTGCTGTAGAATATCTGGTTTTGGTGTAGCTAAATACATTTAAGGCTTGTGAATACTTTCACTAATACTTTTAATCAGCAATGTTTTTTTGGCAGGGCATGTCATGTTATCGTAGAATATCTCGACATATTTGTGTATAGATAAATATATTATTATATTTCAGGTTTAACACAAAATTTGAAGCATGTGTTCAACTCCATGAAATATAATTAAGTAATGCTTAACAAAAACATAAGCAGATTATGGCAATTAGACTTTAGTAAAGAATGCTGCAGTACCATTAACGCATTTGATAGTATCACTGAAGTTAATGATGCGTTCGACTACATAATATTCTATGGAAATATTATGCCAAAAGTAATATGAACATTAATAATTCCTTATGATGAACTCTGTCAATTGTCTTAGTGCGACTCAGTGTGAGGTAACTGACAGTTGCTAAAAACTCTCACAAATACTGCTCTGAGGAGCGAAATGACAACAACACTATGTAAATAAATTAAATTCAACTAATTATGTAAGTACTTATATAGGCCGTTAAATTCTTTTTATTGAAAATCACAAAGAATGATCAAAGATATCGACTCATCATATCGTTAAGAGAAAGCGCAGATGAGCAGTGGCTAGAAAATATTGAAAGCCTCGTACGATACCTAGGGGAAGATAAGACGACGTTTTATTTTTAACCGGAAACCACATGGAAATATAGTGCTTATTGTAAGCTCTTTTAGACCTCAAAACAGCCATAAATTAATGTTCCTTCAAATATGAAAATATTCCCTTTAATTTCATTTTCGTATTATTTTCCTAGATTCATTAGTTAAGGAAATTTTTAACTTTAAAAACTCGCTGTTTTCTAAGCATTATTTATTTAAGCATGATGTCAGACATACAATTCAATACTATATTTATTACATAGCATATGTATTGCAAATATATATAGCATTCATTATATTTGGTTAAAGGGTACTTCCATTACGATCTTCCTCTATTTACTTTCTGTTCAAACATAATTCAGTATTCATCTTTGAAACAATTGGTTCTACGTAAATGACTAAGTAACTTTTTGTGTACACATTTTACCCTCTTTTACCACATAAGGAAATTCTCTGTACAAATTAAAGTTAAGTACTTTTCAGGATATGCTTAGAAAGTCAAAACAACTCCACAACAATTCGTTTCGCTACCTCATTACGTAACTGCAGACAGTAAGCGAAATCGAATCTTACGCGACCAACTGCGATACGTTATTAACTCGAGCATGATATAATGTCGCGAATCGCTATTTCTGCCGCTGTTGAATCATCAGTGAACTAAATACTGCTGCTAGTGACACTGTTTATGCTACAAAAAGTCGTTCTACTAAAACAATCGTCGCGCGACTGCGGCGCATTTGTCGCTCTTTACGTGATAACCTAGCTGGTCGGATTTTTTCATTCAAAGTCCAATTTTACTGATAAGTGTCTATAGATCGATACTTTATGCACTTTATATCAAAGTATACATTTTAAGCGCAGTAATAACTAATAAGATAACAAGAGATTGTAACGAATTTTTGGATGTAATAAGAATATTCTGGGTGATCTTTGAAAAGATAACTTCCCTCTGCGCTAGTATTAAATATTAGAACAATATTACGAGTCTCCAAACATAGCTTTTAAGTAAATATATCCTTCAAGATAAGCGTCTGTTGTCGTAAAAGGTGTATTGCATTTTTCAGCTACCCAAGGTATATTTAAGAGAGAGCATCGCATCGTTTCGTTCCAGAAAGGAATTCAATAAGGAAACTCACTACAAGAACAGTTCGGTTCGGTATCTAAAAATGTTATGAATAATATATGTTCTTCAAGTTTCTGAACGCAAACTTAAAGATACCTAATACTATACTTAGTATGTCGGGAACACTGCTGTTGCAATTTAAAAAAAAAAGGTTTGGGTATGCTGTGCTGGGTATATATTATTTTGTTTTTTTTTCTTTTGTGTAGTTTTTGTTTTTTTTTTTCGTTTGATGCTGTAAATATTTCAAACTTATTATTATTATTTTTTTTTATAAAAGAGAGGGCAATCGAGCAAGCGGATCACCTGATGGAAAGTAACCAACCGCTGCCCATTGACATCCGCAACATCCGGAGAATCACGGGCGCGCTGCCGGCCTTAAGGGTAATTGGGAAAGGAGGGGGAGGGGGTAATGGCACCGGCACTCTCACTTACCGAAAGAAACACAACAGCAACAGATGCTGTTATTTCACGCCAATATTCTGTAAGAATTCATGGTACAATGCAGCATGGCTCTACCACCTTTACGTTATATACTATTTGAAAATGTATTGCATTCTATGACTCTCTCTAATGGGCGATACAAATAATTTGTATTCATACAATATATGTATTTTGGTGTTGGGTTTAATGTACTCACCGTAGAGGGTCCTTTTCTATTAAATAAATAAATAAAAAATACTTTTAAAATATTTTGTTTCTAATTGTAGATTTTTTTTGTTATAATATGTTCATAGAAATGCACCAACCGTATGTCCTAAAACTAAGTCTAGATTATAATATAAATGTTAAGAAATGAGAGACTCATTGCATGAAAGCAAAATTAAATTTGTTCTTTTTATGATTTTATTTATCGCACAGCGCCATCTGGCGTATAATAGTGTAGGGACATTGTAAGTGTGTTAGAAAATTGCGTAAAACTCCGTCACTGAGTGTTTAAATTGTTTATAAACTGATTCCACATTTAGAACAGTATCTCCAGATTATCACGTCGGGGTCACCACTTTAGGATATTCCTATTTATATGAGTTATACTGGGAATCACTGGCAGAAATAAAGATGTAAATTTAGAGAGTTCCGTACAATTTTATTGTCCCAACTGAACCCTAATTTAGGTCGCGTTCGTTCCGATCGGGCAGTGCGCAGTAACTGCCGTCGACGCTCGCATACATCACGCTTCCACACAAAACTGCTGATTCGTCTTTTCTAACACACTTACAATGTCCCTACAATAGTAAAAATATTTATAGAAAATCTTTGTAATGCTAAGAAAATTTATCATAAAGGAATGATTATTTAAAAAAATCAAATATTTTATTTAAGTTATTTAATTTCTGTAAACTGCAATCTCCCGGTAGCCAGGGTTTCTGGGTGAGCAGTTCTACATTATGGTAACATCCAGACCATATTAAGGTAAAAAAAAGATTTTATTCCCTAGTCGACATGGCCGGGGTAGACCCCAAAAACTTTACATCAACGAACCCACGGGGTCCCCATACAAGTCCAAATAATTAAACTATTACATTTCAGTTGAATAAAAACCGTTAATTAATAAATCAGTTTTATGGGTTTTGTAATGTTTAGTATTTATTATAAAATGAAACAACCTCCATGCTAGTCTCATGACAACTGACTGTATTTTACAGTTTTTTATTATTTTTTATTTATTCAATAGGTATACACAACAGACAACAATCATATAAAATTTAAAGATAAAAATGCTTAAAAAGTTTAGACTAAGAATGCAATCCAAAACATGTACACACAGATAGATAAATCTAAAATAATGGGTAACAAAACAATATAATATGTTATCACAACAGACATAAAAAATATAAGTGTTACAAAACAGAAAATAGATAAATATTATGAGAAATTGGAAAGAAAAACAGTATGAAGGCTTAACATAATTGAACTCTTTTTTTCAATATATTTCTAAATACAACGTGTCTGGGATCGAATATGTCCAGACAATCATATTTAATGGCAACTTCATTATAGAGGCGACACATGCGTATTATCGAATTATGGTACGAAACATTATTTTTAAATACCTGCAAAGTGAAAGTCTTGGGATTACGTGTAATATGTCTGGTGTTGAAATTTAAACATTCTAGCAAGCATGGGGAGTTTACTTGGTAATGTAAAAGTTTATGTAGGAATAGTAGATCGTATTGTTTACGCCGAGCGTAAAGAGATGTCACATTAAATTTAGTCAACCTATCCTAGTTTTGCAACCGACGACCAAGACCACATCGATAACAAAGAATTTTGAGCATTCTATTTTGAACAGCTTCAATGTTTTCAGAATGCACCTAATACATAACTTGGTGACCACACAACAGACGCATACTCAAGAACACTTCTTGATAAGGAATTAAAAAGTGTAATATGACTCTCGGTTTTAAAGTCTTTTGTGGACCTAATAATGAATCCCAGGCGTTGATTAGCTCTTGTGACTATGCTATGATAATGATCTCGAAATGTAAGTTTTTCGTCGATCAAGACACCAAGGTCTCTTGTCACAGTTTTTCTATTAAGCAATTGACCTTCAAGCTGATATGTGTAAATTGTCTTATGTCGCTTATTAGAAAACGAAATAGTAAAACATTTACTCACATTAAGGTGCATTTGGTTTTGTTGGCACCATAGGGATACAGCATCTAAATCTCTCTGCAACATGGAGCAATCTAAAGGCTTCTTTATTGTCCTAAACATCTTAAGATCATCAGCAAACAGAAGACAAGGAGAGAAAAGATGGGAAGTGAGATCGTTTATAAAAATGATGAAAAACAGGGGTCCAAGATGCGATCCCTGTGGTACACCAGATTTTATAATAATAGGCAAAAATACAGCCCCTCCTAAAGCCACTAACTGACTTCTATTGCTGAGATATGACTGCACCCATCGTAGTAAGTTGCCATGAATACCGGAATTCGCTAATTTTTGACATAAAAGCTTATGATTGACCTTATCGAAGGCTTTTTTGAAGTCTGTGTTTATGGCGTCGACTTGACCACGTTTGGAAAACTCATTACATATGAAATTTTTAAACTCTAACAAGTTAGTGACTGTAGATTTTAGTTTTACAAAACCATGCTGCTGAACTGACATTAATGGCTCAATATGGTAATAAAGTTTGTCATATACCACTGATTCAAATACCTTGGAAACAGCTGAAAGAATGCTGATAGGCCTGTAGTTTTCGCAATTATTCTTGTTGCCCGACTTATGAATGGGAACTATATGTGCGCGTTTCCAGATAGAAGGGAAAGTACCTGTTTGGAGGGATTTATTAAAAATTCTAACCAATGGCAAACTCAATTCTCGGGACCAGATTTTTAAAACTTTGGCAGGGAGCCCATCTTGACCTACACATTTCTGAGGATCAAGCTTAGCTAATTTAGACTGTATAGTATATAAATCAATAACAACGTGAGCGAGGGATCTATTGTGGAAAGGCGAATCATTGATCTTTATTGGAACAGTCGGAGCATCCTCAAATACCGAACCAAAACATTCAGAAAAAAGTTCGCAGATACCTACAGCATCGGAAGCGGATCTGTTCCCCAAAGTCACAGATATACCAGTAGACTTCCTTCTACCATTCACGAAACTCCAAAATAATTTTATATTGTCACTAAAAGAATTTTCAGTCACCGATATAAAGGATTTATAATCTGTTTCAATCATTTTCTTACTTCTTGTTCGAAGATCTGCGAACATATCATAGTCCCTAGGGTTTTTATATTTTTTGAATCGTTTGTGGTATTTAGTCTTTTCTTTGAGACATTTTTTCAATTCTGGAGTAAACCATATAGGAAACCGGTGATCATTACTTCTGGTTAACGGAGTATGTTGAGACAGTATTTCAAACACTTTTTCATAGAATTTATCAACCGTATCATCTATCTCAATATATGTTTCTAATTCTGTCCAGTAAATATTCGACAGCTCGGCCCTGACCTTAATATAATCACACTTATTGAAATTATATTTTTTCTGCTGTATACACTTAAGGTATTTGTAATGTGTACGAATCCCAACATTGACACTTATAGATGGATGGTGGACATCAATTCGTGAAATTGGGATTGCATTTGAGACTTTAACGTTATCAATATTTGACAAAACCAAATCAAGGAAACGATTATTTACGTTAGAAACGGTATTGAACTGTTGTAAATTGCATATGGTTAGGAAATCCACCAGAAGTTGGCTCTTTCTATAGGAAACCATACTCGGCTTCATAAATCCATCTTCACTGTTAGTCCAAGGAAGATAAGGAGTATTAAAGTCACCCAAAATTATATATTTATCATTAAGTTTGCCACACAAAATTATTTTGTGGTCGTAAATGAATTCATAATCGTTAACATTAAGGTAAGGTGGTAAATAGTATAGACATATATGCAACGTCGGGTGATGAGAGTTTAGTGGTTGGACTGAAATCCACAAATCCTCAAAATATGATTCCCAGAATGACTTCCTAATAACATTAAAATTAGTCTTAGTATTAATTAATACGCCACCTCCATCCCGCTTTTTAGAACTAGATGTACATCTGTCCCTTCTAAATACATTTAATCTTGCATCAAAGAGTTCAGAATCTAAAACATTAGCAATCAAATTTGTTTCTGTGAAACAAACAACATCGAAGTTACTTTTTTAAATATTTAAATAAACATCAAGAATTTTAGTACGTACACCGTTCACATTTTGATAGAATGTATTCGTAATTAAAAAATACAAATAATTAAATACGAGCAATAACAATGAAAAACGAAAAATTAAATAAAAATGATAATAATAGAAGAAGAAAAAAAAATTAACATAAAACAAAAATCTACATTAATCTACATTAATGCTGTCTAACTTCATATCCAACAGGTGACCAAATTGTTCATAAGTGATAGTGCTCGATGTTGACCCTGTGGGCTGTGCACGTGGTGGAGAGGAGCACTTCAAACTGTGGCCGGTACGCGTGGAGTCGAAATCTCCAGTTGCCATAGAACTGTCTTGCACCACATCATCACAAGACATATTACTGATCTCGTGTGTACTGGTTTGTAAACGACCACGGATTGGTGTATTATCGTCCCTTTCTTTACGGTGAGTAATATTGGAACATAAGTCGCAAGTCCATGTTTGTAACAGGTCGTTACTTCGGTTTTTATAAAACCTAGTTTCTATGTTTAAGCATTGATAATTTATACCCTCATATATATCATAAGAGGTTCCTTAGCCAAATAGTAAGAAACGAAACCCTTATAATTTCGTTTTGTCCATCTGTCCGCCTCTCCGTTTGTGTGTTCGTATGTCACAGCCATTTTATTCAGAAACTATTAGCACTATACAAAGTTATTGTGAAAGAGGGTATAAATCCGCCGGGGTTTCAACGTCTCACTGTTGACTGTTATATTACAAATGTAATTAAGGGATACGTTTATTTAGTTTTCTATTACAAAAAAAATCCATTCATTTAATAGAAAAAAATTGTACAACCCTGTCATTATGCCCTATATTCCAGAGGTTTGCTAGCGACGAAAAAACGCTGTTATTAGGGTTGCCTCACCTTTATTTTATTTTAAAGTTTGAGGTGTTACACTAAAACTATTGACGTTTGGCAAAGTTGTAGAACGCAAGTTTTATGTTGTCATGGGTACTTTAATACCCTTCTGCATTTACCCATCCTTTCGAAATAACCTTGTGTAGATGAAAGGAAGGTACCGTTATACAACGATGTGGTAAAATTTAAAAAAATGTCGGTTGGCCTTCCATACATGAATAAAAATGAGGAATGAAAAAAAACCCAGTGCACATAACAGTGTGGGGTATCGTTAAAGTTTCAAAGTTAGTTGCTGACATATTATGCGTTTATTATTATCATATTACAGTATTAACCGTTATCTCAAATTGGCTTCTAATTCAAATGTTGCAAAGTATTCCTCCAATTTTATGTACAAGCTTAGTGATTAGTTTGATGCCATGTATTTTTAGGATTATCCAGAGAACATCAAAATAAAAAAAATAAGATGTACTTACTTGAGGGTATGTACTTTGATATAGACAAGGGCGTGTTATGTTGAAACTTTGTGTAGGGACGAATCTTAACCGAATTTAGGAAACTTGATGTAATTTAGAAGTCATCAAAACACGCTCCAGGCGAGACAGCTCCGATCCTGTTAGGAGATTCGCCGTACGCAGATACAAATTATTGCGTTTGAACTAGGTTTCCCCACGACTCCACTCGCGCGAAAATTAGGCAATGGAATCGTATCTATGATTGTATCGCTAAATTTTCGCGTTCATAGTGTCTTTAAAATCTATAAACTAAGATAAATATATAGACATATTAAAAAAAAACATTATGAAATTATTTCGACTTATATAATGAAATTATTATAACATTGATACAAATAAGTATGAGACTGATTAACATTATATATGTCATAAGTAACGGTTTTTGAACCAATTAAAGAGAGTTTATGGCAAGATATGATTTTGTTTTGCCTTGATGATCTGTGTATACCGAATGCGAAATCATCTTCATCGACCTGTAATAGTCCACTGCTGCAGATACGTTACATACTTAGGTAGATTTTTGCCAACCTTACGCAGATTATTGTGATATAACGTAAAATAATGTATGTATGTAATTAACTGACCCGGTGGCGTAGTGGCAGAGCATCTACCTTCCAAGCTGGGTTCTCGGGTTCGATTCTCGGTCACATCACTTTAGAAAATGAACTATTCGTAATTGGCTTCGAATCTGTGTGTTGCTAGGAGCTCCACTGGTTCCTTGTGTGGTCCATAGTACAAGTCTAGTAGCTTTTTTGGGGTCATACAATATTTATAATTGTCTGGAATACTATTGTTATCTATATAACAATAGGCAAAGACAAAACAGTTCAGTGCCTTTTTCTCCTTTGTTCATCAATCGATTTTCTTTTTTTTCGTTTAGCAACTGTTGACGAGCTTCATTGTTATTAACATGAGTTTAATGAGCAGCTGACTCATACGTCAGGACATTCTAGGATTCCTCAAGTTATTCCAGAGATCAGACTCGGCCAGCTAACCAGTACCGAATCAACGAATGAGTTGAACGAGCAGCTGACTCATTCGTTGATTCTGTGCTGGTTAGCTAGCAGAGTCCGATCTCTGGAATATCCTGAGCTTGCTTCGTTGAGAGGCGAAACACGTGTCAATTAGTTTTCTCATTTTGGGCAGAAAATAGCAAAATATTACAAGAAATCATTACATGAAATAAGTAGTATTTATTATATGCATACATTTCATAAATAACACCAAACGCTGAGACCGAACTTACTCGCCTGTACATATGACACGCAATTTTTACAAGTTTTTATTACAAGCTTTTATTTAACTTGCCGTGTTAGTATGTATGTTTGTGTGGGTCAAATCTTGGAAGCTAAATTAGAACCATTTCCTTACGTTTGATTGAGCTCAAGTTTGGTATACTTGCATATCTTTAGTGACAATGCAATAATATGATACCATGCAGCTGGTCTGATGATGGAGTCGGAAGGTGGCCGTAGGAACTCCTAAACCAAAACAAGATAAACCCATCGAGGTTGGACTCATTTGTTTTGTCTTGGCAAACACTCTGGTGCTACATGATATCCAGGTTCTGAAGATAGAGACGGTAGGTGGTCATAAGAACTTCTGAACTAAACAAGATAGACCCATCGTGTTGGAGCTCGTTTGATTTGTCTTAGCAAGCCACTCTGGCGCTACAGGATATCCAGGGCCTGAAGATGGAGCCGGAAGGTGACCAAAGGAACTCTAATAAAACCACGCATCATTTGTTTTATCTTGGCAAAGACTCTGGTCCTATAGGATATCTAGGTTCACGCCGTGAACACCGTCGTGTATTTGGGCCCTGGGCAAGCTTATGTTGCCCTTAGTCTAATAAAATCTTTAGAAGGACTCCTCATCGAAGAATTAGATAGTTCGAAATTAACAGGAAAAATACCTTGCAATAATGCTGCATTCCTGGAAATACACAGATTAAGACAAAAAACTAAAAAGTTGAAAATAAAATTATTAATTAAAAAAAACTTTATAAAAGCAAAAGCTTTTACTCAAAAATTCAGTTGTGCTATAACGAAAATAATTTTATGCCAAGGTTGTCAGATGAGCTGATCGGCTGCCATTTCATTAGAAAACAGGACTCACGCAAATAAAATGTAGATTTTATTTTATTTGCTTCACATCATGTGACAGATTGTCTGAAGTTATAAAGTATGTATCTATGTATTTGTATAGACTCAGGTGTTACTTTACGGAAATCCATTTGATAAAGATGAGCGGAAAATAGCTAAAGATTTTAGGAATTTATCACATCTATGTATATATGTATATGTATGCATATTATGTATTAACGCTTGACAAAATATTAAACTATTCCGTAACGGTATGATAGTATAGTTACTGCCATTTGTGTAATAAGATTGCAAACATCGATTACAATGTATAAAAAGATTCCACTCAAATTGCGGAACTAATAAGAGTTCAAGATGGAACCGATAATGTACGTGCAGGTGAGGTTATAAATCTTATACCCATGTCTAAAGTAAGATGTGGGAGGGAGGTCAACTCGCCGACCTTGACGTCTTGCGGTCTCTATCGCCTTTTCTTAGCCGTTGACGTCTGAAAACATAATTAACTTTTTCTATTCTGTGTATACTTTTAGAAAAAAATATGAATCAATGCGAAGTCGACTTATTTGTAAGGATTTCCGTACCTATATTTTTTGTTAAATGATTTGTTCAAGGACTCTCGTTATATTTTTTTACCATAAATTTCTCAGAAGAAGAGCTATTTTGGGAAATACAGTTTTGTTTTTTTCAAAATTTATAACGTTTCAAGTCCAGTAATTCCGTGTTAAGGAGGAGAAAATATAGTAAATATAAGTTTTACTTTAAAAAAAAAGGTATCATGTAGCACGATCACCTGACGAACAATGTCGACAATCATCGCCGTCCATGGACACACTCAACGTCCGGGGAGTCACGGATGCGTTGTCAGCCTTTAAGGAAAGGAAGGGGAGGGGTGAAATGGGTCACCGAGACTCTCACTCATCGAACGAAACAACAGCAATAGATGGTGTTATTTCACACTGATATTTTGTGAGAGAGTGGTACTTCACCGAGAGAGCCCGGTGCCTTAATCCATGCTGCAATGCAGCACGGCTCCACAAAAATTACCTAATTTACTTTTTCGATTACCAAATTTATTACTTCTTTAGCTTTCCTATGAATGCTTTATAGTGATAATTGGTGAATAATATGTGGTTTAATAGGATATATTACTACTATGCCTTTTAAGTTCGTATGCATATTTTTTGAAACACTTTGCACGCATGTGCAAACTCATGTCAGTTCTATTTTTTCTTTAGAGTTTCTGTGCTTTAAAAGGACAAGTAAAGCCCTTGAACCCGGAATTTTGGAAAGACGGAAAAAGATTTCAAATCTACTCAAATCCATGAAGAATTCATTTCATTTTCTTTGATATATATTCCTAGTTACAAAGCAGTTATTATTATTTTTTGAGGAGAAATAAAACTCTTTAGCCCAGAAATTTGGAAAAACGGAAAAAGATTCCATTCAAACCCAAAAATAATTAATTTAATTTTCTTTAAATCTGCTCCTAGTAACAAGTAAATTGATTTGACTTTGACTTTGATTTAACTACGGAATCCTTAACTAGCGACATGCAATACATATAATATGTCGTTGGCTTCAATATATGCCATCAATATTTTATTTAATTATGTTTCATCGCTAGCTCCCTTAGCAACGAGCACTAATTGTGTAACAAATTTCGTTTAGTCAGTAATTTGTTTGGGACTCGATTAAAACTGAAATCAAATTATACTTGGTTTCGCCTCAATTACAGTTTCGTCAAACATAGACAAGCAATAAACGGATGTCCTTTGAAATGGTGGAGATATAGCGTTAAAAGACTATAAAGCAATTGAAGAGATTAACTGTCTATTGATCTGCATTTGTCTCTGGGCTTTGCTTTAATTAAAATCAAGGATATTCCGGTTAAGGTTACGGATAAATGTATAGATTCATTTTAAACTTATGCAACTTATTTATCTGTTTAACTTTAATTTATTTTCGAACTTTATACTTAAACTTTTCTCGGTAAATGTATTATCTTATTTCATTATCTACAAAGTTTATATAATTTACGAAATATTTCAACTTTTTAACTTACCGTTCTGTGGTATTCAAATGTTAGGGTCTTTACCTATGAAATTGGCGTTTTCTTTTTCTTGGTAACGTGTATGGTTATACTGCCATAGATTCAGTCGACCGTGATGACTTGATTTAAACATTTTTTCATCCGAAAAAATTATAGATGACCAATCAAAATTCAAATATTGCCATGTGAAATTAACACGTGCAATTTTATGAGCTTCTATTAGATCTACTTTGTAAGCAACCGTAATACCGTAATAACCGTAAATGTAAGGGTAATTAACAGTTTTTTTTTGTTACTGATAAGGGAATATATCACTACGGACATTCAGTCGGACTCTACAGCAACTGAAGCGTTTGTCTCTTTTTTGTGGCTTTTACAGCGTCACCGGTCGCGACTGATATAGATAGTAATTTTGTAAAGTAATTAACAGTTAATAAAATAACCGGTTAATCTGAATTAATTCCATTAATCCATACCAAAATTATGTCGATGATATGCTTGAACCTAATAGGAATGAGCGCAAACTCTACTCACGCTGTCTCTGTATGAAGACAGAGATACCCAATGCCCAATTTACATTGGTCTAGCACAGTGCCGAGTAGCGGGTGCATGTACCAAGTGGCAAGTAGCGGATGCCTGGACAGTGATATTACAGCAAGTCAAGTGGCATTACTCCCTCAAAATGGATGAGCAACATCAAAAAATAAGTGCAATTCCGCGCAGAATTCTTTTCGTTATAATGGACCAAATAGAAGAGAAAGTGTCATCTTCTTCGTCTCTTATATATAAAAAGAATGCTTATCATTTAGAAGTAGTTTTATTTACAATATCACATACAACAGCACACACAGACCGTCCTGTTGCCGGTGACATACACTGTACTGTTCGTGTATACTACGATTATTTATTTAGATCCACTTGCAAGGCAGCTTGCAGGCCAAGTGGACTCGCTACTATCCTATCGGTTTACACCACTGCACTTACGTAATGTACTTATCTACTTCGCTAAACAATTGGCCGACGTAAATCGGGCACATTAAATACACAAAAAAAGAGACACTCCTGATAAGTTAATTAGTAAAGTTGTTTAGATCGGTGTCATATCGATTAACGTTTACGTTTGATATTTGGAACATTTTAAAATCTTAATGTAAATAATATATTTACATTTATTTATTTATATTTTTTTAATTTGCTCTTCCGTTTCTTTGATAGGGACGTACGGTGTAGCTTATCATATGCTAAATCATCAGTAAGCTTTCAGTTTACAAATGGTATAATGGAACTAAATAATAACGAGTGTTGCCGACGCAGGTGAAGACTTATAATAATAAAGGAAATAAAATCAGACGAAATTAGTTATAAAACGTCTTTATAGAACCAAACTAAAAATATAACAACTTTGACAAGTTCTAAAAACAAAGGTTTGTAAAAAAGAAATTGCAAACATAGATTATAATAAAAAAGTATTGAAAGCAAAAGGCCAGTGTCTCCAACAGGCCAACCCCCGGTGTGAAACACAGTTTAATGAGTTAGGACAACTGTAAATAACCGAAAGTCAGGACAGACTTGGCTGTACCAGCATCCGAGTGGCTCGCTTAAGAATACCTCCTTTCGTAGCAACTTCTACTACCCAAGTCACGCCATCTTTACCAGGCCAAGTTTTTACTACTCTGCCTCGTGGCCAACATGCGCGTGGTAGTGACCCATCTACAACTAAAACAAAATCGCCGCATTTAATGTTTGAACAGGGCTTCGAAATTGATGGTCTCGGAATTAAACACGGCAAGACTTCCTTTGTCCACCTCTGCCAAAAGTGATCGGCCATTCTTAGTCCTTTACGCCAATCTTGTCGATGTTATAAATCTGCATCAACTAAGGGAACTAAAGGTGGCTTTCGAAGAAGTTCCGAGAATGAAATGAAATGGAGTAAGTGCTTCCTCATCTTCTGGATCCACAGACACATGTGTTAGCGGACGACTGTTTACAATAGCTTCCGCTTCTAATAGCAGTGTATACAGTATCTCTTCTTTAGGTTCGCGCTCCTTGAGTGTTATCGAAAGAGAAGTCTTAATACTTCTCACGAGTCTTTCCCAACATCCCCCCATAAATGGTGCTGCTGGAGGAATGAAGGTCCATCTGAATTTATTGACTGTGAAGTCGAACATTTGAGATAACTGTCGTGATGCGTAGACAAATGCTGTACCATTGTCAGAGTAAATATTTGGTGGACAACCTCGACGTGCAATAAAGCGACGAAGAGTCATTACAGCCGAATCAGTCGTTAGAAATTCAACAATTTCTAAATGGACTGCCCGAATTGTCATACATGTGTAAAGAGCAACATAGCGTTTGACTTTTCTTCTTCCAGTAGTAACGTTGATCGGTCCGAAATAATCAAGACTAACGTGCGTAAAAGGACGGACGTGATGTGCCAATCTTCCTTCGGGAAAGTCTCCAAATGGAGGAATTTGCGGAACTGCTTTACGCAATCTGCAGTTGTTGTGTGTGACATTTTTTAGCCACACTTTTTACAGAAGGTCGCAGATGTATTATATGGTACTTTTGACGTAGCTCATTCACTATGAGCTCATTATTCCCATGTGCGAATTTTCGATGGAAATGGCTAATCAATAATCTCACAATGTTGTGGCGACCGTCTAAGACAATGGGATGTATGTCTTGACAAGATGGAAGATTTTTGATAGCAGCCACTCTACTGGATAATTTTAGCTTATTATCTGTATCCAAAACGAGGGTCAAATTTCGCAAACGACTTCCTTTAGGCAATGCCGCTGACTTTTTAAGACATACGATCTCTTCATTGAACGAATCCAGCTGAAAGCGGAGTAGTAGCTGCTGCTCAGCGTTCGAGATGTCTTCAGCCGACAAACTTGGTAGAAAATTTCTTCGATCTTCTTTCTCCTTATAAATTTTAGAATTTGGAACTGAATTTCTTAAAAGAGACCGAAATTTGTGAGCACCTTGAAGTGCCCGTGCTGTAGCGCGTACCAAACGAAGCCGTACGCTAAAACGAGTATGGTCCGCAACCACTGGTAAAGGCGATTGATGCGGTTGGTTGACTATTAGTCCCATTGTCTCTCGAGCCTGTTTTAGTTCTTCGAGAGGTAACGGGATATTTGCAGATGGCTCCTGAGGCCATGCTTTCGGTTCCGAAAGTAGAAAAGAAGGTCCCATGAACCATCGCGAAGTAATTTTGAATTTTGTTTGGAGGCGCGTAGCGTCGTCGGCAACATTCAAAGACGTTGGCACATATCTCCAACTTTTAGAGTCTGTTACTTCTACAATTTCGCCAACACGTTGAGCAACAAAAGACTTGAACGAGCGAGCGTCGCTACGCAACCATTTGATTACAGTTAACGAATCTGACCAAAACGTGACCTTCGAAGGCTTACGTTTATGAGTGTCAATAATATAATTACCAAATCGAGCCACAATAAGCGCAGCTTCCTAATTCTGGTCTAGGGATTCATACTGCTTTAAGCGGGGCCAATTTCGCTTTATCTCCAATGAGAGCCAGCATTACCCTCCCGTTTTTAAATGAAAATCGCCAATAAGCAACGCAAGAGTACGCGTATTCGCTAGCATCGGCAAACACGTGAAGCTGCCTTTCAATTGGATCATCTTCATCGAGGTAACGACGAGGTATACATTTCTTAATAATTTTGCGCAAATCATTGCATCAATTTGTCCACCGAGATATCACATTAAAGGGAAGCTGCCCGTCCCAATCAATCCCTAATATCCAAATTTGTTGAAAAAGTATTTGTCCCTTAATAACTATAGGGGTTAACAAACCCAAAGGATCATAAATACGCATTAAGTGAGACAAAATCATGCGTTTTATTAATTTAGAATAAGAGTTTTCTGGGAGACTTCTTACAAAACATAGCCTGTCGCCAACAGTGTTCCATGACACGCCCAAAATGCGAACATTTTTTGGAGAACTTATCAAACCTACCTCGCTGACATTAACAGCGCGCATATCCGGCGGAAGTAACGAAAAGCTTCATTACAGTTTGAAACCCAAGCTCTCATTTCAAAACAAGCGCGGGAGTGAACAACTACGATATCTGCTGCTATCTTGGCAGCGTCTTCAACAGTGTCAAAACTTCCTAGGAAATCATCCATATAATGATTTGAAACGATTGCTTCAACCGCGGCTGGAAATTGTAGTCTATGCTCCTCCGCATTCAGGTTCTTTAAAAATAAAGCTGTACATGGACTGGAGGTAGCGCCAAATATCATCGACGACATGCGATATTCTTTCATAGGCTGAGAAGGATTATCACGCCATAAGAATCGTTGAGCGTCACGACCCTGCTCTCTGATTTTTACCTGCAGAAACATCTCTCGTATATCTGCGTTAAAAGCTACGAGACCCTCCCTGAATCTCATTAAAATTGCGAGTAAAGGCTGGAGTAAGTCCAGACCAGGTAAAAGAAGTGAATTTAAGCTTATACCCTGAGATGAAGTCGCAGCGTCAAAAACTATACGAACTTTGTGCTTTTGCGGGTGTATCACTCCAAAATGTGGAAGATACCATATAATTCCTAAGGATATTGAAGATTCTGAACACAGCTCTGCGTAATCTTTTACTAACATGGTTTTAATATTATTTTTATACGAATCCGCATATGATTCATCTCTTTGAAGCTTTTTTTCTAAGTTAAGATAACGCGAAAGAGCAAGATTATGGCTGTTGGGAATGTTTTTGATGTCAGGTCGCCAAAGCAAACCAGCCTCAAAACGACCCGATGGTAGTCGCCGCGAAGACTCCTTCAATATTTTAAAAGCATGTTCATCATTAGAACTGTGATAATCTTTCTTCGAAATACCAATAAAGTCCAATTTGTAACATTCTTTGAGAAGGGTTTCCAAGGAATCGACATCATTTGGAGTTCAAACACTGTAGCATGGTTAATAAACTTAACGGGAATGGTTTTACTAGATGAAAATCCATACAAAACCCATCCTAGACGTTAGTGTAGCTACAGGCTGTGATAAAGTTCCTTGACGTGTGACGCGACAAATTGTCAAGTACCAGTAGTCCGCGCCTATTATAAGCATAGGTTTTGCGTCATCATAGCATAAAACATCGATGAGATCAACTAGGTGACTACACTGTCTAACGTCGTTAGCCTTTATAGACTGACGAATAGTACCTAAATTGGGTATCGAACGCACATTTTTCATTAAATATGTTTCGGAACTATGATGGCCCTTAATCTTTAAATTTACCAGATTTACCTTAGACTGCTTCGATAAGCCACCAATACAATCGAGCTTTATAGACGATTTCAGCCCTACGGCACCAATCGCTACCGCAATTTCTGAATCTACCAGAATTGCGGTGGAGCCATCATCAAGTAAGGCGAAGGTGTCTACGCTACCTTTGGGGCCAGAAACTGTCACCGGAACGATTTTTAAAAGTGGTCGTAGACCACCATGGCCTAATGAATTGTGCGCTACTAAAATATCGGAAGCCTCTGAGGTAGAACAAATCGGCTGAGGTTCTACATCAATGTGAGCCGAAACTTCAGATGGCTTGTGTAACAAAGTATGGTGTCCGCACTTGTATTTACAATCGACCAACTCACAAAAATTCTTTTTGCAATTTTTATAAGAATGTCCACCACGTTTAAAACATTTGTATCATACGTTATTGTCTTTCACCCAGCGCCATCTGACATCGACCGAAAGAGATAGGAATTTCTTACATGCGCCTATATCATGTTCATTATTTTGACAATATCTACAAAAACTAAATTCCTTTTCGTTAGATCTTTGAATAGTGCTCTTTCGTGAATGATCGAAAGAGGTTGTAAAACTATTACAAGTATCACTGGCTGTAGAGACTGTATGAATTTTATTATAAATATTTTTACCTTTAATGTCACGACGAGAGCTGTCATGATGAATAATTTAATCCGAGATAAGTCCAAATTTTATTTGTAGGTCGAATTCATGAGCTAAAAAATCGGCAAGCAATTCGAGTTTGAATTTAGTCGAAACTCTTGAGGATGTATAATCTGCCCATCGTGTCCGCAAAAGCGGAGTAAGTTTACTTAAAATCGCGTTTGAAAGCTCTGGAGAAACTAAATATTCTATTTGATTTAATAATTTTATTGTCTCAATACAATTACGAACACGACAAGCAAATAAATGAAGTTCTTTACCATTCTCTAATGGTAATTTTGGTAGAGCTCGCATTAGAGTGATCTCTTGTAAAACAATATACTCCGGTCGCGCAAACCTTAACTCTAGCGCGGAAAGCACTTCCTCTGGCTCTTGTGCAGATACTAGAAGAGTAGAGACTGCGTCACGTGCTACTCCACGAAGTGCTGAATTAAGTCTAGCTAGATTTTCCGTTGGAGTAAACGCAGCCTTAGTGTCATCAAAAATCCGTCTAAAAGCCAACCTGTCTGTTGTCCGTTCGTCAAAAAATGGTAATTTAATGTCACTCATCCGACGAGGTCGATCCTTGGTCAGGTCTGCGATGACTTCAGCCAGAAGTCTTAGATCGGTATTTTGTGTATGCACCTGACCACTAGCTAACGTTTTATTATTTACACTCATAATATGACTGTGCAGGCGCACGTGTGCCTACACTATGTAGCCTTTGATTATGTGTTGAGATGAAGTCGACTGATTACCGCTCGACAGCACGATCTGCCACCACACCGTTGTAGCAGTATAACCTGCCGCTGCGGCAGGTGAAGACACCGACGGGTGCGATGGTGCCAATAAAAGAGGGGCGGACGTATCTGCCGCCTCCGTGGCGCGTACTGGGGTCTCTACACAAACCTGCGGAGATAATTGTGTATTCACATTGTGCTCATTAGAATAAAAGCTTTGTGATTCTAACCGATGCTGGACTGATCGACGACTGCAGACAGAGGGTCAACTACCGCTGGGCGTGGCTTCAATAGCAACTAGTTCTGCTTGAAACTCCAGCTCGGCGATAGCGCTCTTGCGCTCTGCCTTCGACCGCTCACGCTCAGTTTCTATGTTGGCGAGCCGACGAAGATGACGAGCCTTCACCTTCAGCTGCTGCGCCACGACCGTAGCAGAAGATTTAGTAGACGCATGATGAGAGTGCTAGTGTTGCGACTGTGGTCTCCTTGGAGACGTCAGGCGCGCGTTCCTCGGCGCTTCTCGTCGAAGATGCGTCGGTGGTTCCTACGTTTGTTATAGCACATTTCGCTGCTTTCCTAGTCTTCACCATTGTGGACGTGGTACGTATTGTGTGATCCCAATTCTGACACCGAAAACTGTTTCCGACGCAGGTGAAGACGCAGGTGAAGAATAATAAAGGAAATAAAATCAGACGAAATTAGTCATAAAACATCTTTTTAGAACCAAACTAAAAATGTAACAACTTTGACAAGTTCTAAAACAAAGGTTTGTAAAAAAGAAATTTCAAAAATAGATTATAATAAAAAAGTATTGTAAGCAAAAGGCCAGTATCTCCAACAACGAGTTTTTAGAGTTTCACAGTTTGTATCCATTAAGTATATAACAAACAAACAATACTAAAACAAACAATATTTTCAATGGGTATTTAACTGTAGAAAAAATTGGTAGGCATAAATATAGTACATTTCGTTCCAATTTGATATAAAAGTTACACTTTGTATATTCTCTAAAAACAATATTTTAGAAAGCTATTAGAGTAGAAAAGAATTGGCAGGCATAAATATAGTACATTTCGTGAAATATTTTAATCCAATTTGTCAAAAAGTTAATCAATCTTCTTGTGTCTTTTGGGCAAGAAGATGGACGTCATCAAATAAAGCGATGTTTGCACGGAATAAAGCTTATTGAAGAATCTCGCGATAGTGACTTATGTCAAAAACTACTTTATGTATCTTGACATAACTTTGTCATGGAACGAGGTGTTGCCATTGTCGCTAGCTGATGTCAGATCTTGCTTCCCACGCGTACTGCGACCTAGTCGTGGGGAACAGACGTCAAGCAAGTATACTATATAAGTCGATGCACGCCAAGATCTGAAAAATTTGCGCCTTTGGCGGTCGCCCCAACGCTTTCGGTGACGCAGTAAAAGCCACTAGGGCTTTTAGTCGGTTCGAGTCCGACACTAAGTCGGCGTAGTCCGGCTGAGTGTCCTTGGGAATTTTTTCTACAAATAATTTAACCATTATCGATTAATTACACACATACACATATAATATATATATGTGTGTGTGTGTAAATTTGATTAAAATGGTTCTTAATGGTAAAAGTTGAAAATTAAATTGAATAAATAAATTAAAATGATTCGATTGAATAAGTTTTTTCTTTTCAATTTTTAAATCTCTAAGTGGCTTGCGAAGTAATCTAAAAAATTCATTTACAACTCGTGCATTACCGATGTTCACATAACGATTGTTTCGACGGAGTCACGTGTAGTAGGATACATAAAATAGCAGTAAAATCGCACTTTGGCTAAAACGCTGCGGTTGCATTCCGTTTAGATTACGTATATATATTTGTCGGAATCGTCATGAGTATTGAAGTGTAACTTACCGGAAATGTCTCAAGACAACATCCAACTATACTCAAACATATAATTTGATAGAATGGTTTGATGCTACTAAGGCAATTTCTTTTTGCAGTTTTTTAAAAGCTATATCCTATAAAATCGATTGATCTGGAGCGGTTGCCGCGTTTCAAAATCTTTTTGGGACAGAGGTAGCGCTGCAGGTATGCGCTGCATGTATTTAAACATATCTTTATTTTTTTTGCTTCATACACATTCAATTTTGATATTTTAACATATTTCCTGTCATATGTCTACTAGAACAAATTTGATTTTGATATAAGCATTATCATAAGCATAAGTTACATTTCATGTTTCTTTTACAAGTATGTGCATGTATTTATCTAAATAAATAGCGTTAATGATATATTATTAATATTTGTAACAGCCAGAAAGTTAAGGTAAATAGTAAAATAAATGTTTGCTTATTTTAATTATTTGGTACATTATAAAATGTAAGAAATTTAAATTACCAGAGTTGTTAGTGCACCAAAAATAATAATGAACTACGTATAATGAGGTTTCTCAACTTTAACAAGTGCGTTATTATGAGTCGATTTTTGATTATGATTGCACACAAGCCTTTGTGCTACAACAAATCATTCGATAGTATCGATTGATTCAGTTTAATCAATATCGACTAAGTGCAATCAGAACTTTGACATATTGAAACATCATATTACTCCACCAAATTAAATGTTAAGATAACAGAATTCGTGGTTGAGATTGTCTTCCTAGTGTTGTCATATCACAGCAATATAAACACCTATCAGACCTAAGAATGGCTAAATAATATATTCAAATTCTATATATCATATAGACTCTGGTGTTATTTTACGGAAAGCCATTTCATGTGACGATATCTTATAATTTTAGCAGCCATCCGCCTAAAATTCATAAGTTCCAGAGGTCAGACTCTGGCAGTTACCCATATTGGGTGCTTAGCTAACCGAGTCTAATCTCTGGAATATCCTGAGGATGCTTCATTAATAGGCTAAACTTGCGTAGATTTTTGGAATTTTGGGCAGGAGATAACTAGAAAAAATCATGCGTGTGTACTTCTTTGACGTTTTTAAGCAAAACTGATCACATATAAAAAATAAAACTGGCCACATATAAAAAAACAAAACTGGCCGCTTAAAATGAATGAATCAAAAAGTAATAAATTATTTGTTACATCAATGACGTAGCTTCCGCTACATGCTGAAATTACACTCTGATCTGTTTTTCCAAACGCGCCAAAGGATGTATGACTTCAATTATAAAAATTCATCACATAATAATATTCCAATCACATAGTGGTCGTGTTATAGTTTCGGTAACGGAATCTGCTTATTTATTATTATGATCTATTAATTTTTTTATGCGACAGAAGACCAGAAATAATGCTATACTATGTCAAATGGTCGAAATTCAAAATTGACCTCGCCACCTCTTCTAAAGAGATTTTCACTAAGTCAAGGATACTCCAACACAGACCATAAATCGTGGAGACATTAACTGCAGGCACTTAATTAGATAGATCCAGACACTGCAAGTGGGGACACAGTTTTGTCAAAGATAAGTTAGGATAGAACGAGCAATAAAGCAAACAAACTTCAAAACAAACTTCGAAACAAATTTTCGACAAATTCCTAAACAAACAGACATACCTTAATCGTACCGTTTGTCTATCTGTTTATATCTGTAGTTAGTTAATAACTAATAGGATAGATTACAGAAGAAAGCAATTGGAAATGTTTATCGAAAATGTTTATTACAATTTTAAGAAGTCAGATTATATTTTGTACATTATTGTTACCTTGTTACGAAACTAGCGCAATTGTCAAACAAATTAATTCATAAAATTAATGTTATTCACTAAAAATATTCATGGTTCATAATATTCATAGTTTTCAGTAAAGCTTGATGTAATTAGGTAGAAAAAAACCAACGAACGTTTTTGTGTATGGTATTTTAATCTATAACCGTCTAAGTCAGTAGAGGCTAGCACGAGGCAATAATTCGTCTGCGACTAGGTGACAACAAGCGTGGATTAGTTGTTATTGTTATGATAATAACATTATTACTGTAATTTACTCCAGACGGATTATGAAGGATTAGACACAACAGCCGATTATATATATTAGACTTTACATAATATTATAATAAGCTTATTGTAACTTCGTTGTATGAAATACATAGATAAAATACATAATATTTTCTTTTCAGAAATTATGACTAATATTAGCAGTTGTCAAAATTCAGGAGCGAATTATTCACTTGTTATAGCTGATTTGGACGTACTATCTATTTTGCCTTGGGTTTTTTCGTACGGTGATTTTTGTAACGATATCAGATGAGAATTACGTAACCGTGGCAAATTGTTTACAGATATCAATAGTTATAGTAGATAGTTCACTAATATAAAAAACAAATTAAAAAAAAGTATGTCTGTACTCCTGTATGCACGTAAGAAGTTATAATTCTTTGGCGTTTTTAAGCAAAACTGGCCACATATAAAAAAACTGAACAGGTTGCTTGAAGTGAATGAAATATAAAATAATTAATTATGTGTTATATCGGCGTGCGACTTTGTCACACGCTAAAAAATACGCTGTGATCTGTTTTTCAAAACGCACCAAAAAAGTATATCTGCGAAAAAAGTATATCTGCGAAAAAAAAATGTTGAAAATTATACGAGTTAGAGTCAATTCTTTACTACGTACATTACATACTTATATTTATCGAAATTATATTTCCTTTGGCACATTAAGTGAAAAAGTTCAGTGTAATTTTAATAGGTAATGGAAGTTACGTCATCAGTGTAACACACAATAATAAATAATTGAAATTAGCAAAGAAAATTGCGCGCGTCGTTGTAACATGACATAAAGTTAGCAATGAAGCATATTTAGCATATTTTCTTCATATTATGTAACCAGTTTTAATTTTTAATTTATTGATTTCAAGCGGCCAGTTTTAATTTTCTTTATATGTAACCAGTTTTGATTTTAATTTTTTTCTTTCTTTTTCGCATTCATGTGAATTGGCAGCTTGAGCAAAGTGGGACCGGCGTAGAATTATCGCCTATTTTGCCAGTGCGCCATCATTTTTATTATCAGTAACAGTGTGTGAATACAATTGAAAAAATCAACGATTAAGAATATTTATGTATTTTATATATTTTTTGGAAAAAAAATTGGTTTTAAAAAAATTATGTAAAACCTGGTCTATATGGAGTGTATGTATAATACAGAGTATTCAAAGTATCTATAAACAATAGATTACATATATGAGCTCCTTTCAGTTCGCGCCTCATTAAAATCTTATGCACTCCATTGAATGAGTAATAATTGCAGTCATTATTTTCCCATTTATTCACCTTAGTTTCTATTTAATTTTAGTGTTTCAGTTAATGTCACACCGCGTGAAGAAAAGTATTATTCTAAATTGATTTGTTCACATAAATATTACTTAAAATTTTAATTTTAATTCTTAAAAACAAACATCTTCAATCTTCATATCTCCAGTTGCATAAATAATGTTTATAAATTTACTCCAATTTAATGTAATGTCAATGAGAAGACAGAAAATCCAGAAACTACACGGATAACATGTAGTTTCTTAATTCGGTAATTTTGGTAATATATCTAACTTCTAAAACTAGTTTAAAATATGCATAGTATTCATGTCCAAATTGTTCAGAAATTTTGAGGTGCCTCATTTTCGTGCTTTTATATGAAACATTTTATACTAGTAGTTGACACTGTAAAATTGAGAGAATAATATGGAACCTTTTTTCCCCTAAATTTTATTAATGACATTCACTAGATATGTGATGACACCACATATCTTCGTTTCGAATTAATATCGTCAGTATGTAGTTAAAGTCAAATTTTTTGCTATTACGAATTCTTGCAGTTATAAAACTGACTGACGTATGTCGATATATGGGCGCACATTTTACGGAGCCCTCACTACGCGAATCAAACTCAGAGTCATCTTTACTCGATTTTTTGAAGTTATACTTCTTTTGGCGCGTTTGGAAAAACAAATCAGTGTATTTTGTAGCATGTGACGAAGTTGCGCGCGCCGATGTAACACATAGTTTATTATTGAAGTTATATTTCTTCTAGCACGTTTGGAAAAACAGATCAAAGTGTAATTTCAACATGTAGCGGAAGTTATGTTTGTTTTTTCTTTATGGCATGGCGCACAGTTTAGCGCATTGGCAAATGTCACGTATTAATAAGTAGAATCACAAATAAATTAGTTTTTTCTTATCGTAAAACTCCTCCAGTAAAATGATAGTAGGCTTTACTTAAGTTATAAAGGACTTTTTGGAAGAGCGCGAGAATTTCAGTTACACTTGTTTATTTGGACCTACTTCATTCTTTTGACTTAGAACTTTAAAACACAATATGCTGTCACTTTATTTGTACTTTAAAACTCCCATAAATTTTAAAAATAGAAAATTAAAAAAAATTACAACCTCACTTCTCCCGTTCCCGCCAAAAAGTTGAACGTTACGTTATCGATGTAAAACATAACATAACATAACTTCACGCTGTATCCCCTACGGGGTAGTCAGAGAGGACGGAGCGTCAGGAGTCGCGGTCCTTACACACCTCTTTCGCTTCCTCAAATCTCATCATTCTCCTCACACATTTTCGCGTAGGTATGCGATTGCTTTTGACATTTCTGTCTGCTAACACTCTGGCTATTTGATCTTCATAAGTCAGCCTTGGTCTTCCTTGGCTTCTTATGTAAAACAAATTATGTAAAACATTATTTGTTATATTTCATTTCGTTCATTTCAAGCGTGCAGTTTAATTTTTTTATATGTGGCCAGTTTTGTTTTTTTTTATGTAGCCGGTTTTAAAAACGTCAAAGAAGTATAACTTTTCACGTGCCTACTTTTTATTTCATCACATTCAAGTAAAAGAGAATGAAAATATTTATGTAATGTATCTCAAACCTAACAAACTGTGCACAATGGCTGTGCAATTACCGGTATCTGATTTCAGTATGTACACAGCATACGTACAGACCACTCTGATAATTGGGATGGAGATATGGGCCCGGTAGGGTGTACTCGCAAATTAATTAATTTAGTACCAACCAACTAGAGTTCAACTTAAACAAAGCTGTATAAATTTACATAAGTAATATAACTGTTTGCTTTGAGAAGCGCAAGTGAACTTATTTGAGTTTCATCATGTTTTGTTGTCTGCGAGGTTAAGTTTCCACTAAATTTCGTCAATTTGTTTTGTCGATCTATTCTAGTCACTATTTGCATTTATGTAAAAGTACAATGATATTGCTTTATCTGTCACTGTTGTTAATCATTGTTATAACCACTTACTACTGTGGAAGGCACGGTAAGCCATTAGTCCCAACTATCTCATAGCAGGTGGTAGGAATTCGTGAGGGACCCGTCCGAATTGCTGGCACCATCTTACTCGGTAATCCTTTCGTCAAACTACGGTTCTTACACTGTTATAAACCGGTATAGAAAGAAAGTAGCTAGTGAAATTTCCGACACAAAATGCAGCATCTTAGTTCTCAGGGTAATCAATACATTTACAAAAAGAAGTGCTTTCTTAATCTTGATACCGTTAGTGTCCAAGGTCCCTATTTACTGACCTTCAGTGGACTGTTTGCTTCTTGGTCTTCTCTGTTGTATAAAAAAACTGTGTCAATTGTCGATGGGAGTGGTTTTTCAGTTAGGTCCTAATTATTTATGGTTGGCTTGAACAGTACATACATACATACATATCCTCATGCTGTATCCCTAACGGGGTAGTCAGAGAGGGCGGAGCGCCAAGCATCGTGGTTCTTACATACTTCTTTCGTTCCTCAAATCTCATCATTCTCCTCACACATTTTCGCCTAGGTATGCGAGAGCTTTTGACATTTCCATCCGCTAACACTCTGGCTATTAGATCTTCATAAATCTGCCTTGGTCTTCCTCGGCTTCTTTTACCACTCACTTTCGCTCTGTAAATTTTCTTATTTCCTTGAATAGTAGATTGAGATAAAACCATCTCATAGACCTACTTTTATAGTTTATGCGAAATAATTGAAATATTACAATTAGCATATAATATAAAAAATGCAGAACCATTGTCATTTTGTCGTGTTGGTCTATCTGTATGTTACTCTACCATCTTTATATCTGAAAAATAACATATATGTTTAATGAAACATATAATACGATAACATCTATACTAATATTATAAAGAGGTTAACTTTGTTTGTTTGTATGTAATAGATAAACACAAAAATTGCTCAACCAATTTCAAAAATACTTTCACCTGTAAAAAGCTTCATTATCAGCGAGTAACATGGGCTGTGTTTTATATCAAAAATATTAATACCCTTGCGAAGCCGGGGCGGGTCACTAGTATATAATAAAACGGAAAATACGGAAACTAATGATCCACAGAAATGACAAACAAAAAGTTAAATAATGAATATTTTGAACTCATTTTTTAAATGTTATCCTCTTTTTCCTAAATTTCTACGGAAGTCTAGGTTACTTCGACTTCAATACACACTTATTCGTTTTTTTAAGGCTAGCGAGTATACAAATACAGAAAGTATTATTGTTGCCAAAAACATACTTTAATAAAGCGTATTTCCTGCTGCGCCATTTTAAAACATTGTATTTTACCTGTCTATGTATAATCTAAAATAATGTATGTACACAACCCTTAATAGAAGATTTACAACAATTTTAACACAAAAATAAAGCGACTTGTTTATAAAAAAAATAAAGTAATTATCCATCACTTTCTTGGAAAAAATTGTCGCTAACTTCATAAAAATAATCCCGCTCTAACTCTGATCAGAGACATTAAAAAGACAAAAAGAACAAGTTAAAATCCATTTAAAACCACTTCAGAATTTTATTCGGATCTTCCCGCAAAGTTATTCCGGGGTTGTGTTCTTGATTGACGTTTATTAATTTTCAGAGCTCACCTCGATAGAACATTTTAATATTGAATGCGTACTTTTAACGAGAATATTTCATTAAAACACTCCTTCAAGATTGTACTCAATTTCATAATAAGGACACGAGAATATAATTATATACTACATGTACAATCTATATAAATATCACATAAATTAAAATCTTTATTTACATTAACAAAAAGTACATAAATATAATTTGATACATTTCAGCATTATTACCATTCATTTTTTTTTGTGTTAGCTATGGTAAGTATTCATACATATGCACCATACATATACGAATTACATCCTCACGCTGAGTCCGTAGCGGGTTAGTCAACAAGATCTATATTCGATTATGCCAAAGAAAGTATACTTTTTCGTTAATCACTGTTTCAATATTTAAGTGTTCGCGTTTTATACATGCGTTTATATTACAAATTAAAAATGCAGGATTATATTATATTGGAATCCTTCGTAAAGACATGTTGTCGTTTGAATGGACACCAACCGCTTGGTATCTACCATATGTGGTCTGGCTTATTCAAACTTACCTCATGCAGTCAACCTCATGGTGCTAACTGCACATAGTACATACATAGTAGCGCGCTGTCGACCGTGTACTGCCATCCGTATATTGTTGTTTCAATTCTGCCGACCATTACCGCATGCTGTTAGCCTAAAACTGCCAAGCGCACACTGTTCAGCAACACTCAATTGTCTTGAGCTATACAAATTGTATAAGTGCTTAAAATATACATTTTCATATGTACGTATCTAAACTGACTAACTACCATTATTACTATATGTAATTAAATAGCAATAAAAATCCTATTACCTGCTGTTTGAACGTGACTGCCTTACTACACGAGTATGTGGAAAATTACTGCGAAAAAGTTTAGACATTAACACAATAAGTAACATTATGAAACTTCTGGAACATCGCTCGTTAACTACATCGTTCAGTCGTTACCTTTTTATTGTTTGAGAACTTATTGACTGCAACAATATCTAGGAATATACTGACAATAGTGAGTATTTCATTTAATTAAGGTTATTTGTCTTAGGGCAGCGATGTAATTTTATATGATTCTTCTAGCTAAGCGTTAGATTAACTATTGTTTCTCGTTTTGACACTTGATCATTAGTATTGTTAACTAGTTGTTGGGAGCCAAAACTATGCCCGTATAGCTGATATTTTCAGTATCAATCAAATTCCAAAAACACCGCGAAATCTTTTCAACCAGTTTCTACCCGAAAACGACTTCTGGGGGTTAGCTTACAAGGCGATCGCGAAAAGTAGCGTCGCTATCGCCTTAGATTGTGGCGTTTGTTCCTTTTTTTAAACATTCGAAAGTTTTCTATTCAATAACATAACAAATATAACAAATTCTATTATTGACATCTCAATCATACACCTCATTAAGTATAAAATGAGATTTGAGGAAGATGATGAACCCCATGAAGATTAAATATTAAAATTAAAAAAATATGCGATAAACGCATGTGTGCGTATTTCCTAATGTTATTTTTTTAAATACATAACCATATTTTAGCGAACCGAGAGAGACTGCGAGACCGTATTAAAAAAATATATAATTAAATTGTTTTGAGTTGTATAATGAAATTAATGTACATAAATTTAATTTATAATTTCCAAATTACGTAGGGAAAGAAAAATATAGAATGAGCCAACCGAACAGCTTCTTCACATGCAGTTCATAAAAGTCATTTAAAGGATAATAAGAAACTTGTGTAGGCGATTGGCTAGTTAGTTCTACTTTGCCGTTTGTAAGTAACAATAATAATCTAACTCGAAATACAATATTGTGAGTCACCACATAGACGATAAAAAATTGACAATTCTACTGAATCTATCAACTCAGAAATAAAACCGGCTTAGTACGAGTCGGATTCACACACTCAGGGTTCCCTACCATCATATGTATTATACACCGTTGTTGTGTATTTACTAAATAAATAGCAGTTCGATTCAAAAACAAACTTATCTTTCCAGTTGAAAAAAATATTATATTGAATTTCTAATTAAATTGTGGTTATATTACACAAATTTATTAGATATCATTTATTTTATTACATTTTCTTTGATCGTGGCTGCACTGTCGTCTGTTGTGTTACTTCTGTGCTCCTGACTTATAGCCTGTAGAGAATCTCTGGTCAAAATTTTTAATACCTATCAATAATGTATATATCCGGATCACGTTAAACCTTTCTTGTTGGAGGATTTTTAATTTATTTACCGTGCTAGCCAGACGGGATTTTGGTGGGCGGTTTTCCTCTAATTTATTTGTGATTAAGAATTCTCTGAATGGTAAAGTTTTGACGTTTTTAGTCATGGACGCTATATATAATTCAGTGCACAACTTAACAATCATTTTTTTTTATAAAATGAATTCTTTTGTTTATTATAAATTTTTAAACTTTCGCGTTGCATTGTAAAATATACAAAAACACGGGAAATTAATACGATTACCTTTTTTTTCACCTTGTACGTTTCGGCTGAGTTGCATCGGCTGTGGTCTCATATAAACTGAGACCACGGCAGATGAAACTAGGCCAAAACGTCAAATGAAAATAAAAGGCAATCACGCTAATGTTTATTACTTTTTGTTTAACAGGAACGTAATAAATATTTATGAATAAATATTGCCCATGCCGGTCTGGGACAGAGAGATATAGGGTGGACAGGCGGACGACATCAAAATGAAGTATGGAGATAGAGTACCCCGTAGGTAACCCTTATGCAAAAATGTAAACAGAGATTGTTCACCGTTTTTGAGATAGTTTTTTAGTTTATTGTATTTGACTTTGAAAAAACTTTATGGATAAGTTTTTATGTCTGACTGTCCCTACTTCACAGTCAATTTATTAAGTCATCTTCGCACCTTCTGAGCTGAAATTAGGTAAAAAGACGTAAATTGGCAATCTAAATTGAGAAATGAAAACAAAAAGTAAAGTAATAGGTATTTCACATTTTTTTTTGATACATACATATCTTAACGCTGTATCCCTAACGGGGTAGTCAAAGAGCACGGAGCGCCAAGCGTTGCGGTCCTTACATACTTCTTTCGCTTCCTCAAATCTCATCATTCTCCTCATACATATTCGCTTAGGTTTGAGAATACTTTTGACATTACCGTCGGTTAATACTCTGGCTATTTGATCTTCATAAGTAAGCCTTGGTCTTCCTTGGCTTTTTTTACCACTCACTTTCGCTCTGTACATTTTCTTCGTCAGTCTTTCATCACTCACTCTTTCCATGTGCACGAACCATCTTATCATTCCTTTCTTCATTTTTACAATAACACAGTCGTGCAACCCTATCATACTTGCCATGTCGTTTGACAGCCTCCGTGGCGCAACGGCTAAGGACGTCGGAAAGTAATGGGGGTTGCGGGTTCGATTCCCACCCCGAGTCTGGGTGTTTATGTATAATATGTATTTATTTACAAAATAAAAGTATATAAGTAGTATATCAGTTGTCTAGTATCCATAACACAAGCACTGTGCTGTATACTTTGAGACTAGATGGCGCTGTGTGAAAAATGTCTGAGTTAAAAAATGTCTGAGTATACTGCGTATCTCTTCATTGCTTATTCCGTCCGCAAGGGTACACCGCACATATTTCTAAGAGATCGCATTTCTACTGCATTTATCTTACTTTCACTCGATTGAGGGTATATCCAGGCAATAAAATTGCCACCAACACCACATTGTATATGGCCATTTTGAATGAGTTAGATATATTCACAATGCCTACTAATGCGGACGATGCTGTTATCGTCAGCGTACCACTCATACTATCTTTCAATGTCTGAAGGCAACTGTCCAAATAGGGCTCTTTTTTTAATTTTATTTTCTTGTAAGTTGTAAATTGCGACGGAATCATAAGTTGATACGTGTCTGACACGCTTCAGCTGTTTTCTTTCAATCCTAAAAGTTTGTAAACAAAAAAACATCAAATTAAATGCGTTAAAAAACATAAATTAACAATGACATGATTTTAATACGAACCGGAACGCCTTCAGAAATTGAATTGTTAAAGCGTGGAACACCAGATCCCCCGGGTACAGTCGCGCAAATAAATCCGGCAACACCCTTGTCACAAGTCAAGATAAGTGACCGAACTTCTTTGCCCACTTCCAACCGTTTTGTTTTATCTAAGCGGCGATCTCGTAAATTTTTCTAATCTTTCAACGATTCCTTTCGAGTACGACTGTACTAGATTTGGAGCTCCCTAAAATTGAAAGCGGTTTGAAAACTGCTTTGTTTTGCTTAATACTACATTTGATATGGTCGTTACACTTAAAATATAATAT
The DNA here is from genome assembly GCA_907165235.1 of Zeuzera pyrina. Taxonomy (NCBI): domain Eukaryota; kingdom Metazoa; phylum Arthropoda; class Insecta; order Lepidoptera; family Cossidae; genus Zeuzera; species Zeuzera pyrina. Next base: position 4,030,942 of record OU015633.1, read on the forward strand.
AACTAGAAGGTAATCAGCACAACAACGGCAATAGCAAACCCAAGTACGAATCGCACTTACACAATTAGTGTTGTTTTCTCTGTTATACCAACAACAAAAAATTTTTTTATAAAATAATTAAACCGACTTCAAAAAAGAACACTGAAAAGTATGAAATTTGACAGTCACTGAAGTCGGTGCCAAGCCTACTAAACTAATATACTTTCTGTTGTCGAACATTAATTTGGCACCGACTTCAATAACTGTCAAATTAAATTATATGGGTATCTGTATTGTATTTATAGTTATTTTTGTACTTAAGTTTTGATTAGTAAAGGATAGTTATTTCATACTTTTCAGTATTCTTTTTTGAAGTCGGTTTAATTTTTTTTTTAGTTTTATTATTTTGCCTTTTTGAGTTACCTAGGCCTAAAAAAATATCTAGGGCAGATCTACAATTTGTTTATTTTCTAATTTTGGAGCGCAATGTGTTAACTTCCATTCTATTGAAGAGCATAAACCGTGGGATTTCACAATAAAGATCCGAACAGATCGAACATGGGATATTATTGCCCTTTGTGGCCATTATCAATATCATGAATATCATATCAATATCAATCAGTTATAAAAGAACAATGTAAAGGCTGCATCATAATGACATCTTAGCAGTATTCTTACAATCCGAAGACGACAGCTACCAGTAATATTCTTAACATAAACTTTTTGGTTAAACCCGATAAAATTAAATGACGAAATTAGATGCACGAAAAAGCGTTAAAATTAACCAAAACAAACCCTGTAGCACGTAAAATCCAATTTTATTACATTTTTACACTTGTAAGTACAGAAAAAATTATCACGAAACGAGAAACTCTGTGACTTGTGTTACGAGGGGCAGTGCTTTGTGTCGCGTTTGGGATTAACATGGAAATTGAATCAAGCCAGCACGACGAACTTAGCCCGGACAAAGCCTTCTCTACGCTACTATTCCACGTAGCTACTCTATTAATGTTTTGTTCACTAGAGTTCCCTCGTCGCTATAAAGAATACTTACAGCAGTTACACTACTTTGTACTCATTTCGTTTTAACGCCGAGTTACAAAATTACCCTCTGGGTGGCGTTTTACTGACATATTTGTAAAAATTCCTGCTAAGATATGAAACTCATATTTACTGATGAAACTTATAGTTAAAGTGCAATTTGAGCTCAGATTTTTACAAACGAGGGTACCATATTTATGACATTATTTTGTCGAAGACAATGTCAAAATCAAATCAATTTATTCAAGTAAATCCAACTGCAAACTGAAAAACTACATTTCAAAAAGCAAACTACCTTTCAAAAAAACTCCACACTGAAAAGAACTGATAAGAAACTTAGTCAGGTATCATTTTATCAACATCATTTTACAATAGCTATACTAAAACACAGTACTTAAAAAAACCAGTAAATACACTTGAAGAGAAGATTATTTTCAGACTATTCTTTTCTCTTCGATGATATCGTTTATTTCATAGTATGGCTTTCCAGTCAGTATACGTTTAGTAACGTGCTTCATTTAACTTCCGTTAATTGACTTTCTAAGGATTTTCATTACAAAAACGAATGCAGTTACCTAAAAATGTTCAATGATCTATTTGCCTATTGTAATTTACATTTGAGAATAACTACTTTATCATTACCTCGAGTTCTCATGTCATGAATTTCCTTTCTTTTTAATTTCTAGTGTATATTATCGAAGAAGCATAAGGACGGCATAGTGAGTACATCAATTTCTTTAAAACGATCTCTCAGTGAGCCTCGAGTATTCACATTATAAATGGCACGTATTACTCTTTTTTGTAAAATAAACATGAAGTAATATATGCCGCCGTCGCCGATCCACAGAGCAGAATGCTGTAAAATTATATTTTAAAGATTAATTAGATTATGGACTTTTATTACAATATGCTGTAAACTTCAAGTATCCTATTGTTTTTTGTTTTTTACCTTTAGAACCTTTAGAACGACTTTAACGTAATTAAAAATTTCCGAATTCTGAGTTATAATAATAAATTTTACCTAGCTACTATCTAGATATAGAAATATAGTATAAATAGCCTACCTGTCCGCACCATTAGCTACATATCGTAAGAATATTTAAGTATTTGTGAAAAATCCATTTAATTATTATTTTAGTCGAATTCATTCTCGTAACTTGCCAAAACAAAATTTAAAAATTTTGAATTAGGCAGAAATAGATCAGTTTTAAGGGGCGTATTTTCATGAAGAAATGGTCGAGTCATTCAATAATATGTCCTTTTCTAAGGACTCAGTATTGAAAGTATAAATTTATCACAATATTCGTCTGTAACTGTATCTCAGTCCTTTAACTCACAGACTAATAGTAGAAAGGACTAAACATATAGCTATGGATATACGCCTACAAAATTATCAAATAAAATCTAAATAAATTTTTAGAAAACTACATGGAAAGTTATGTTTTTCCGTTCATTTTTTCTAGACAAGTTCCAGAGTGATTAGAGCTTTTGAAATATTCAATTTTCAATATTTACAATATGACTTCATGACCAATTTAATGACAAAGGTACTAGAAGATTTGAAGCACAGAGTCTGTTGTCTCTGTGCTTCATAACTCCTAGTACCTAAGTATCTGTTTGGTTTGTTTGCATTGCGTCACAAGCCTTGCTCGACTATCTTAATTGACTGCAGTAGTTTTATATTAAATCAGAGATCTTATTGGCTTTTTTATTTACTTATTAATAGTTATTTATTACTTATTATTTATTACTTATTAATAATTAGATGAACAATTTAAAACAACAGCTTGTCTCACAGCTTTATAAGTAGAGTACTGCCTCATTACATGTATATGATTCCAGTGTCGTATTAAGGGGGAGTTGTACCTGTCAATATTAAGAGTCCGTTGGTGCTGATCCGCACTTGTCGCATAAGAGAGGCTACTTTTTTTTGCAATTGATGACATAAAACTCATCCGTGTGGATTTCAGATAACACCATGATGCTTTGCAGTAGTGAAGCAGCCCCAACGGAATCCTAAGCGTAACAAATAACAACGTATTCAGTGACTAAAGAAGTAATGAAGAATTTATTAAAAAAATATGAATGAACGTATATATAACTATATATATATGTACCACAGATGGCAACACGAAGCGCACATTGTTGATATTATTTCAACATTAACCCGGTGTTATATTGAATATGCAGCCGCAGCACGCAACTTTTAAATGTAACAATTTTTCTTTTTTTTATTATTTAATCTATTCTAATTCATTGTTAAAGTCACAGGTTATTATAATTTACATTGTTCATGGACTGTGACTCTGGCGATGAATTCAGTAAATTATAGACATTTCATTCTGTTTGCTAGTTTTTATTTGTATTAATAAATTCTGTCTGATTTGTCTGGTTTTAGTTTTTTAAATTTCATTTGCACCTCCACGTTAGATTAGGTATTTTTCCGTTGTAAAAAGTAAGCTAGATTATTTTTTACAAATCCTTTATCTGCCGATGAAAATTCAATCAAAATTGGCTTAGCCGTTACGAAAATTAGCGCGGACAAACAGACTGACCGACAGAAATAAAAACAGCATGTTTTGGTTTTGGTTACTTGTAAGCAACCGTAAAAGCTTAAGAAAAAGCCTTAATTGTGAAATCGCAGACAGACAGACTTCAACAATACCAAAACGCACGGATTTTTTTTTCAAGATATTTTTATAATTTTGTAGGCACGATTGATATGCGTAACCATGCCTAATAACAACTTTTTAGTACTAAGAGTCTCAGAGTAAAACCGTGGTCAGATAGACGAACGGACATACAGACGAACTTGGCGAAACCACCATATAAGAGTTCCTTGTTTTACCACGGAACCCTCAAAATAAATTCCAAATTGAACGCTATTTGCATATATTGCATATATTGCTATGTTATTTTCTTACAGAACAAGAAATTCATACTTTTAGTGTTCACGAACATTAATATAACAGCATATCTTGAATTAATTTCAATTCTTTCTTTTGAAAAAAAATCTTGAATTACTAATCGGAGCCATATTACACAAGATCTGGAGTAAGTCAGGGGAGTAACCTCGGACCTCTGGAGTTCACACTAATGATAAATGACTTGCCTAACGTTATAAAACACGCGCAGTGTTTATTGTTGGCTGATGATCTCAAGTTGTCTCTCGCTGTATCAAGGCCTGGCGATTGTGATTTCATTGTGATTGCGATTGTGCTACAAGAAGATATAAATATAAACACCTCAAAATGTGTGACAATCTCCTTTACCCGCTACCGAAATCCTATCCTGCATAAATATCATATGGACGGTGTGCCCATAGTTAGAGTCACGGAAGATAAGGACCTTGGGGTTCGTATAACTGCAGACCTGAACTCTCGTGATCACATTGTCAAATGCTGCAAAAGAGCTTACAGAAATTTGGGTTTTATATTACACATGGCTTGCGAATTTACTAATATTAAAGCAGTCACCGCTCTGTATAACGCTTTGGTGAGGAGCCAATTAGAGTGTAATTCGATGATATGGGCACCACATGAAGTCAAATATACACTAATGCTTGAAAAAATACAAAACAAATTTATTAGATATCTGTACATGAAACTTTACGGGGTATATCCTTTTTACCCGCTTATGTATCCAACCTTATTTGTTTTGGGTATGGTTGGATACTATGAGCTAAAAGTTAGAAGAGAAGCAGCCCTAGCTTTATGTATATTTAAACTAATTATGGGAAAAGGCGATAACGCAGAAATATTAAAAATGGTAAATTTTAATGTACCGGATCGGTATGTATGGAGGAGAAGTAAACCACAGCTGCGTTAGTCCCTAAATCCCGCACTAATTTACTTAAAGAGGCTCCACTATCTCGGGCGATCCGTACCCTTAATGATATATAATTGCAATTAGATCTTTTCTCATATGCTCTGAGTGACTTCACGAAAGTTTCTTTATTTGTTATTAGTTATTAGAAAAAATAGAATAAATTAATTATAATAATTGTAGAAATATGTAAAAATCAAGATAATGTGCTACACTATTGTATTGGGCTTTTGACCTGTAAAGATAGTTGTAAGTTTTAAGAAAAATAAATAAATAAATAAATTTTACATGAAAAGGTTGGAAGGTTTCGACACAAGGTTTAAATAAGATGTCATGATTTCTGTTTAAAATTGTACTATGGATATATAACACATCTTGTATTGGCTATTGTATGTCAAGCACGTGCCTCACTTTGCAAAGGTTCCATCTACCATGAAAAGGGTTGGAGATTTATAACCTCTGCTAACTTATACGCTATATTTCCCCTTATATCGGTGACACCTGCTATAATACGTTAAATCGGTTGACATTTTTATCTTTCCAGGAAAGATAAGCTTATTTATTATAGTCAGATTGGTCAAGTTACGGATATTTGTTAGTTAAAATTGTTTTCCGGTGGAAGATAAGAGTGGGTTATCGCTTTATTGTCCCCATTTTTTGTTTACTCTTCGAATAAGGCTTTGAACGCAAGCAATCAACTGTAATGAATGAGATCTTCGTTACTGCTTAGTCACTTCGTCCGACACTAGCCTAGAAATAAAATTTCAATATCTGAAATTGGTCTGTTAAAAGGAAGAAAAACAGAATCTACCGACTGCTCATCTTCCCACGTAGTTTTAAATTGGCCAATGCATAGTATCTTCTGGCGCTGATAGTAAAAGTTAAAAAGGATGGGAGTTATACCAGTAAATAAAAAGAACTCGTAGTCTATAGAATTCCCTAAATCTGTATCAATTGATTTCAAGCAATAAATACCTATCTGTAAATCCAAATACTTATTGCTAGGAGTATTCTCAAAATATGATTTCTACGATCAAGTACATACATAGAAACAATTACGCTAGTTGTAATTAATATCTTTATAATATTAATTTTATAAATTGATAATTGATTTTTTTTAAAGAAGGGCAACAGACCAAGCAAGTCACCTGATGAAAAGTGATCACCGCCGCCCAAGGACACCCGCAACGTCCTGGGAATTACGGGTCCGTTGCCGGCCTTTAAAGAAAAGAGGGGGAGAGAGTAGATGGGCCACCGGCATTCTCACTCACCGAACGAAATACAACAGCAATAGATGTTGTTCTTTGGCGCTGGTATTTTGAGAGGGTGGTATTTCACCGTGCGAGCCGGCCCAATTCGTGTTTCAATGCAACATGGCTCTACTACACAGAAAAGACTGAAAAAGTAAATCTACAAATAGAAAGTAAGTGATAGCCATAGTTAAGAATCACACAGCCAAAGTACTAGCTGACAAGAATGTAAAGGCCACATACTTCGGTGACATTGTATGAGGAAAATGATGAGATTTGAAGAGTTTAAACATGAATGTAATTACTGCAATACTTGGCACTGCATTCTCTCTGACTACCCCGTTGTTAGGGATACAGCCTAAAAATATGTACGTATGTTTATCCGAAAGTGTGTCTGTCTTTTTTAAGGCTCAACCGCTAAACCGATTTTAATAAAATTTATTATGGTGATAGTTCGGATCCTGAAAAGGATGCAGGCCATTTTTTTTACTCCACACGGATGGTTCACATGCTAGTTATAACAAAAATATGTAGAGGAAATACTACATTTTCAAAGCCTGTCGGTAACAGGCGCAGGCAGGCACTGGTCTGGCAAGTGTTAATGCACTACCTACCTCGTTAACTTTAAAACCGCAACACTGCACTTAATGAGTCTCGGTTTCTGCTGGCCTCAGAAATGCATGTAGGGATAGGAAAATAAGTCTATGGCACATAAAAACAGACATTCATGTATTTAATATTTTTTGTTTCATACCCAGAAATGAATAAAAGGAAAATATTTATATTTATGTAATATTAAATTATATTGGTATTGTAAATGTGTTACAAGAAAAAAAAATGTTACAAAGGTTATCGTCTATAGTTTAACCATAAATTACATTTGATTACATAAATATTTGCTCGATAAAGAAGGGTTTTTCTTATAAATTACAACATTCAAAAGAATATGAAATCATTATAATAATTATATCTATGTCTTTTGTAATATTAAAAATTTTTACAAGAAAAGATTACAGGGACTTCAAAACAAAAACATAGAAAAAGTACATAATAATTATATAAATATTCTATAGTACTAATAAAAGCTCAAGTACAAAAATAACTTCATAAATACGATACATATGCCTATATAAACAAATTTGACAGCAACTGAAGTCGGTACCAAGCTTACTAAAACTGCACTTTATGCTGGTTATTAGTTCAAAAACTGTCTTTAATTTTGTGAGAATTTATATCGTATTCTTGAAATGATTTTCTTATTTGAGGTTTTATTAGTAAAGGATTAAAGGATTAATGATTTTATTTTGAAGTCGGTTTAATTGTTTTTTATTTCGTTTATTTTTTCCTTTTAAATGGTTTCATTTTAAATAAATATTTAGGGTAGGTCTACAAGTAACTTCTTTCCAATTCTGAAAAGGAACATTAAATTAAAAGATCCTCGAAATATGTAAACTCCTGAGCAGTTCTTTTGTTCATGCAGTATTCTATCATTAGAATTTAATAAAATTGTCTTTTCTTTCAAATTAAAAAAAAAATCAACAAAGTCGGCGTAGGTATATATGTCGTGCATATCACTTAACATAGACACTAAAAAAATCGGTCAAATCGGTAGCTTCCTCCTCCATTTTTGAAATCGGATAAATAACTAAACTGTGTGCCTGAAGGAAACACAATTTTGATGTGAAAGATTTTGAGTGGCGGGTCAGATCGGCTGTTGGCGTGGCGACGTGGCGATGCAGCCGCGCGCTTGTACTAAGCTCGTATACCTATAGAGTATGTAGTGTTGTTATTCACTTCGGAACACATTGCCCGTGTTTGTTTTCTTTAAAATAAAATTGAATATTTTGTTTTTGATTATACCATGACTTTTTTATTATGCCACATTTATTTCATAAAACAGTTTCGATGTTTCAAATCTGCCAGGCGTCCCGCGACGGCTCATTTTTTTTCTAAAGAAATAGGAAAACTCGACCTTGACAATTAATTTAGACTTCTTCTGGAATAAATTGGTTCCAAAATATCAATTACTTTGTCGTTATTTCTGGTTTTGGTTTATTAATTTATGTTTTTCTCAATTTACTGCGCTGAAATTTACAAGCAAATTAGCAAAATAGGATTTCTCTTATAAAATACACTACTACTTAGAAGTACATCACAAACACTTAAATTAGCAAAATAGGATTTCTCTTAAAAAATACACTACTTAGAAGTACATGTAAGCCTTATAATAATTTTATGTTGTTTCCAAATATTAGAAGCTAAAGGGTAAGCCTAATTAAAACATTATTATCGTTTCTGGAAGAGTATGAAGAACCGGCCAAGACAAAAATTAGCTTAGGGTTCCGTAGAAAAAATTTAAATGGGGTTCATAATATCCAGTATTATTTTTATTTTGGATTAGTAATTTACTTTTTCGTAACTTTCAAATCTGTAGGTGTTATGTGCCGGAACAAGTAGGCAATTATATCATATATTACGGACAGATACACAGACAGACTAGACAAAACTACAAGGACTTCGTTTATGCCATTTTGCTAAGGAACTCTAAAAAATGAAAACCATATTTATATGTCAAGAAGGTTCAGCAGATTGTTATACCTTATGTTACCTGACTAAACAATAAATTACAAGTTCCGTATTGGCTTACAAGCGTCCTTTGTGGTAGAAACCTATTAGGACGATGATAAGGCTTAAGCGGCACTCAGGCTCTACCTCTGGGAACAAAATAAATTTCCCCGATGGCTTTAAGTACTTTCAAATCAGGAATTCCTTAGCCATGTCTCGCCTTGCTCGGTTAAGGAAAATTATGAGTTTGTTAAAAACTTCAGTGCAGTTTCTGATAGACTGTAGAAAAAAGATCTCTCTAATACTCTAATGAAATTTATAAATATATGGATAACACATCAAGGTTCAAACAGTAGTCACTTCTATCAATATTTAAGAACTATGGATTATAATTGACAAAGTGATAACAGTTAGCGATAGTTTCTACCCTATAAAAGTATTTTATAATAAACTACTGAATTTCTTATCTTTTTCTTCCGGCTTTTTAAACTAACTAGCAAACTCGGCCCGTTTCACTGGGCGTTAGTTGAAGTTGAAATAAATTAAAATTGTTTTTATAATTATTTTGATTCTGCAAAAAAAAAAACAAAAAAAAATCTACTGATCCGATCGCTACCAAACTTTACAGGAACACCCGCTAGGCTAATCTGAAGATTCTCTGAAAATTTCATCGAAATCGGTCTAGCCGTTTCGGAGTCCATAAGGAACATACATACATACATTGCCTTTTATATATATAGAAGAAGATACCATATATGTGATGTCTTTTGGGCAGAGTTGCGAAAGGAGTACATCGGGACCTGTGTCGAAGAATTAAACAAAAAATTATTAAGCCATATTACAAAACGAAATATTAGCAAAATAGAAAAAAAAACTCAAAAGCGGATCGAACACGAAATAAATTGGTTTTAAAGCGATTTCAGGCAAACCAAAAATTTTATTTGATTTTGGGTTCGATTAAAAAAAAAATGGTCTAAAATTATTTTCTCTCATTTCCGGTTTCGGGTTAGTTCGTTGTCTACACAACTTTGCAGACATCCATTAATGCGATGAATTGTTATATTTCTTAGCAGCTATCTTCCGCATAAAATTACAACAATCAACATGTGTTTCGCCTTTTAATATTCCAAAGGATATTCCAGAGATAAGATCAGAATCAGTCAGCTAACCAGCACTGAATCAATTTCTTCGAGGATGTTTCGTTAAGAGGCGAAACTCATGTCGATTTTAATAATTTTGCGCGGAAGATAGATAAAAATTATGAGAGTTCATTTGAGTAAGTTACCAAATTAACTTGTCAACTAAATTAAAATGTTAAACGTTAAATAATTGTAAAGGTAACGCAATATTTTTACAGAATACTTTATTGCACAGTGAATCGTCTGTGACATAAAGACAGACATGACGAAATTTTATGGATTCCGTTTTTGTAATTTTAATTAGGGAACTCTAAAAGTTACAGTTGATCCCAAATGAAGTGTATTTCATAGCAATATTTCGTTAACCACTCTGATCGAAGCAAAAGTTTGCGTTGAAAATTAAAACAATTAGCGGGCATCGCTATTGAATTCAAACTTTTTAGACTCCAACAGAGAACTTTTCTGTAAATCGACTAAATAAACTCAATGAAATGCGCAACACAGGAGTTTTTATTGTTGTTTGATGAACTCTGATTATATTAATTACTTCTTGCTTTGAATGTGTCTTATCTAGAGTATTAATTAAAAAAAAAATATGTTTCGAAACTTTTCATTGAAGTAAAAGCGATCTGTCAAATGCTTTATACTTCTGTCAAATTAATTGTTTCTATATGTTTATCTTTTTGTTCGCTCTTTTCACTTTTATTTGGTTGCTTTAGAAGTAATTTTGCGAATGAATGCAATATTTATTTTAATTTTTAGAAACGAACGTTACTATGTAACCTTTTACGCTGCTCTGGAAAAAATCGGCTAAGTGTGAATTTGCTCAGTGGTTACGATGGTCGCAAGTTTCGTACGATATTTATATAATGCTAAATTTTTAAACACACTTTCTACGTATCTACAGAGGTAATTGAAAAATGCTAATAAACTTAATAACATGTTCCCAAAAAATATTTTTTAACATTATTCAACATTTATTTAAAATTTTATTAATCTGTCTGAAACGAAATTAATCTGTAAAATTATAAAATGCAAGCGCACTGCCCACAGCGCCACACAGCGACTCTGCCTCCGTGCCGCGCCGTGTATGTCCAGCACCGTATTATCTCTTTCACCCTTTTCATTTGTAACGCGGCTTCGGTGATGTTACCTTTGAATGTTCTATTATTGGTAGGCATGAACTACTCAGGATATTGGGTTTCTTTAGGGCCACCCTGGAGAGGAATACAGAGTAAATTTTTATAAGGGCGCCTTCCCTGTATTGCTACAATCGATTTCAGTTGTGAAATAAATACACACTTTAATACAACCTTCACCAATTTAATAAAGAATTATAATTATCCCTAAATATAGATCTCATGAGCTCACTAAATGAAATCTTAAATGTTATATATAGAAGAATTTTAAATGAGATTTTACATACAAAACAAACAAATTACATCTGTATTGGAAATTACAAAAAGGAGTACTGTAACCAATAATAAGTGTAACTGTTTCTTAATATTTGGTATTACTAAAACATTAAGATGAACTACAATAACAAAATATAAGGTTAGTTATGTAGATTTACTCTTGAATGTTAATAATTTTTATATATGCTTGTACATTACCATCTAAGGAGATAACCATGTATATATATAGCCAGTCGAGTTGTCCCACCAATGGTCCATAACAATATCCACGGTGTTCACTAAACCCTTAGTGACTGCACAATTAAGTTAGGTCTTCTGCAAGCCGAGTTGTCCCTCCAATGGTCTCAAAGAATTTCCATGAAGTCCACTATACTCGTAACTCACAAATAAATCTCAAAGAAAAGAGATTAAATATGTGTTAAGGTAATCCAACCTCATACTGCAATGCAAAAACAAATGATCCGAGAAAGTAATCCATCTGATCATGTATCTTTAAAGGAAAATATCCAACTAAATGTGGAGTACACCGTCATTCCACGGTGTTTATGAGATTAAGAAGATAACATTAGTCCACTGGGTATATGGAACTAATATTTAGAATTAAACTTGGAAATCAAACGTAGAATTAACTTGGAAGTAAACATGTAATCACACATGGAATTACACATGAAACTTAGCCAGGAATTTAAACATGGAACTTAGCCTGGAATTTAAACATGGCACTTAGCCTGGAACTTAGCTTGGAACTTAGCTTGGAACCCTGTAACAAAATTCCTGGGGTTAATACACTGTACTAAGCACCAAGGAAAACACTTTTCAAAGAAAACTACAACATCTACATCCTACTTACCATGAGGTCTATCATGGGACTTTATAATATATAAAAAATATGAAAAACAACTTCTTAATAACACTAGAAACATCCTAAATATATAGGCATGTATATTTTACTTCTATATGGGCATTTTGGTCTGCCACTTAACCACCACCAAAAGTGAATGGCTCCCTCCATCTTGGAATCACACCACGACATAATTTTACCCTCTCTAATCGTCATTATTGAGGTAACTGAAAACTACTCAGATTTCAGTCTGAAGTTTCCGACATACGAAAGAGACAGCAAGTCTCTGTAAAAGACATCGACCAATGGGAAGTGTCTGAAAATTTGTAAGTGACAACATCAAAATGTCAGATTGACAGATCCACAATAGAATTAGAAAGATCTAGATAAAAGTAACCACTGAAAAACAAGACGGAAGCAATGCCCATTTGCTCGAACATTCCATTTTACTTGATTTGTGAAACAGATATATATCAACACTCGTCTCTCTCTCATCGAATACAATCGATTATTAGGAATTACTCGTATTTAAATTTTTACAACAATTTATTTATCTCATCGTCAAAATGGGAAAGCAAACCTTACTTACTTTAATACTTTTACCCACAATTGTTTTGTTTTGTTTATAACAAAACTATATTTTTATACAAAAGAAAATCGATTATCGATTTATTACCACGATACTTATTACTATCGATGTTTCCAAACATTCAATGTTATTACTGAACGTAACGTAAATAAATGTAGATTTTAACGAAAGTAACAATGAACTTTATAATGAAACAACTAAATAATTAAAAGTTTAGTATATTATGTTCTGGTTTAAATAATATACACTTAAATTGCAATATTTATTGATTTTACCTGAGAAGAAATGAAGTAGTACTACGTACACGGTTGCGAACAACTTTCCGAACGCGTTACCTATTAATCATTGCATCGTAGACAATTGTCATCTGTCACACACTAATCTCAACAAATACTACTGTGGAATGCAAATGAAATTTGTGATCGATTCTAATTTGTATGTAATTAACCGTAAGTATATATCTACGAAAAAAAAGTGTTACACATTGACTTATTAGTGACTGGGTAAAATAGGTGAAATTTTCAGAAACATTCAATGCATTTTTATTTTTATATGAAGGAAGAAGATATGAATTATTGAAAGTCGCAGAACAAAAATTATTGGGGATAATGTTAAGAAGTCCTTTAATATTTATTAATTAGTTCTATAAGATCTATTAGTGTCGTTTAATTTTTTCTTAAACCCTTATGAAAGCTAAATGTTCTTCTAGGATGTTGACTTAGATGGAAACGTAGGATGACGAGATATAATTAAAAGACGTGCTTTCGCTAGCTCGTGTATTTCTCAACTGACTTATTTTCTGAAATTCAAAAATACCATGTTATTATGAAAGTAGCAACACCTTCAAAAAAAACAGTGCTGCCATTTGTTAAAGATAATGATTAGAACGATTAATCGAGAATATTAATAACACTTAAGTTTTGGAAATATGAGAAGATTATTGTATGACATGTTTTAGTCGAGATAAACGCCGGGTTTGCCTCTTTTTTAACTCTCTTATAAATTATTTATAATGTTGATGTTAGCAATACTAACTAACATATGATTTACTGCTGTGACAACACAGCCGCCGCGCTTTCACTCCCATTTTACAATTCATACAGTAATGTACTCAAATAAATATTAAAATAATACAGTAAAACAAGTTTTCATTCTATCTCTAAATAGTAAAAAACTATTTTCGTCTGTCTGTTTCGTTAGTCACTATTTTTGTCTGTCTGTTTAGATTTAGATTTTCATGCAATTTTTACCATCATACAAGTTCAGGAAATATATGCGGGTAGAGAACTCGGGAACCGAAAGTCATTTTCTTTATTTATTTGTTTTCAATGAAAAATGGAAAAACAACCTTATTAATATTTCTATTCCTGTCTTGAGGAGGTGAACCTGATTGAGCTACTGTGGATTCCCTGACGCAATATCGTCAAGGAGTTGTGCTGCAGAAGCCAACCTTAATATGGTCGGTCAAGGTGCCGTGAAGAGGTCAAGTATGGCCCAATTTACCAGCGGAAAGGTGTTAGGTTAGGTGCTTCTCCAAGTTACTGGTTGGGAAGGTTCGCCCTGGGTTTTAGAATTAAAGTCGAGGGAGTGTTACTAATATTACGGGTTTTCTCTCTCTCTCTCCCTTCTATCGTTTTATACTCATCTTACCATGAACTATATCTACTCTCCTTATTTTTAGTTTTTCTATAGACATTAGTTACAGGTTCTTTTTTATTAATCTTTTATTTATGATTGTATCTTGTAACCATGACCCATGTGTCAGTGAAATCGGTCACCTAGTCAATAAAGTAACATAATAATAGACCTCAAAAGTGTCAAACGCTAACAGTCACAAAGTACATTATATATAGGGAAATAGAGGTATCAGTCGGAATTCTCCATCTAGCACCATCTAGTAAAACTAGACTCAAATTGTCAAGTAATCTTCAAACATACAACAAAACTACGTAAAAATATTATTTCTTGACTGATAACAATGAAAAAATAATAATGAAGTAATAATAACAATTAATTTAAACTCAATGGTTGCCATCAAGATTTGAACTTTGAATGTTAAACGAGCTCTATGTACAAGGCAACCTTGAACGAAACTAAGCTATCACTACTTTTAATATTAAGACGAAAAAGTGCAATAATTGACATAAAAAACTAGTGATGACATCTAACCATGCTAGACTTATACTACTAAGAAAATTTTTTGTATGGAGTCTAATGACACTACTAACAGTTGATTAGTGCAACATAATGTGTTAACATACTTTTCATTTCATGTGTGTATGTTATTTTGTATAGACTCAGCTGTTTACTTTGCGGAAATTTATTTCATGTGATAAATTCCCAAAATCTTTAGTTATTTTCCGCTCAAACTGCAAAAACCAGCACCGAATCAAAGTTAGATTCGGTTCTAGTTAGCTGACCGAATCCTATCTTTGGTATATCCTGAGGATGCTTCGTTGAGAGGCGAAACACGTGTCGATTGGTGGTTTTTGGAGTTTGAGCGGAAAATAGCTAAAGATTTTGGGAATCGCAGTTAGATTCGGTGCTGGTTAGCTGACCGAATCCTATCTCTAGTACATCCTGAGGATGCTTCGTTAAGAGGCAAAACTCGTGTTGATTGCTGGTTTTTGGAGTTTGAGCGAAATAGCTAAAGATTTTGGGAATTTATCATATGTGTATGTTATATAACTTCTGCGAAAAACTGCTGTGACAAAGCACAGACGAATGGATGTATAAATGATCTTATTTGATCATTTAATTTTTAAATCATGTTATTTGGCTGGAGTGCGTCCCACATTGTGTCTAACTGTACGTGGTCTCCACTTGAGAAAATGTCAATCGTATTGGTAATCAATTCTACAATGGTTATGGTCTAATCGTTGGCACTTTTGGTTTTCTTATTGTTTTCTGATGTTTGGTCAGTCTTTAAGATAATTTTTTTATTCCATATTCTTTTTCTTAAAGATACTATAAAGTATTCTTTCCATAGCTTGTTGAGCCTAACCATTGGCGCTTCAAGTTATCAATTTTTCAGATATCAAATTCACTTATTTCAGATTGCATTTCTTAAAGGGACCCCGAATATAGTTCTATGCTTAGCTAGTTGAAGGATAGACGAACAATCAAGATTCGTAAAATATAAAGGACAAAGACTAATATACAGTATAATTTGATATAGATTGTGGATGCCAAATTGGAACTATTTTGTTCGCCAATTTAGTGGCAGTAAAAAGTTTTGTTAGTAACAAACGAAAACAATTAAGCGGTTTAACTCGTACTAGATATCCGTTCCTGTTGAGAACTTCGCTAGAACCTAGGCTCAGTGTTGAAAACACAGACGAAAGAATAAACAAATGGATATGAACGGGATAAATTTACTTTTACATTGGTCTGCGAGGAAAATAACAAGCATAGCTCTTAATTGTCTCTCGGTATTTCAGGATTGGATGATTGTATCTTGTAACATTGTAGAGGAATGCTTAGATAGTTTGGATACATTGTAAAATGAGTGGTTACGGGCTGATGAATAATGTATATAGAGCGAAAGTGAAAGGTATCAGAAGTCAAGAAAGACCGAGGTGATTTCTTAAAATCATATAGTGTTGTCTGACGAAACGTGAAAACCACTAGTATACCACGGCAAGTGTGTCAGGAGAATGATGAAATTCGAGGAGGCGAAATATGTATGTAAGAACGCAAGTGTCACAGAGTGCTAAGCATCACGGTCTTTAGATATAATATAATAATATATATATATGTATATACATAATATGTAAATGCCTTAAAACTGTATAAACGCCTTAAAATATTTTAATGTTATGAGACTTTAAAGACAGCTGCACTAGATTTGTACTATAGGGGCCATACCAATACCAACGCGGCGTAAACATGTAATAGTTAAAACAGCATTATGCTGTCATACTCAAGCTTATGAACGAAAGAAATGATAGAAAGAGACAAAAATTTATTCCGAAGTTTAACCACTTTGTTAATAATAAACAATGAACTGGGAGAGCATCCAAATTCCAAACTATTTAGGAAAGTTTGTTACCTATATTAACTTGACTGAAAAATCGATTCACAGATTTACACACAACATTTATTACACTAATTAATCATTTGTTATAGTTTTATAACATTTCACTAACAAAAGCTAGGATAAAAATGGTTGCCAGCGTATTAGCGTAGTTGCTACAAGTCGGACTTTTATCAGCTGCCATAAATATGTAGTCGTTATGACAGATAATCGTCAAGATCGGTGTTATAAATATCAATCGAGTAGAATAGTTACGCTTAAACGATTATACCTACAATGAACAATTATGTAATGAATAGTCGTGCCATGAACAGCCACGTAAGAAAGTAGTAAGTAGTCATATTAGTGCTGTGACTGTAGCTGCAAATAGTTATTGCTTTTAGTGTAATTTTATAGTTAAAATATGGTAAACACAGTGTGTTTAGGACGGGAGAAAAAATTCCCATCCTTATCTGTTAGAGACTTGTATTTTGCAGAACATATTATGTAGGCTGTTGAAAAAATCATATTCTATTTAGATATTAAATCGTTTACAAAAATATGACGAAATTTCACCCTAATGTCATATTTTTCTCTTTACTATATCCTTGTTTTCAAACCACGGCAGCGGTACACTGAAGAGCAATTTATTACTTTTAACTTGTCCTTGAGTTGTTCGGCGCAGTTTCAGATTAGATTGGATGCCTATTCAAACAATGCACTAAAGCAGTTTCATTCACCGCTAATGGTTATGAAGGACAATCAGTTAATTAATAGTTCTGTTTTGTGCGGTTTCTTTTGACAGTAAATTAATTTCATCCAAGGGTGTTTGAATTTATATTATTTAGGTCGTCACGCTACGTCTCCATATCTTTCATATTAATGGATATGTAAATGAGAGGATGGGGGCCTCTGACATATAGACAACCGGACGTACAGGCTGAAATAATAAACGTTTCTTGTTCTATTACACAATCACAAAAATCAAATAACTTTGATACAAAAAGTATTTAGAAAGGAATCGATTTGTATGCAATATTTATATTTTGACATTTATTAGGAAGTCTTACCCAAATGTCGATATCAAATAATTATATGTTTACAATACTTTAGAATTGTTAAAAACCTAACATGGAAGATCTAAATCGAAAATTTAACACTGAAGTTGTAGGCGATAACTTTTCCACGCTTCGGGATTGGCTTACACTTCTAACCTAGTTGCTAGAAGTCTTTCTTGGGTAGAAAGATTTCATACAGTGAAAATTTTGCTTTTGGCATCTAAATAATAACATGAACGCTGACTATAACAACTATATGGATATCATTCCCCCCCTGAATTAGTTAAAAAGTATCTGTGATCAAATATTAAAACGGGAAACGTGGCCTAATCCTAAGCCCTAAAAATACTTTAACTGTTGGATTGATTTCCAAAACGATAGAACAATAATTTTCTATTTCTCGTCATACATAGTTTCATTCTGGCGAATTCGATAACGCAATATGCATAATGATGCAGAAGCGATGGAGCACGTTATAAATTACTGCAATATTGTGGTCAAATACACGCGTCAGATCGGATTTAATACTCGTATGACAGAATTTAAATTATTTGTAATGTGATTTTGGTGTCACATTGAACTGATATTATATTTGACTAATCCCACATACATGGTGTCTTCACCAAAGGTATGAGCCTCTAACCGAGCAAACAGAGAGACAGATCGCCGATTAATTTGTTTCTTCTTCTTTCATTATCTCATACACCATATTACCTTCACACATATTTACCGTACCGTTACCAGGCTTGGTCGTTTACGGCTCTTAATATTGCTTAGTCTCGTCTCACGAATTTTATTTTGAAGTTAGACTAATCATATTTCTATTATTACTAATCATATAAATATTTTCTTATTATGATATCTGCTTTAAGTCAAGACTAAATAGGCATCTTTTTCTGTGTTTTTGCATCGTCATCGCTGCCTAACATCCAAGGTTAGTGTCCTACGTACGTTCAAAAGAATCAATAAAAACTTTGATTTTCTTCCATACCGGTTTAGGCGAGAATCAGAAATACAAAATATGTTGGCTATATTCCTATGCATTTTGACTTTGGATGTTAGTATTGAGAGAACTACTTTTGAGGTAACTAATCTTGAGAAAACAAAAATCTACTATTTTCGTTTGATTAAATAGCTAAATCTTTTTTACAACTGACGACGATCTCTTTGTAGCACAACGCTGGGGCAAGTGACTTTCAAAGACGGAGCGCAAATTCGTGGGTTCAAATCTTGCTAGATATAATATTGATGGTATCCCACTGCACCACGACGCCTGTCCCAATTTGATACTATATTCATATTATAAATACCAAAGATTCCGTTTTAATAGGTATTTCACTGAACTGATTTTGATGAAATTAAGTATGGAGATAGTATGAACTTGAAGGAAGACATAGCCCACATAATTTTTTTCACGCGGGCGAATTTGCGAGCAATACTGATTCCATC
The DNA here is from genome assembly GCA_907165235.1 of Zeuzera pyrina. Classification (NCBI taxonomy): domain Eukaryota; kingdom Metazoa; phylum Arthropoda; class Insecta; order Lepidoptera; family Cossidae; genus Zeuzera; species Zeuzera pyrina. The sequence goes on from OU015633.1 coordinate 4,050,108, forward strand.
TGTACCGCTGGCACGGGCGGTAGGGGGAGTGGTTTACTTAGAAATATCTAGTGGGAATGTTGAAGTCAGCGCTCACCCAACAGTGCTGTCTAATTCGAAATAAATTTAAACATTGGCAGTACCAAATCAGCACTGACTTATCTTGAATTGGAAGTCAGTACTGTAACTGACTCAATGTAAATCCGCTTCAGAAAATCCTACTAGAAAGACTGGCTTAACACTATATTTGTCTCCAGAAACTTCAAGAAATATTAAAATGTATTACGTCGAAATTTTGATGAAATAATGTGAAGAATATATCTATCTATCATTGAAGACGCTGGTTGTCATGGTCATAGACCCCTTTACCTTCCCTCTTAAGGGAAAATCGGACAAAAAACACATTGATAAATATATTAATATTTGTGAATTAGTATTTTGATTCATTGACTTTCACAACTTGGCGTTTCAGTGATCTCTATGATGTGAGAACAATTAGTCAAGAAAATGATGGTTGACCAGACACCAATCGTTTCCGTAAGGTAATGTTATCAGTTCTGTATTTTGCAGTACAGTTTCTTGCAATAAGAAAAACTTCATGACAAATATTATTTTGCGACTTTGTTTAGTAATAATTGATATCGCGGAACACTAATCGCGCAAGCATGATTCCCATTTGATCTTGAACTTGATGCATGACTTTCTTTAATATATCTTTCTATTGCAATAAGTACCTACTCAATATAATGAAAATATAGGTATGTATATGGTTTTCAGTTTATGTTACAACATTTTGATATAGCGCAATTTAAAATTATTACCACAAAACAAATATACAATTGAACTTTGTTACGTATTCTATCAGCAGTCAAACGAAATGGTTGACGCCACTATTGTTGTAAAACTCATTTAATTTCTATTCTATATTTAATTTAAAGAGAGTTTATTTTGGTCTGATTATTTTTCAGCCACATATTTACCAATAATAGATATCGCCATAAACAGTATATGTACTGGTGTATAAACAAACATAGAGCTCGTTGATGCGTGACGATTTTTAATTTGTCATTATCACCTATGAAATGAATGATTTCCTTGATTATTGCGATATGTAATATCACAATCACATATAGAAGGCGGAACCATTATTGAAAAATACAGCACTTCATTGAAATAAAACAGAAATAACTCAAAGTAATAAAATAAGCCAAGAGCGATAATATTCGCGATGTGACGACTTGTGACGACCTGTCATTCAAAACGGGTTTCAATAGCGTCCCGTTTGTTGTACCTTTTATACTCATGGCACTGTCATAAAAGATTACATTCTCAGTCGGATTAATTGTACGTCTGTACGCCAGTATATACTAAGTTTATGGATATTGCTTTTCACACGTCACGAATTATTACACTGAAAGAAATTTATGGCGTCAGGCGTCATACTCTATCGGTATAGGATATATATATATATATATATATATATATATATATATATATACACACACAAAAGAGTCTCTATCGCACATATACTCGTATTTACAAAAATTTTGTATTAATTTTTTCACTAGTAAAGTCAAAAAGTCTCGATGTTTTAAGACTGTTAAGCTGTTACATTTGATAGTCTTATGAACAAAACAAATCTTTGTTCGTTATGTAGTACTTTGAAGTTTTTTAATTATTTTTGAACTTTACTAGTGAAAAATTAGTATATGTATATGTATAATTACAAAAAAACTATACTAATATATAGTATAGTTAGTATAATAGTAGTTTCTACTAGTCAGTAGTTCTAGTTTCTAGTAGTAGTTAATACTAGTTAGTATAGTTTTTTTGTAATTATACATATACATATACTAAATTTTCACTAGTAAAGTTCAAAAATAATTAAAAAACTTCAAAGTACTACATAACGAACAAAGATTTGTTTTGTTCATAAGACTATCAAATGTAACAGCTTAACAGTCTTAAAACATCGAGACTTTTTCACTTTACTAGTGAAAAAATTAATACAAAATTTTTGTAAATATATGTGCGATAGAGACTCTTTTGTGCGTGATTGTAGAATGCACTATTTTAGGCTGCAAAGGTTATGGTTTGACACACATAGCTGTCAAAGCGAGAATAACTACAGTGGTCACATCAACATCAACCTAATAACGCAATATCTTTTTTTTTCTTTTTTTTTCCCTTCTGTTATTCGCTTGGATACGAGGCGCTCGCTATTTGATACGAGCTTGCTGCTTACACTTTTTTAACCGCAATATCTTTTAGTAGTGAATCTATGCTTTCAACATATAAGTTGTCAAAGCCAGCCAAAAGAAAGCACGTATTATAAATCACTAGTATAGGCAAAGGTCACCATCCGGTACCATTTTTCTATTTTTAAGGTTTTGCTGTCAAGCTATGACCACACTGAATAGGAATTGGCGTGATGGTGTCCATGTATAGTAGTATATACGTAATATACGTTCTGTTATTAAGAACTAGAAACTATGATTTTCTCAAATGAAATGGACGTGAGTTTCAGTAGTAGTGATACACTTGTATTGTATCCGCAGTAGCAACCTCGACGCCTTTAAAATAAATCCAGGAAGAGTGAACCACCATACAATTTTTGAGGATCCGTAGGTACAAATTCTTTTCGGCAATAAATTATATTGTTAATTAATTTTTTTTTAATGTATGCTGTTGAAGTGTAACATACAGAGTGCTCACCAATATTTAAAATATGTATAATTAAGTGTAATAATTATGTACTTTACTTTCACTTGTCTTTTACGTGACGTCACTTTGAATGGTATGTAAGTACGTTTTAAATTTGTTAACCATTCCTTTAGAATCTAAGTAAAAATATTATTTGTAATTGTCTTTGGATCATCTAATTGATATTTTTATTGATACTAGTGATCGCCCAGTGGTCGAAATTCGACCGTAAATCCGTACAAATATTATAAATGTGAAAGTAACTCTGTCTGTTTGCCTGTTCACGGCTAAACTGCTGGACCTATTTTGATGAAATTTAGAATTTAGATTAAGCCATGGAAAACGACTTAGGGTGGCTTAAACTAACTATTTAAATCTCTATTTAAAGAACTGTCAAAATCGCTTGCACCAACTACTAAATAGTTGGTGCAAGCGAGATGTCCGATCCTTAAATCAAGTTAAAATAGTTGGTGCAAACCGCCCTTAGATTACTTTCTTTGATTCCACGTAGACGAATTGCGGGTAAAACCTAATAAAAATAAACGCTTTTTCCCTTAACATACACTCCATGGACTCGCGACAGCTCACAGCTCATAGCTCACAGTTTACAGTTCACAAGTTACAGCTCAAAACTCATTCAGTCGATATGTCAGTAATTATTTGTTAGCAATATTTTAAAATATTTTGGCGACAATCTCCATACTGTGCGACTGTTTGACTACAAACTATTATATGTTTGACATTAGTAGTATGAACGTAAATGACGAATTTTTTTTTAATATTGAATGTATTTATGACACATGCGTGTTATGTATACATTTTAGTTTTCTGCACTCCTCCGCAAAAACTTGAACACACATATAATATACTTAAAAAAGGGTGCAACATTTTCTATTCACGTATTAATATATAGATTCTACATAATAATGTAATCAAACCAAAACAACGCGGTTCGTTTCTATAATAATATTCCATCATTTTTATGTATAAAAAGATCAGAGATAAACAAAATAATGGGAAGAGGAATTACAGTTCCAAAACTGTATACGTTAAAATCGACAGTTCCAAGAAAAGCCAATAAAAATTAAACAAAGAAATGAAACTGGTTGAACGTGCTTCTATTCACATTGCGGGACCCTAAAATAAAACAAAAAAATAGAACTCTGTCAAAGAGAGAACGACGTAATTACACCTCATTGTCTGTGGTACCATTCGATTGTTCGATACGAGTGATTAAAATAAAATTGTCTCTCACATAGTAATGGCCAAACAAAACTAAACTATAAGAGCTTACAATTAAGATAGTTTTTCACTTGTTTATTATTTTTCAATGAATGCAAAAATTACGCGTACTGTACACAGGCGGGCAGCAGACGCAATTAATTCAGTTGATTAAAGATGTAAGTGGTGCGTTGAAATAGGCTTATTTTAATATGTTTAAAACAGTATTTTTCGAATTTAAAAAAGAGAATCTGCTATTGTTAAAATTTATAGTGACCGCCGGAACTTCAAAAACTTTTATTATCTCACCATTTCTACTGAATTAGAAGTTATTTATTTTTACATGTTAAGTCAAAGTAACTGCTAACAATTAGCTTCGATTAGTTGTAAATAATAAGGCACTGTACATTGATATACTTAATTTGTCAAAAAAGGTTGGGATTTTACAATTAAAGTAGACATCCAGAATTCTTTGATTGAAGCTGATTTTAACGTCCGTAATGGGATTTAAAATATTGATGAGTTCAAAGGTTGCGATCAAGTTAATCCCTAGGGCGAAATCTAATATAAATTTTCATCTTCATTTGTCGGCGATGTTACTGAATTATCCATTATTTTAAGTACACCTACGTCAAAAATTGTAATTTACGATAATATAAAAAATTGTAATTTTATCAGGCCGACTGCGTGAGATCTTCATTATTACTTTTAGAAAATCGATATTTACACTGGTTTCTATATTATATACACATTATATGTATATTTAAGAGTGCTAATGAAGTCACCAATCGAAGTTAATGATTTATAGTTTTTTTTACAATCCTTAAAATTTTCACAGTATTGAATGTGATATGTATACAGATAATAAAATATTTATTTGTACAATAAATTTTACTTCGCACAACTCTTGACACTTGGCATAAATGCTTACTATAAAATCTTATTTACTTTTTAAGTTATAATGTTCTGAATGTTTCAGGAATATAATTTGTAAGTTATTTATAAAACAGTTGTTAACCAATAAATTTACTTCGTGACATTTGACCTTAACAGGTTGTTTCAAAAACTATATTCTACAACAAATGTGTTCATTACAAAATACAACAAAATATGGACATAAATATCTTCTTGATGTAAACTCCGATGAAAAATCATTATAAGTTTTAAATTCACTACTCCTACGTAAAATTTCTAAAAATACTTTTTCATCAAATTTTTCAAACGTAGTCTTTGTTGTTCGCGTCAGCCACTTAATGATATTTGCTTTACGAGTTAAAAATGTTACGAAAAGAAGCTCGATTATAACAAAAATAACACAAATCTTTTGTATCCTTTTTAGTTATTTTTGGCTGACAGTGAAGAAAATATTTATTTTTGTCGCTTTCTGTCATTTTATATCCGTTTTCTTTTGTATAGTCTGTGATTTCCAATTAAAGTAAACAAATAAGTAAGATCTGAAGTTAGTTCTTTACAGAAACAATTTTCAACTAAATTTTCACTGTAAAAATATTTCATAACTTGGTTTTTAGTGCGTCGAATAAACTGGTAAGTTTTATGAGTCTGTAACACGAATATAAAATGTTCCAGTGAGGCAAGAAAAGTCGAAAAAAAAATTTTACAAAGCTAATATAGACTGATTTCAGTCATCATCATATCCGTTATGGTTCTAATTTACTATATTCATGCGTAACGAAGTTCCGAAATAAAATGGTGACCTGACCGCAGTGTTGGGCAAAATATAATAGCAAAAAAGTTACAGTTATAAATTGTAATTTTGGCCTAGAAATTGTTATCAAAATTACATTTTACAATTATAATTTTTTTATTGTCATTATTTTACAATTACATTTGGCCCAACACTGCCTGACTGGCATACGAACCTAAGACTCCGCTTTGGAAAAAAGTTGTACTCGTACTAACACCATGCCAATAGGTCAGATATCAGTAAATAATCAATTGTTAAATTGAAAAAGCAGTTTAATTTCAAACAGTCTTCTAATGGTAATGGTGTCCACAATGTGTCCATAAATCTTGTTGAAATCACTCTTTAAAACCTCAATGCGTTGTGTGGCATCTTCTGCAATCACACCATAAATATGGGCGCCTGTGTCAAGAGCAGGAATGAGAAGTCTTTAAGTGATTAAAATGCTTTCTTTCTTTTGGAGTCCTGTCCAATACTTTCCATCAAAACTATATCCATGTATTACGAGTAACAAGGTTGCAAGCTCAGAGGTAATTGTATGACAAACGATATCCCCCGTAGCGATGGCGGGAACAGTAGCGTTTCATATTTACCGTCAGTTGCACCGAGAATTAGCGTTGTTTACAAAGTCCTTATTAGAAATGTGGGGATTTCATAGATTACAACGCTATGTGAATATAATCTAATATATAAAAATCAACTAGCCTATTAGGGATACAGCGTGAATATATGTATGCATATAAAAATTAATGTTTATTTGTTCGTTTGTTCGTCTTTTATACGCTGCTATATCGTTGCATCCGATTGCGATGTTTGGTATGGAGATAGCTTGAATCCTGAGGAAGGACATAGTCGCGGGCATCCGCTGGTATTATATAGCATATTATATTAGGCTAACGATTATTAACCCCTATATTATGATCTTGACTCATTTTCGCATAACGATATTGACGGATATGTGGGTTCCGAAATGCACTTTCCCGATATATACTGCAGACTCAGTACGCTAAATATCGTCATTGCTTTTTATGACTTGGGTACGTGTACTTCGGCATCCATTAATACCCAAACGTCAATAGAAGAAATATAGCGCAGACGAGGTATTTCTTCGATGTCCACCATATTTATTTTGCTTTGTATATTTATAGCATGCCATAAAACATGTCTGCCAATGACTATACAAAAATGTGGATGTGTGAGAATGGTAATACATACTTACATAACTTCACACACTACAACAGAACGTTAAATAAATTAGTTCTTACATACACCTATATAATACAATATTTTTTGCATTCTTAAACTTCATCATTGTACTCATACATTTTTGCCGGGCTACGAGAGTTGTTTGAAGTTTCTGTCAGCTAGCATTAGGTTATTTTATGTTCACAAGTTACTCTTTGTCATCCTTCGCTTCAACTACTATTCGTTTCCAATCGTACTTCGATTCATCTTAGAAAAGAAATGAATTGATCTAAAATTTGGTACCAATGTAATGTTTCGTTATAGCTATATGGGGTTAGATCAGACGATTTAGATGGCCATGGAATCAACGTAATATCAGGGTTTTGGCGGAATTAGGTATTGGTTATCATTGCAGTGTGTGTGTGTCTACTGTTATCGTGCATGTAGAATATCTCGGGCATTTCTTGCTGTGGATACACAACTCGCAAAGTGGGCAGCATACTCTCTTCCAACATGTTGACATAATTGATAGCATTTGTTCTAGGAGGTAGCTCAACGAGTTCTCCCACTTCATCAAAAGTCATCCAGCCCCACAAGTTACACCAGATACGGCCCGACTCTATATTACGTATAACGTTTTTTTCCTGGCAACGTGTATGGTTATACTGCCATAGATTCAGTCGACCGTGATGACTTGATTTAAACGTTTTTTCATCCGAAAAAATTGTAGATGACCAATCAAAATTCAAATGTTGCCGTGCGAAATTAATACGTGCAATTTTATGAGCTTCGGTTAGATCTACTTTGTAAGCAGGATATCTGTGGTGTAAATTCATTGAATATTGGGTCCTTACATATGAAATTAGCGTTTTGTCGTACTGATCACTTTGATCTGAAATATCTCCTCTTTGGTTAAGAATTCCAAATTCAAATTTATAAATTCATTTAGCTGGTACATTTGAGTTTTGAAAACAGTCATTCATTTGTTTTTTTCCGCATTATTTTTTCTTTGGCGTCGCTTATTACCGCACAATGGAAAACATGAAATATCGGTATATTTACGAGTACGAGTTCTACCGTGGCACCAGTGCTGCAGAAACAGCTCGAAGGATTAATGATGTGTATGGCGCTGGTGTCGCAAAAGAAAGCACAGTACGTTTTTGGTTTCAACATTTTTGTTCTGGAAATTTCGACCTTCAGTACCAAACCCGTGGACGACCGGAGACCAAAGTGGAAAACATAACATAACATAACATAACTTCACGCTGTATCCCCAACGGGGTAGTCAGAGAAGACGGAGCGCCAGGAGTCACGGTCCTTACACACCTCTTTCGCTTCCTCAAATCTCATCATTCTCCTCACACATTTTCGCCTAGGTATGCGAGTGCTTTTGACATTTCCGTCTGCTAACACTCTGGCTATTTGATCTTCATAAGTCAGCCTTGGTCTTCCTTGGCTTCTTTTACCACTCACTTTCGCTCTGTATATTTTCTTCGTCAGTCTTTCATCACTCATTCTTTCCATGTGCCCGAACCATCTAAGCATTCCTTTCTTCATTTTTACAATAACACTGTTGTGCAACCCTGTCATACTGCGTATCTCATCATTGCTTATCCTGTCCGCAAGCGTGACACCGCACATATTTCTGAGAGACCGCATCTCAAAGTGGAAAATGAAGAATTAAAGGCTATTGTGGAAGCGGATCCATCACAAAGCACTTCAGAGATAGCTGCAGGCTTCGGGGTAAGTGAAAAAACTGTATTAATCCACTTGAAGCAAATCGGCAAAGTAAAAAAACTTGAACGATGGGTACCTCATGAATTGAGTGAATCGAACTTGCAAACACGCGTCGACTGCTGTGTTACTTTGCTCAACCGACACAATAATGAAGGGATTTTAAATCAAATCATTACTTGTGATGAAAAGTGGATACTGTACTATAATCGGAAGCGCTCGTCACAATGGCTAAACCCTGGAGACCCAGCCAAATCCTGCCCTAAACGAAAATTGACTCAGAAAAAGTTACTTGCGAGTGTTTGGTGGACTAGCGCCGGTGTCGTTCACTACAGCTTTCTAAAATCTGGCCAAACGATTACGGCAGATATCTATTGTCAGCAACTGCAAACCATGAAGGAAGAACTAGCTGCTAAACAACCGAGATTGGTCAATTGCTCTAGGCCACTGCTGCTTCACGACAACGCAAGACCACACACTGCACAACAAACAACCACTAAGTTAGATGAGCTACAATTGGAATGTCTGCGACATCCACCGTACTCCCCGTTCCTTGCTCCAACAGTGTAACACTTTTTTTTCGTAGATATATATTTACGGTTAATTACATACAAATTAGAATCGATCACAAATGTCATTTGCATTCCACAGTAATATTTGTTGAGATTAGTGTGTGACAGATGACAATTGTCTACGATACAATGATTAATAGGTAACGCGTTCGGAAAGTTGTTCGCAATCGAGTACGTAGTACTACTTCATTTCTTCTCAGGTAAAATCAATAAATATTGCACTTTAAGTGTATATTATTTAAACCAGAACCTAATGTAGTAAACTTTTAATTATTTAGTTGTTTTCATTATAAAGTTCATTGTTACTTTCGTTAAAATCTACATTTACTTACGTTACGTTCAGTAATAACATTGAATGTTTGGAAACATCGATAGTAATAAGTAACGTGGTAATAAATCGATAATCGATTTTCTTTTGTATAAAAATATAGTTTTGTTATAAACAAAATAAAACAATTTTAGGTGATAATACTTTTATTAGATATTAATATAATTTGTCCAGGTTTGCTTTCCCATTTTGACGATGAGATAAATAAATTGTTGTAAAAATTTAAATACGAGTAATTCCTAATAATCGATTGTATTCGATGAGAGAGAGACGAGTGTTGATATATATCTGTTTCACAAATCAAGTAAAATGGAATGTTCGAGCAAATGGGCATTGCTTCCGTCTTGTTTTTCAGTGGTTACTTTTATCTAGATCTTTCTAATTCTATTGTGGATCTGTCAATCTGACATTTTGATGTTGTCACTTACAAATTTTCAGACACTTCCTATTGGTCGATGTCTTTTCAGAGACTTGCTGTCTCTTTCTTATGTCGGAAACTTCACTGAAATCTGAGTAGTTTTCAGTTACATTAATAATGACGTTAGAGGGTACAAATTATGTCGAGGTGTGATTCCAAAATGGAGGGAGCCATTCACTTTTGGTGGTGGTTAAGTGGCAGACAAAAATGCCTATATAAAAGTAAAATATACATGCCTAGATATTTAGGATGTTTCTAGTGTTATTAAGAAGTTGTTTTTCATTTTTTATATATACTATAAAGTCCCATGATAGACCTCATGGTAAGTAGGATGTAGAAGTTGTAGTTTTCTTGTAAAAGTGTTTTCCTTGGTGCTTAGTACCGTGTATTAACCCCAGGAATTTTGTTACAGGGTTCCATATCTAAATTCCAAGCTAAATTCCAGGCTAAGTGCCATGGTTAAATTCCAGGCTAAGTTCCATGTTTAAATTCCCGGCTAAATGCCATATCTTATTTACATAAATACCGTGGATTAGCGGATTGATGGTATATTTTACTTCCATACTTAATTCCAAGTTTAATTCTATAAACACCAGGTACTAATGGTGTACTCATAGTTCCATAAACACAGTGGACTAATGTTATCTTCATAATCTCATAAACACCGTGGAATGACGGTGTACTCCACATTTAGTTGGATATTTTTCTTTAAAGATACATGATCAGATGGATTACTTTCTTGGATCATTTGTTTGTGCATTGCAGTATGAGGTTGGATTACCTTAATACATATTTAATCTCTTTTCTTTGAGATTTATTTGTGAGTTACGAGTATAGTGGACTTCATGGAAATTCTTTGAGACCATTGGAGGGACAACTCGGCTTGCAGAAGACCTAACTTAATTGTGCAGTCACTAAGGGTTTAGTGAACACCGTGGATATTCTTATGGACCATTGGTGGGACAACTCGACTAGCTATATACATACATGGTTATCTCCTTAGATGGTAATGTACAAGCATATATATAAAAATTATTAACATTCAAGAATAAATTTACATAACTAACCTTATATTATGTTATTGTAGTTCATCTTAATGTTTTAGTTATACCAAATATTAAGAAACAGTTACACTTAATATTGGTTACAGTACTCATTTTTGTAATTTCCAATACAGATGTAATTTGTTTGTTTTGTATGTAAAATCTCATTTAAAATTCTTCTATATATAACATTTAAGATTTCATTTAGTGAGCTCATGAGATCTATATTTAGGGATAATTATAATTCTTTAATAAATTGGTGAAGGTTGTATTAAAGTGTGTATTTATTTCACAACTGAAATCGATTGTAGCAATACAGGGAAGGCGCCCTTATAAAAATTTACTCTGTATTCCTCTCCAGGGTGGCCCTAAAGAAACCCAATATCCTGAGTAGTTCATGCCTACCAATAATAGAACATTCAAAGTTAACATCACCGAAGACGCGTTACAACAGATTACCATTTTTTCCGGAATTTGGACAACTTCTTACAAGGAAAAAAATTCAACTCCGATGCGGCAGTCCTAACCGCCTTCAAAGAGTTTATTGATTCTCGCCCCCATGGTTTTTTTAGTAAAGGGATCAATGAACTACCTATGAGATGGCAAAAGTGCATAGATAACAACGGTGCATACTTTGATTAATTAAATATATTTTACAAAAAAAAAAACATGACTTTATATTCCTCCCGTACAAAACGCCAATTTCATATGTAAGGACCCAATATAAATGATTTCTTATAGTCTTAGTATCCACATCCAAACGCTTCGCAAAATGTCTAATTGGTATAAATCCATCTATTTCGTAAGCTCGTAACATTTTCAAGGTTATTTCGATAAAAAAAAACGCTTATCAGTATTAAATATAGTATTTTATTTACTCATATTATTGAATGAATACCGTTGTAATATCCTTAGTAAAAAAATACTTAATACACAATTGTAGTATCAAAAATTCGACATCAAAGTTTCGGGTATCTCCTACCCGTTTTGTAGCTGGTGTAACAATTTCTCACCTCATTCACGCCGAATTAAATAAGTAGTTTTTTTTCTTTTTCTTTCTTTATGACAGGCGCACAGTTTAACGCAATTGCCAATGTCGCGTATTAATAAGTAGAATCACAAGTAAATTAGTTTTTTCTTATCCTAAAATTCCTCCAGTATAAGTGACAGTAGGCTTTATTGAAGTTATACAGGACTTCTTGGAAGAGCGCGAGAACTTCAGCTACACATGTTTATTTAGACCTACTCCATTCTTTTCACTTATACAGAACTTTAAAACACAATATATTATCACTTTAGTAATTTAAAACTCACAAAAATGTAAATAATAGAAAATATAAACAAAATGTCAACCTCACTTCTGCCGTTCCGGCCAAAAAGTCTAAATAAGTAGTTACTTTTCTTGAGCAAACAATGAACTAAAATCTACTGTTAGTGCTGCTCTGCTGTAACAATTTATTTTACATCGTGGCAACATTTTGTCGCGATCACCTTACGCGATATAAAATCTACGATATTCGTCGCGCGACAGCAGCACGGCATTCGCCATTTACTTTTTTACGTGATAGGTACGCGAGCATTTTTATAATCCGAAGTTTTTAGGTGCGTTTAATGAAATTGGCGATTGAAACCGGTCCAATTTACTGTTTAAGATATTAATTTTGTTTTATTTTGATACATTTTTATCATTATAGTTTCAATTACGAGAGTCCGATAATTACGATAATGAGAGTATATACTCGTATACATACGAAGCCTTCTCACCCATATGTGTTCATATTTATGCTCTACAGGCGCATTGTAGATAGGAGTCAGGTATACGCCAATATATCTGTTGTTATAAAAGTGGGTTATTATCTTCCCACATGACATGATTCCGATGTTATTAGAGAACCCAAAGAGTAAAGGTTATCCCAAAGTATAACATAACAAGCATACCATCTTATGATGTAAATTTATTGACTTTTTCTTAATATAACTTGATATTTGGATTTATTACCCGTTTTTTTGTTACTGGATGTAATTCCACGAAACTCAATCAATATTTAGTTTAAAAATATCTTTAGTAACTCAGTTCATTGTAAGTATTCGACAAATATTTTGAACGTTTTGTTCTAAAATAAAAAGTAAAATGTACTAGTACATGCGGCTTCATTTGAGAAACTGTTTTCATTTTAATTCGTGCGTCTTCAATTTTACACAATATATTTGAACAATTGTCACGAATTCGTATTCTACTTATATAGAATAAAGGATTTGATATGTGGTTTATTAAAGAGTATAAGGGGGAGGAATAAGAGGCGGATTGAGTGGTAACACACAATAACACAGGACAGAAGAAGCCGTTTCGCCCGCAATTAATTCTTCAGTATTTTAACCTAAGCCATTATTTTTGAATTGTAAAGAATTTGAATTGTAGAATCAGAAATTTTAACTGTATATAATATATGTATGCACCGCGATTCAAATTCTGGTTGTTCTCTATCAACAACAGATACTGGGTTTCTTCTATTCACTCTATCATCTCAACAAAAACAACATTGAGTCGGCAACATGGCGTTGGCCCCAGTAGTGTTATAACGCTGTAGGTACATATGTATGAAGAAATGTAGCGACTTCGTCATGGCATTATGTTCCAACACTGACTGTCTTCTTGAAGAGAATCGACCAACTTTTTTTTTGTTTCCTCATTTCCAGTTCTGACATATTGAGATTGGTTCTAACTAGAATTAATCATAAGCTAACTGATATCCAAAGTGCAGTTTCTAGGATACAATACATGACAGCTAAAGTAGGGACCACTATCAGTGGGGCGGACGGCGAGATTAGGATCATGTAAATAGTGTATAGGTATATATAGTTTTGTCAACATAGATTATTTCCTATATTGTTATTGTTTTGTCATAGTCTTTCATTAGTTATTAATTAGTTAAGTAAGGGAAATGTTATTGTTTTATTTACACAGTTAATCTTTGTAATTGTATTGAGTATTGTTTTTATATGTTAGTATATAACTTATGTGTGTTTTATATTTGTATTCATCTGTAGTATTATATTGGTGGTAAGACTACTAGTATCACTTGTAATACACACATCAAAAGTGTCTAGGGATCAAATACACTTTTAACTATAAAAAAATATCCAATTAATATTTATCAAATCTAGTCTTCCAGACTGGCTTCGTACTTTAATTCCTATGTTTAAGTTAACAATTTAATTCTATATTTTGTAAAAATTAAGAAAATTTACAATTTTTGCAAATTGTGGGAAATTAACCGAAGTTAATGTCGTCAATTAAATGGCAAAAAAAGACAAAAACGAGGAATTTTTAAAATGTTTATTGTAAAGATTAAAAAAGTTATAATCTATGTTTCCACCATTCACACGAATTACACAATCACAGCGATTTGGCATGATTAAAATCAGTTCATCAAAATCACTTCGAGGAATGGCCGCCCACATGCTTTCTAACAAGTCAAAAAGTTGTTGTGGGGTTTGCACGGCATCCATACTCGGCAGAACTCTTCTTTGAAGCATATCCCATGCGTGCTCAATTGGGTTGAGGTCTGGCGATTGAGCATTGAACGTTGATGCGAGCGTCGGCAAGAGCGCGTGTTACGACTCTAGCCGTATGTAGACGTGCATTGTCGTGCCTTAGTCGAAATGAATCGTCCAACCGGCTTCGCAGAGGGATGATCACGTCTGAAATAATCCTCTCCGCATAAATCTGAGCATTGAGGTTGCCCCTGATCCAAATGAGATCGATTCTTCCACCGATCCAAATATCGGCCCAAACCATTATTGTTCTCCCTCCACATTAATGAACTTCCTGACAAAATTTTAAACGTTCTTGACGTCCAGAGGTCCTCCAAACTCGAGTACGTCTTGTATCCGGCTTCATACCGAGACGAGATTCATCGGAAAAGCAAACACAACGCCAGACTTCTTCCTCCCAATTTCTGTGTTTGCGAGCCCATTGTAAACGGGCCCTACGATTGCAGGGTGCTA